>OY293303.1:63099408-63699408 GCA_958502075.1 Orchestes rusci
TTGAGACCTTTTGTTGACCACTCTTATGAAAGAAGAGCCAGGTACAACAAGAAAATTAAACTTCCTATAAGTAACAATAATCTAAACCTAAGGTATATGAATTACTATGGGCCTAAACTGTACAACATGCTTCCAGGTGATGTAAGAAATTGTTCGAAAATAAAAAGCTATAGATATTTGAGTAAAACAGCAATATTTGAGAATCGTCATCATTATGAAGGGTTGTTCAGCTAGAGCAAAGTGTAATTCTTTTTTGTTAGTTTGTAAGTAGGTTGAATTATAGATAAGTTTATCAATTGTTACTTTTCATGAACACATATATGTACATAGACATATTTTTTTCTGATATATGTTTGTCTCACTGTTAAACATAAATAATTTTCCAAGTAAACTGCACATACAGATGTTTATTCATCTAGGTGCTGGTGCAAAAACTGCTCATGTGATTTTAACAATTAGGGTAACTTATTTTAAACTTAGCCAATTGATGTAATAGATATGTGAATAAATGAAATGATTAATAAAATTGTTGTTAGTTTTCGACCAGGTTTTCGAGGAACAAGCTGTTGAAATTTTCATAAGAAAAACGACCTCTTTTCCTTTTTCTCCATTTCCAAAATTCATATCTAAACCAAACGTGATATACAACATGATGTCATGAAAAGCTGAAAATATCTATCTATGTCAAGCTCTCCAATCGACCAGTAGCGGAGATAGGGGTTGCCAGGAGAAATAATTTTGCGAAAAAACCATTCAACACTCGGTGTACGACTCAAAAAACTACAATTTTCTGGCAAACATTTTATTTGACGAAAAAAATATATATATATTTATTTATATCTGCAATAATTTTGCAGGAAATTGATCTTGTTTTATTTTCACAACATTATGTTAAATTCACTAGATAACGTGAAAGTGAATTCTCATTAAGGGATGATCAACGGTCAACTGGTTGGACCGTTTGAATTATCAAAGTTATATATCAAAGAAGATTTTTGCCAAATTTATTAGCAGCTTTATTGGAAGACATATCACCGCATTACATATCAACAAGTACAGCATTATCTTGATCAAACAATATGCTGGAAGATGGATAGGAAGAGGGTGGCCATACAATGGACACGTCATTCGCCCAAATTGAACCCACTTGATTTTTCTCATGGGTTATTTCAACGAAGAAGAGTATTGAACAGAGTCACGCAGAATCAGGCGCAATGAGCAAGCCCTACAACGAATTAAATAAAACTTTTTTCACAGGTGAAGATTGGGCATCAGATCAGGTGGGGACTATTTTGAACATTTTCTTTATCTATAACTAATGTTAATTGATTTAAAATCTTCACCCCCAATTTTACTTTTGCGTTAGCAAGTCAATTCAACATGATGTTGAAAATTTTGCATTAAATGAATTCCGCAAAATGGTAGCAGATACGAAAAAAAAACTGGAATAATTTTTCTTGACAGATACAACTAGAGGTACATCATTTTTTGCAAAATTATTTTTCCACCACCTCGTCAACTGAAGAGCTTGATGTTGCTTTGAGCAAAAAAAATCTATTTCTCATTAATATTTCAACCCCTTGTATCTCGGAAACTGTATTGTCATGCAAAGTGGCGTAGAGATAAATTCAAAGGAGCTAGAGCCAGAAGCGTCATACATAGTGCCTGGAAGTCCCGTATTCCTGTCCATTGTCGTATGTTTCGTAGCCAGGATCAGTTTTCCTCCACCTATTCCTTTCTTTTCTCGATCTATTTTACCCTGGAGAATAAGTCGTTGGAAATGATAACATTCTTCGCGTAGTATGTTTCCAAAGTAGCCAGTTTTTCTTGCTTTGATGTTTTCTTGATTTGATGATGTTTTCACGGTTTACAAAACCAGCTCTACTCAGTGATTCCTTGTTCCTTACATGATCAACCACGATACTCTCAGCATCCGTCGCAGCATCCACATCTTGAAGACCTCGGCGACTTTGTTGATGATTGCTGGCTTTAACGTCCATGCCTTGACTTCGTACAAGGGGAAGGATAAGATGTAGCACTTTACCATCCTATATCTGAGACAAAGCTTCAAGTTTTTGTCTGTCAAACATTTTCTGAGTCTTGGTAACGTTTTTCGAGTTTGCTCGATTCTGCATTTTATTTTCTGGTCTTGGTCCCATTTTTGGTTGAACATGCATCCCAAGTAATTGAATTGAGTGACTTGTTCAATGGTCTCTCCATTTATGAATATTGTGGTTTTCGGAGTATCGTTTCTACTAATGGCGATACATTTGGTTTTATAGATGTTCATTTTCAGACCCAATCTTTGACTTTCGTTATTGACCTAATCTAGTAGAGTTTGTATTTCATTTGCACTATTCGCTAATATAACTGTATCATCCGCATACCGAATATTCTTAATGGGAATTCCATTTACTTCAATGCCCATGGGACTATCGGAGATTGACTCAGTGAAAGCTCTTTCCACATACAAATTAAACAACATCGGAGACAAGATGCATTCCTGGAGGACGCCCTTCTTTATTTCAAAATCCTCAGTTGTTCCTGCATTTTGTATAAATAACCTTCATAATCATTTCATTTCATTTCATAGCTTGATTAAAATAATAAAATATAAAAGAGTCTGGATAACTTTAATTCTTTGGTTAATTTTAGAATTATGCGCTGAGCACGGTGATTCCACGTTTGAACAGAACTTTTTTGATATACAGGGTGCCTCCTCAACATTTGTGGAAAATCATGGAGTGATTCCTGAAGTAGTCTTATGAAAAAAAGGTCCTATAAATATTTGTCGAAAAAATTGAATTGGAAAATGGTTTTGTTTCTACCCGTAAACAGGCCTTTGATTTTGAGCTCAGAATCTAATATGGCTTATGCAGTGTGAAAAATTTCAATATTTTAGTTTGGACGAATTCAAAAATATTGAGAGAACCGTCTTCAGGGTGCCAATGCATCGATGTTGAAAATTGCGATTTTCTCGAAAACTACTAGCCATCGATAAGACTGTAGCATTCACATTTTCCACTTGGATGGTACTAATTAATCTTCTAAATAGGTTTCTCCAATATTTATCGATATCAATATTTATCAACAAATTACCTTAACCTTCATATTTCACAGCTGTTAGTTTCCGAGACAATGTTGCAAAGTTTCCCTGTTTCAGTACTTGAATAATACTAGGGTGTAATCTTCTGGGGTCAGTTGGGTCTGTCCAGTTGATTGATCGCTTTATACGCAACATTTGTAGATGTCCATCTGACACTCTTGATTGATGATCGATGGTGGTTTTTCATTTTTCGGCCTTGCTCCTTGCTCAAGGACTTGTTCCCGTGATGTGCTGAAAGCCACACGTAAAATGTGCTGGGCAGCCTTTTTATTAAAAAAATAATATTTATCTCTAAAGTTTAACGTAACTTTCTGTTCTAAAAATATCTATAAACCTCCTCCGAAGATATGGATGTGTTTTAACCAGCGATGGCATGGACATTTGTTGATTTCTTAAGAACCTAAGGAGGTGAGTCCGCTAACCCTACTTTTCCCATAAGGTGGATTTTGAAAATGAAACATTGTTTCAGGGTTTTCTATTTTTGTTGCTTTCCTCCATTCTGGATCTTTCTCACTGATGTCTACCGTCGATACAAAATTACGATATTGATGGTATGCTGGCCAAGTATTCATTTGAGCTTCCATCTACATGATGTCTAAAGACTATCACCTTGTCGTGATGCAGCTGAAGTTTGTCACCGGAATGGCTGAGTTGTTGGGGTTACCAGCACCGCCGAAGTGAACTAATCCGCTCCACGGCTGATGGTCTTGAGGCAACAGCAGCAATAACAGGCCAGTTTTTCCATTAATAATCTTGATATCAATAATTCTTCTTCATATAAACTCAACAGTTTTCTACATAAATTTATCGTGTAAACCTTAGTCATTTTATAATTTTAATTCATAAATTTTTTTCAAATAATTCTTTCGTACCAAAATATCAAATTCTTTTGTCGTATTAATTCTCATTGTCTAACTTATTAATTCATAACATTTACTCATAATCACTGGATCATAATATTTATCTATGTAACTGAATGGTACTTATACTTGCGCCGTACATTGACATACGTATAACTACACCCTAAAAGGTTCATGAACATTTTATTCTCTGTAGTACCGGTTTAAATTAAACTTAATTCACCCTTTTCACTTTTGCGGATTTTAATTCCTTTTCAATACTTAACTTTTCTCTTTTAATAATTATAACAGTACCTATCGGTAAACTTTTTCAAATACTGTAATAATACTTAACCACTTGAACTATATTTGAGTTCAGTGAGTGGGTTGGTGTGAGGACCACTCATATTTCGACTTTCTTCGACAACTTGTATATTTATGTAAATAAATGCTAGTTATAGTGTTTTGGGACACACAGGGTTTTCTTCCACTCCGGACATCACAGTGAATCCTTCAAGACAAGGTTTCTTTGTTTTCACATATAAAAAAATAAAGTGGCGACCTTTTATTAAACTTAAACATGATCAAAACGAAACCCTACTCTACCACCCATCGCCAACGACTACAAGAGCTGCCGCAGCCAAATTTGTTGAAGCCAACTGGGAAGATCAAAAGGTAGGCTACAAGACAAAAGAGTATTTTTTTACGTAGAAAACCTTCAGATATAATTTTCCAAAATCAGAATGTGAGCATAAATACCATTAAAAAATGAGATAATTTTCACCCTTTACCCCTCCACTACGGTACCGTCAAACGGAGCAAAGTGAAAAAAACGGTGTTTTCCCAAGAGATCTTTAAAATCATGAGACTCTAAATTTCAAAAAAAAATCATATATTTTTCGAGACGAGAGGTTCTTTGTGTTTTGAAGTCAGAAGTGCTTTGATGTTTTTGTCCAAGTTCTAAGCGTGATTCACTTTACTCATCACTTTGGGATAAAATGAATCACCCTTCGAAATCACCTGTATAGTCACTTTTAAATAGTAAAAAAGAAAAAATCCACAATATCTTTAAAAATGTATTTACAATAGATTAGTTCAGTTTTCAATTTTTTTATATGGAATTCAAAAACAAAAGCCGGAATTAATTAAATAATCTATTTTTATTTTTACACACATTGTGCTCAACATTAAACAATTATTCTTGGGCCTGAAAAACTAAAAACAACAACAAAAAATAGAATTTCAAACAGTTGACAACTAGATACCTAATCTTTGGTATTTCAAGATCAACAGAATGCTTAATCTTGTTATCATATTATAATGTCTCTAATTCGACCTCACTTAGAAGATAAAACGTGTTTTATCCATTCAACACATCCCAGATAACTTTTTTCAATCACTTTCAGATTGATTCATTCACACCCTAACATGTTTTCACAGAACACAGAAACTTGAACAAGCAAGACACAACCTTTTTTCAATAATCTAGAGAACAATAACATTTTATATTTGAATAAACAATACATTTGGTGGAACAGACATCCAACAAATGTTACGATAAGTTCCACAACTAAACGTTTTTAACTTTCGTGAAAATCAATCCAAATAAATTCAAGAAATATTTACGTTGTACTTGAGTGAATTTCTGAGGGCACCAAACACAAACCACGACCGACGATTCGAGCGGCACTTATTTTAAGATGTCGCATTTGATTCAACAAATATTTAACCGTCTTGTTGTATATTTGTTGATTTTTACAGTGATGACAGAGTGAATCATTCCACCCTCTGTGGTTTACTTAGTCTCGTTTAATGGTACACTCCTTATTAAGGTTTGGAAAATCTTACCAAATTATGTTTCAGCATTGAAAGTTTACACGAATAATTTGATTTCATGATTTTTGTATGAACGGTTCCGGAAATATTGAGGAAATATCGTCTTTATGGTGCCCTATTTGGACACACCCCGCTGCTCTGGCTCAATGCACAAAGAAGTGGCGATAGATGCCAGCGCGTTGCAGGCGCGAGGAGACAAGGTGAGCCACCGACGGCGACGTATTCAAACTACGAAAGGAGACGCGATAGGAGACGGTGCATATGGTGCGGGAATGGCGGAGCTGCTGAGCATCAAATTGTATAGACAGTTAATCACTTGTACTACAGGGTGATCAGTTATGATAGCGAGCGACCATATCCCCGAGACTATTCAGGGGCTTGCGGCAAAAAAATTTATTACTAAAATGGCCAAGAGAAAAACTTGGAAAATATTTTCAAGTTCCTGAAATGGTCGCTAGGGGCTTGACAACCAATTCATAGAATTTTGCCCAATGAAAATATATCGATGATATCATTTTCATATCAACCAAATTTTATCTACACTTTTTGTCTAAAACGTTTTTTTTTTTCTATTTATCAAAACAAAGCGATGGGGAAAGTCCAATTGTTTTTTCAAATAAACGGAGATCTCTTCCTTTTAGCTGGCGTCGACTGGAACGGTAGCATATTTTTGAGTTTTTTTCAAAAAAATCAAATGTAATGGTATATCCATTCTTATACAGTTTTAAAGGAGATACATTTTTCTATTGAGAAATAGAAAAAAAACAAAAAAAAAATATTTAATTTAAAATTTTCCTCTGCGATGAACAGTTTCGGGGATATGACCGCTCGCAATCATTTACTGATCACCCTGTACACTATCCAAAATGTATAAGCTCTCCAATTCTTACTTTGGACTGCCCGATTGTTGTAGTCGGAGCGACTATTGTCAAATGGAATGGAAAAATTTTACACCTCTTTATAAAATCTGATATTGGAATATGGATCGTCACGCATTCTACCACAGGATAGTCACAAAACAATAAAACGGTACCCGATGTATTTTGTGGTCAATAAGAATTTACCAATAAATTACCTTTCAAATGGTTTCATTACCTACATACAGTCCGTTTCACGAGGGTTCATACTCACGTCATAGATGACGTCATTACTTGAAAAAAAAACGTTTGTCGTAGCTAATTCATATAGTTTCAAGAGGGTTCAAATTTTGTATTGAAGCCGAACAAGTATGTTCCAAAACGCTCTCCAGAACACGTTCAGATTTGTTTTCCATTTAGATTTTGGATTCAGGCTGGTCATCCATTGGAAGCGTAGTCGCGTGTATATCCGTCATCCGGATGCGAGCGATCGTTAGACTAGGCAGCTTACAGCGTGCACTGCTTGTGACTCTACCATTAGACTCAACGCTATTCCAGTTCGCTTCTGTTTGTGCATTAAGAAAATCATGTAGAATGAAATTCCAAGATATGTAGTTTTTGAAAAATCCTCACATGGAGGGATTGCAAGCTCGAGAGAGTGAAAAGGTACATTCATCCATACATTCGTCCAGTAGAAATATCATTATTGAAAAAAAAAAAATTGCTGAGGAGCTGATCTTTTTGAGGGATACATTCGCCACAATTGTGTGTTTTTGCAAAGGGTTTTTTTCTATTTATGATAGTTCACAAAACGGACTTCTCTTAGTATACTAATAAGCAATCGTTGCTATATAGACACGTTTGAATAAAAAACTAAGAAAGCACCATTATCGCAAAAACCCACAATAGTCGAGTTTTATTCTTATCAGTAGACGTCCCCCCATCACTGGATGAACATCAACCCACGAGAAATCAGCTAGTCAGCATTTTTTTTATGAATTATTAGGTAAACGAAATTTATTACATCAGTTTGGTGGCAAAAAGTAGTAACAGCCTAAAACTTGATAACACTTTGATCCTGCAACCGTTATCAAAGATGTAATGGTGCATTAAAGAACTTGAATCCATTTGTCAGTTCACTAAACCAGCGATTCTTTTCGATTTTCATAGGGTACACAAATTTTCCCTTTCGGATGGTGCTAACCAATTTTTCCAGAACTTACACATTTTTTTTGTAACGTGAACAAAGAGACCTAAACAATATTTTGAATAAAATCGCCATGACCGATCAAATGACAGATTGTTTGAACCATTTTAATGCACCAATAATTTTTTGAAGCAGGATGACTTTGTAAAGCTTATTAGCTTAATAAACGATTATCATATTATATTATATTATAATATCAAAGTTTTATCAAATTTTAGGCATGTGCTGTTTATCCGACCGTGAGTGTATATTTTGATTCTACAGAGTGTATGTATTCTTCCAAGTTTTATGATAGTGTCAAAAAGAACAAAGCATCAGACTATTGTGTTTTTTGAAAATGCGGAGTAAAGGATTTTCCTTGTAATTTGCAAACCGCCTTGATAGCCGTTATTTTAAGTTATAAAAAAATGATAAATTATCAATAATTTTTTTATACCTGACTCATGAAATAACGGCCATTTGAGGGGGAGTGAAAAATGGAAACATTTTTCAGATCAGTTATCAACTGCAAGACATCACCTCCTGCCCAATCATAAGGTGATAAATAAGTCACATTAGTAACTATAGGAGAAGAAAATAATAAACGTAATTTTATTACAAACAAGTACCAGCGGAACATAGATGAGGAGACTTCTGCCTGCCCAAAATATTCATTCAATAACAATACTAGCCCTTTTTTTCTTTTCTCAACAACGCATGACTGCTCCAATAATCCATCTATCTTTCTGATCTCTGGACTGCAATTGACGTGGATGCCTTGAAGTCCTCATCAATTCTGATTCCATGAGATCTGATCTTTTAAGAGTTGTGATTTCAATTCAAAGGGCATCAGATACTCTCTACAAAAGTTCAGGGGATGGAATAGGAAATGAATAGGTACAAAGAACTAGTTTTATGAAATAATACCTCCAAAACTGCCTCAAGTGGTAAAAAAGGTTTTTCAGCATCTCCATCCTTTGTAAAGTAGATGACAAGCTTTTTTATCGTATTTTGTTCACATTCTGAATACCGACAAGGTATTTTATACAACAAAACTGTGACATTGGAGAAGTTAACTGACTTGTGTTTTGACAACAACATTGTTTTGATTAATTACTTGATCACATAACCAAATTTTAGGTTATTATTATTCAGAGATGATAGAAATCAGCTGTTGCTCAGCGGCCATTTTGGATTCTAGTAACGACCGATGTTTATCACGTCATTAATTCTGTTTCAGTCTGTTTTTGAACCTCTCCATGAGTTAGAAAAGGAGAGACAATCAATGACGTGAGTACAAACCCTCGTGAAACGGACTATATCTTAAATATTTTAACAAATGCAGCACATTTTCAAAATTGAAATAATTTCATTTAGCCAATGTTCAAATCAATTATTCAAAAAAATATTACATAATATTAATATTGTTTAAAATGATCTCGATCAGCGGCCAAACAATCTTTGATTGCTGTCATACCATGAACATTTGATGCTCTTTGTATCTCACCAAAAGATCTATCTATATCTAATATAATAAAATCTCTATTAATGTAGTAATCACCGATTAAAGATCAGCAATCAACATCCACGACGTCACAGAATACATCATCTATCACCGTCTGGCGTTTTGACTGTAATAAGTCTCTCTCGCTCGAGAGGGTAATTGGGCTCTGCCCCGTTTTCGATCATACAGTGAAATTTGCGTTTCCTTTTTCATTTATTAGGTATATTTTTGGGTATTTTGTTCACTGATGACTTTTTTTATATTTTCTAGAATACGTATATAAAATTTAAAGTCATTTGAAAATATATGCAAATTGTTTATTGGATAAGTTCGTCGCTAACAGCATTTGTGCCGCGTGCAGGAGGATCATTATTTTTTACCTTTTTCGATTTATGTCGTTGTCAGTTAAGTTTGGTTTTGTCAAAAAAAAAATAGAATAAAGTAAAATTCTAGTCAGTCAGACTTTATACTAAAACATCAACAAAACCAGTCAGACCCAGCGGACACCGACAGTTTTACATACAGGGTGTCCCACTTGAAATGTCAAGTTAATATATCAGTTGTTTCTTGATCGATAATGTTCATTTCTGGTTTGAGGATGTATAAAGGTATAAAGCTCATATTTTCCTCGAGAAATCATGATAAATATCATCGGCGTACTTTTTAAGGAGGTTTGCATATTTTTGTGTTTCAAAAGTAAACTTACTTCAACACCAAATTCATGTAAATAAAATGGTTGCGTTGATTCCTCATCACTCAATATAATTCTGTTCCAATTTTGATAAAGATTAATACAGGAGTATACATAAAAAAGGATTTTTCCGCTACCAAAATAACCTTATAATAATCAGTGTATACCTCTGGATAATTTTTTTTTTATTTGGTTGATGGACTGGAAACAAGTTGTACAGGGTGTCCCAACGATAGAGTAAAGTAGGTTTTATCATATAGGATATGAAAAATATCAATATCAATATGCGTCACAGGTTAGGGGTGTAAATAGCGCACATTCTGAAAATATTTGGAAACATACAGGGTGCGTCACAAAAGTATGGCACGAAAAAGTATGATTTTGTTAAATGGAACCCCTGTATATTAATTGATATTTCAATTCTTTCTTCAATTTGGAACAAAAATTGTGATACAACTAATGTTCCTAAATTCAACCGTAATCGAGATATCGCGTTTTAAAAATGGCGTTTTTGCAACTTTGACATGCTATAAAACTCAAACTATTCAAGTTAGAGGAAAATGGTTTGCAAGTAGTTAGGGCTATGCCGGTTCTAGACCAAATTTGCTATGAAATGGTGAATGCGCGAGATCTGACGTCATCCGTCGTCGGCGTGTTGTGTGGGGGTTGGGGTGGGGTGTGGGGGTGAGGGTCTTTGCGACCTCTGAACCATTTCCCAAAATGGCCGCTAGGTGGCGCCACGATAGCGCGACCGTCACCACGTGCGCGTGACGTCATCCGTCGTCGGCGTGTTGTGTGGGGGTGGGGGTCTTTGCGACCACGTGCGCGTGACGTCATCCGTCGGTGGGCGGTGTGACCGTTGGTGGGGGTGGGGGTGGGGGGTTTGGGATGACATTACATTTTATGAACAAAAAAAGTTCATGATTCAAGCCTTGAAGAAATTGAATATTGCGGGTAAGTGTTATCATCATTCAGTTCTAAATTTAGCTCGAATGCACGGTTTTCTTATCAGTAACAAACGAGTCTCAGCACGCGGTATTCTGATAACCAGTAGACAGCATGTGGTTTTCACGTCACACTCCTCTTATCAACAGTTCTAAATTTAGCTCGAATGCACGGTGTTCTTATCAATAACTGACGCCTCATGGTCTGCAGGAAACTATAGTTTGATATTTATCCATGTAAAATTATCTCATTTCAATTTTATTCATTTTTTCAGAACCAATCCATCAGTACAAAAATTCAATGCAAATAATTGTGGACAATTGTCAATCGAATTTCTATATAATAATATGACATGATCGAGAACCATCAGTAACGTTGAGAGTGTCATCATGACTAGAACTATAACAATAACGGGAAATACTTCTGTGTTGAAAGCAGAATTCAATCCACCCATATTTTTGGATGAAAATAAAGAATATTTTTTGGGGTTGGCTGATTTTGAATCGTTTATGAGTATACCCAACATACAACCGGGTAGCAATAAAATATATGTAGCGGATAAAGTTATCACAATTCCAGAAGGAACTTACGATTTAAAAGATATTGAAACATATATTAATTCTGTAATTGATGACATTTTTGGAGAAAAAGTTGGGTTTAAGATGAAAGCAAACCCCAATACATTAAAATGTCAGCTTTATTGCACAAAGGAAATAGATTTCACACCAAGTGACTCCATAGCGAAAATATTGGGTTTTAAGAAACGAAAAATTGCATCAAATGAATTTTCTGAATCGGATGAAGTTGTTAATATATTTAAAGTTAATGCAATTTGTGTTGATTGCGACATTTGCATTGGATCATATAGTAATGGTCTACCCGTTCATATAATTCATCAGTTTTTTCCTTCTGTTCCTCCAGGGTATAAAATAGTGGAATCACCATTACCAATACTTTATTTCCCCATCAGCGTCAAGACAATCAACAACATCACTGTTAAAATAGTAGATCAAGACGGTGATTTGATTAATTTCCGAAACGAGACCATAACAGTTCGATTACATCTTAAACATTAGAAAATATTATGGTTATTAAATACAACTATCGCTATTTCAAACAATCGCCATATAAAAGGGAGAAGCTGTCTATAGAAACCAGTCCAAGACGAAACTCCAACCAGTTAACATCACAAGAAACCAGCCCAAGACGAGACTCCAGCAAGTTAACATCACAAAATCACCAATTTCTTATATCTCTGGGGTTAAAAGTATTGAAATAATGGATATATTAAACGTTGATGAAAAATTATATGTAGATAATTCAATAATAAGCTCTGAGCTTCATTCATATCAACCGTTTGTCTCTTCAAAATTTGAATACAATGATGAAATTCGCATACCTGTTCAAGAACTTGATATATACACACTACCTTCAGGGAGTCATCTTTACATTGAAGGTACCTTGACCAACAATAAGGGTGCCTATTCTAAAAAATTACAATTTGTCAACAATGGTATAGCTTATTTGTTTCGAGAAATTCGCTATGAACTTAATGGAGTTACTATAGATTCCGTAAGAAATGTTGGTTTAGCTTCAACCTTGAAGGGTTATCTTTCATATAATACAAATGAAAGTCTAAAGCTGCAAAATGCTGGATGGTTTCCAAATAGAGATGAAAAGGAAAACATTTTAGTTGATGATAAAGGAAAATTTAATGTATCTATACCTTTGAAAATGTTGATGGGATTTTTTGAAGACTATAAAAAAATAATCTTGAATATGAAACAAGAACTGGTTTTGATCCGAGCCAGCGATGATGTTGATGCAGTTTTATATGTTGAAGATATGCAAAATCCGTCACCCGAAGCGGAAAATCCAAAAGTTACATTTGACAAGATCTATTGGAAAGTACCTCATATTCAAGTTGATATACCACAACAACTAGCTTTAACACAAATTCTTGAAACAAATAAAGATCTGTTACTTGGATTTCGTAGTTGGGAAATTGTTGAATATTCCTCACTACCTGAAGCGACCCGTCATACTTGGCCTGTTAAAACAAGTAGTAAACTTGAAGCACCTCGTCATATAATAATTGGTTTTCAAGAAAATAGAAAAGGACACATCATGAAAGATGCTAGTCAATTCGATAATATAAATCTCTCAAATATTAGAGTATTTTTGAATTCTGAAAGATATCCATATCATGATTTGTATTTGAATTTTAATGATAACAAGTTTTCAGCTCTCTATGAAATGTTTGCAAACTTTAAAAATTCCTACTATGATATACCAAACGAACCAATTTTCAACCCTCAAAACTTTAAAAATAAGTGTCCAATCGCACATATTGATTGTTCCCACCAGAAAGAAACACTTCAAACAGGTACTGTTGTTTTGAGAGTTGAATTCGAGACAAATAATAATACAAAAAAGGATACATCAGTATATTGTCTGATTTTACATGATAAATTATTTAGCTACAATCCTTTAACAAAAATAGTCAAGCAATTGTAATACGCATGTTCTCAAATAATTATATAAACCATTTTATTTCTCTAAATGATGTTCAGTATGTCTCGAGAATTGAAGCTCTGCTTATCTTACCATTTAAAGAGATCGAAAGAATTGAAAAACAAATTCAAGATTATAGTGGTGAATAGCAGATGATGGTGAAATTCTCACAATTGAAAATATGAAACTACTCGTTTTGGATGTACAAGGATTTATAATTGAAAACAAAAAATTTATTCCTAAAGAACTGGCTGCCTATGATGGAGAAAAAATATGTCATTATATATTTAGATGTCCCTTTTCTATGGAACACTTGCCTCCAGAACTGCGTAAACAAGCAAACTGGTTGATGAAAAATCATCATTGTATTTCATGGAATGAAGGATTTACGCAATCACATAAGTTTTCCGACATTGTGAAAAACATAACAAGAAACGTGGATCATGTGTACGTGAAAGGAAAAGAAAAGGCGCAATACATTGGGAAATATTCATCGAAGCCCGTTATCGAACTTGATGACAAACCACCTTTATCGTTGGAAAAACCACATTGTCTATACCATTTATCATCACCCGCAATGTGTGCACTTACTAATGTTTTTAATTTGTATAAAACATGTTTAATGATTGAATAAATCACATTTTTGATTACATTTTTTATTTTATTTCAAACACCTTTTTATAAATATTTACAGGTAGGTATTCACAAATTTTCAACCCTCAAAAATAAGTGTCGAATCACACACAGTGATTGTTCTCATCACAAAGAAACACTTCAAGCAGGATATACTGCTTTGTTTTGAGAGTTGAATTCGAAACAAATAATAATACGAGAAGGATTCATCAGTATATTGTCTGATTTTTACATGATAAATTATTAAGCTATAATCCTTTGACAAAAATAGTCAAGCAGTTGTAATTCGCATGTTCTCAAATAATTATATAAACCATCTATTTCTCTAAATGATGTTCAGTATTTCTCCAGAATTGAAGCTTCGCTTATCTAACCATTTAGTATGAGAATTTTATGGTGACTTACAAATAAAAGGTTCTGTATTGATTGAAAATAAAACAGTTCAATAATGAATACTATCAAAGAAGATGTGGTGAGTGAGCTACACAAACCAGCCAGAAGATTTTTTAAAAGAAGAGCAGTAATTGTAAAGGGGATCAATGATCTTTTTCAAGCAGATTTAGTTGAAATGCAACCATATTCAAAAATAAACAAAGGATATAGATATATTCTGGTTATAATTAATGTGTTTTCAAAATTTGTTTGGGCAATTCCTGTCAAAACAAAGACTGCTAAAGATGTAACCACAGCCATGAAATTAATTTTAAACAGTGTAAAAACACCCCCTAAAAATCTGCAGACTGATCAGGGAAAGGAATTCTATAATACAGAGTTCCAAGATTTGATGAAAAAATTCAACATCAATCACTACTCAACATTTTCCAATATGAAAGCTAGCATCGTAGAGAGGGTGAACAGAACATTGAAAAACAGAATGTGGAAAAAATTCAGTTTGCAGGGAAACTATAAATGGTTAAAAATATTACCTGAGATAGTATCAGAATACAATAATACCAAACATTCTGTTATTGGAATGAAACCTATACAAGTATCTAAGGAACATGAGAAGCACCTACTATCAAAAGTTTATGGTCGCATAAAAACAGTGAATCCTTCCAAATATGAAAAGGGAGACTATGTGCGAATAAGTAAGTTTCGTGAGATGTTTTCAAAAGGGTATACACCTAACTGGTCAAATGAAATCTTTGTGATTAAAAAAATAAAAATCACAAATCCAACAACCTACATATTGGAGGATCATAGAGGTGAAGAGATACAGGGTGCATTTTATAAGGAGGAGTTGCAAAAAGTTAAACATCCTGACGTGTATTTGGTAGAAAAGATTCTAAGACGGAAGGGAAATAAAGTTTATGTTAAATGGTTGGGCATGAATAATTCACATAATTCATGGGTTATGAAAAATAATGTATTGTAATATCTTGTAATTCAATAAAAAACACTTGCTAGTAGATAATTCTTTTATTTCTATACAAATATACTCTTAGAATGGGTAGCATGATACAAAAAATGAATGCTAAGATTGATATAATAGCGAATTCTATATGATTTTTACATTCAAACGAATCAATAAGTACATTCCAGTTTGTTGGTTTAAAATTTTCATCTACAAAATAAAGTCTTAACTTAAAAGCTAAATATGACAAATTTTTAATTGACTCATCAATTTTTAGTCAATCAATCCATTATTAACAATTAATTTTTCTCAGTTTGATGGTCAAGAGTCATTATGATTGGTTGATATGCAAATAAACGTTTCTTGTATATTTGAATCCACTTGTATATACAAGGTATTGTTAAAAAGGCGCTCAGAAACAATACTTTTGCTGGAAGTCCTGTTGTCATTGCTAATTTTTATACTAAGGGATATATCGTGGCAATATTTATGTGTTCTAGTGTTCTTGTTTTCTTGTTGTCTTGTTTTCTTGTGTTCTAGTGTTCTTGTTTTCTTGTTTTCTTGTTGTCTTGTTTTCTTGTTTTCATGTTTTCTTGTGTTCTTGTTTTCTTGTTTTCTTGTGTTCTAGTGTTCTTGTTTTCTTGTTTTCTTGTGTTCTAGTGTTCTTGTTTTCATGTTTTCTTGTGTTCTTGTTTCCTTGTTTTCTTGTGTTCTAGTGTTCTTGTTTTCATGTTTTCTTATGTTCTTGTTTCCTTGTTTTCTTGTTTTCTTGTTTTCTTGTTGTGTCCAATCACACACACAGTGATTGTTCTCATCACAAAGAAACACTTCAAGCAGGATATACTGCTTTGTTTTGAGAGTTGAATTCGAAACAAATAATAATACAAGAAGGATTCATCAGTATATTGTCTGATTTTTACATGATAAATTATTAAGCTATAATCCTTTGACAAAAATAGTCAAGCAGTTGTAATACACATGTTCTCAGAAAAGAAAATGACTAGATTGAAGGCTATTTGTGATTGACAGCTCCTTGATTTTGAAATCTTCTGCCAAATTGAAGCCCTGCATGTCTATTGCAATGATTGTTTCATACGAATACCAGGATTCATGGACTTTGTAATGAGTTCTCAAATAATTAACGAGTTTGATAGGTGGTCTCAAGTTTCCATAACCATCAAAATAAAACGCTTAATTTTCATTTATTATGTATGCAGTACAATGAGTTCCATGATTTTGTTAACTTTCTAGATTCAAAATACCACATTCCTTCACTTCAAATTTTTTTTTGAGGAGGTTGTCACACATAAATACACCTCTTTAATGTGAGATATTCAATATTTTCACATATTTTAGTATATCGTTATTTGAAAGGGATCTCTGCGAAAATATTATTTGATTTTTTTTATGGTTTTTTTCTTGATAGTGCCTCCTTTGTAGGGTTTAATGTATAATCCACCACCCTGCTTGGAAAGTTTTTCCATTTCTTTATTGTGTCGATGTAATTCTTCGAGTTGCTCCTTTGATACTTTAATATCATTAACGGCCTTAGCTATTCCAGCTGCACCACCGCCTAAAGCTCCTAGTGCACCCAAAATTGGAAGTAATAATGGAAGAAATCCACCAATTTTTTTGGGGGGTTTGATAACTCGTGTTTTCTTTTTTCTTTCGGTTCTCTTGATCCCCATTCCAAGTTTCCGTTTACCTTTCATAATTCCACTTACTGTTAGAGCAGCAATTCTTTCTCCTACCGAGGAATCTTTTGCTCCAACTCTCTGCCAAGCTTTATCTGCTAGAGCTTTATCCGCTCGATGTCGTTGAGGTAAATCAGTTGTTTGTGAGTATGCGATATCGTGTTCTCGACACGCAGCATCCAATGGATTGATACCAGACTCTCCCCTATTCAATCTTTCTTCTAAATTTGTACCAGGACCACAAAATTGATAGCCAGGAATATGAAGCTCAACAGGTAGTCTATTAATCAGAGTGTTTATTAAACCTCGACCTTCCCTCTTGGAGTGTTTGGAGGAAGTGTACTTTCGTGAAGCGTGTACAATCATTTTATACCTATAGAGGTTTGTGTGTACATTTAAATACTATTTTCAGTTTAAAAATTTGCAACACGATTGTCTATCGATTTCATGCTATCTGATCAATATGTCAATCTGATTAATGTATAAATACTTTTGCAAAAAACAATTCTGTTTATTGATATCTAGAATGCGGATAGAAAAACAATCGTTTTCCTTACCCATCACAAACCATGATGTGAAGGATTTTACGAAACCAATTCAAAAACATGGCGATTTATTTGGTGGGGAATCGAAAAGATGTCTCATTGTTGGACCATCTGGTTCAGGTAAAACCAACGTGATGTTGGCTTTACTTGAGCATCCAAATGGAATAAGATTTGCAAACGTGTACCTTTATTCCAAATCATTACAACAGCCAAAGTATGAATATTTAAGACAACTATTGGCACCCATGGAAGAGATTGGATATTTCGAGTATGAGAGCGATGAAAATATCATTCCTCCTCATGAAATAGCACCAGAATCGGTCATCATATTTGATGATATACCATGTGGAACACAAACTATAATAAGGGACTATTTCACACATTCGAGACATAAAAATACAGACTGCTTTTTTATTTTTCAAGGTTATTCATCAATTCAGAAAAGACTTATACGTGAGAACGCTAATTTGCTAATTTTATTCAAGCAGGATTCTATGAATTTGAATCATATATATAATGATCATTGTATGCTGGATATGTCATTTGAGCAATTGAAGCAACTCTGCGCACACTGTTGGAAAGAACCTTATAATTTTCTGGTTATTGATAAAGATTGTGAACTGAATTGTGGAAGATATAGGAAAAATTTTGATTCATTCATATATCTATAAAATGGATAAGCGGTTGGCTGAGGAATTGATGAAGTCAAGAAAAGCTGTCAAGGATAAATATAATAGTCTAAAATTAGCTATGACCACTACACAATCACAACTAGAGCAAGCTTACAAACCAATAACTCAACCGCTACAACAACTCATTTCCAAAATAAATGAACCTTTCAACATAAAGGAAGAATTCAAAGAAGAAGAAGAAGAACCTGAAACTTCTATGTTTCACACAACACCATTAAAACCTAAACCAAGTTTTTCAAGATTATTTTATGAGACATCAACACCTACAAGACCTACAAGAACTGGTAGAACTCCTATTCTACCGATGGAAATACCATCATTTTTTGATACAAGCCTTGCATCTGTTAGCCAGTTACCATCTATACAAGAACCTAGTCAGTTACCTAATACTATACAAGAACGTAGTCAGTTACCAACTATACTAGAAACTAGTGTTATAGCTCAAACCAACCCCTTCGAAAGCTCGGAAAATCAAAATCTTTCAGATATATTGGAACAGTCAAGGCAATCGGTTCAAAATTTAATCGACACGCAACCATATGAAATATGGTTAAAAAGTTTTGATCCACTACCAAGAGATTATATTGATGCTAGTGTGAAGGATACTGAACATAATTTTGATCATCATTATGGAATAGTACATGACATAGATACTGATAAATTCTATTTGGGGACCACACTTAAATTTGTAGAAATTATTGGAAAAAATGTAAAAGTAGATGGAAAAATTTATGATGGTACAAAAGGATTGTACGAATTACTATTTAAAAAATATCCTAAAGACTATGAAGATGAGGATTTGGATAATTATATGGATATTTTAGCTAAAACCAATGCATATCGAAGAAATAATGATCCAAATGAACGTGTGCAGGGAAATGGATCATCAAAATATATAACTATAATAGGACCATACCTACAAAAACATGGCATAACAAAAACACGACACATCAAACCATTATATTCTCGTTTTTTAAAGAAACTAAAACCTCCAATAACTAGAATGCGAACGGGAAAGGGGTTGTGGAATATCAATAAAAACGATATAGATTATGTTTATTGGGATAATATCAACGAACTTGTTGATAGATTGAGACTAATAACAGCTTCCATGAGAGCTGGTCATACTGGTCATAATAATGAAACACTATCAATAATCGAAGAGTTACGTGAAGCTAAAGTAATTGCATAAATACATCCTCAAATACGTAAAACGAATCAATCCGAAAATGTCACTCAACAAGTTCGGTTCTCATTTATTCAAGAGAGATGAAACAGAAAACAATATCAAGTTATTTAATTTTTCTGAGGTTAATTTATCTTATGTAATGGTTTTACCATTTATTGGTCGCTATACACCAACAGAAAAAAATTTCGTGTTGATGCAAGATGGAAGAACTTCATACCGTTTCCCATTTGAAAAAGGAATCATTTTATTCGGTGAATATCCTAAAAAAGACGTTTCCATGTTGGTTAATGGAAAAGCAGGAAAGCTGGAAAATAGATCTATCAAGAAAGGTGATTTGATAGCGTTTAGACGTGAAACGGATAGTAAAATAACAGAATTTTATGGTGAATTACAAATAAAATGTCCCGTAGTGATTGAAAATAAAACAGTTCAATAATGAGTACTATCAATGAAGATGTGGTGGATGAGCTACCTACACAAACCAACAAACAGATTTAGATGAAATGTAGCCATATTCAACAATAAAAAAGGATATTATACCTAGATATATTTTAGTTATGAAAAAACACATTTTCTATACCATTTATCATCACCTGCAATGTGTGCACTTACTAATGTTTATAATTTGTATAAAACATGTTTATTGATTGAATAAATCACATTTTTGATTACATTTTTTATTTTATTTCAAACACCTTTTTATAAATATTTACAGGTAGGTATTCACAAATTTTCAACCCTCAAAAATAAGTGTCCAATCACAGTGATTGTTCTCATCACAAAGAAACACTTCAAGCAGGATATACTGTTTTGTTTTGAGAGTTGAATTCGAAACAAATAATAATACAAGAAGGGGAAAAATTGTGGATAATGAGTTTGAAATCAAAAATGTTCACCTCAAAAGCTCTACCGATTCGTCTACTACTTAAATTCCTGCCACCGTTTGAAAAACTAACAGCTGTGTATAAAAGACCATCGGGGCAGATAGCTGTAGTTATAAATGATTATTTATATATACTTAGCGAGGATAGATTTAGATTAATTGACCGAATCAATATAACAAAAAGATTTGAACCATTTGTGGATGGTAGAAAGTTACTTGGAGCAGTCAATACCTATTCTGGAAAAACCATCTTCTTTTATGATGATAATGCCTTTGTAAATTTGGATGAGTGTACTCTACAGCCAGAGTCCTTTGGCTACACATCAATACATTTTAATGGTATACCACCCCTATTCACCACAGTTTTTCGATATGTAAATGGATTGTTATACTTCATTCAAGATGGTCGCTTTTTTGAATATAATGAATTTGAAAATTCCCTACAAAATTCCGGTAAATTGGAGTTCAATACATTTGGTATAGAGTGTCCCATGATATCTTTATATGAACAACTTAGACTGTTACTTAGGCAAATTGTAAGTAAAATTCCTATGAATTCATAGTTTTAATTTATTAATAAAGTACAGCAACTATAGCGCCAAGTTCAAGGTTGTGGTTGACTGATAAAGAGACACGCGGTCGATGTACTATTGTGAATTCCAAGGTTGTGGTTGACTGATAAAGAGACACGCGTCCGATGTGCTATTGTGAATAAAATTCTTGTGAAATAAAACATTGTTTGTTTTAATTAAATAACTTGATATTGTTTTCTGTTTCATCTCTCTTGAATAAATGAGAACCGAACTTGTTGAGTGACATTTTCGGATTGATTCGTTTTACGTATTTGAGGGTTGTAATTTCAACTAGGTGAATCAATTTATAGTCGAGAAAAAACCAGAGGCTGACACATGTTACTGATAAGAACACTGCATTTGAGCTAAATTTAGAACTGTTGATAAGAGGAGTGTGATAGGAAACCCACATGTTGTCTACTGGTGATAAGAAAACTGCAGGCTGAGACTCGTTACTGATAAGAAAACCGCGAGCTAAATTTAGAACTGAACGATGATAACACTTACCCACAATATTCAATTTCTTCAAGCATGAACTGTTCATAAAATGTAATGTCATCCCAAACCCCCCACCCCCACCCCCACCAACGGTCACACCGCCCACCGACGGATGACGTCACGCGCACGTGGTCGCAAAGACCCCCACTCCCACACAACACGCCGACGACGGATGACGTCACGCGCACGTGGTGACGGTCGCGCTATCGTGGCGCCACCTAGCGGCCATTTTGGGAAATGGTTCAGAGGTCGCAAAGACCCTCACCCCCACACCCCACCCCAACCCCCACACAACACGCCGACGACGGATGACGTCAGATCTCGCGCATTCACCATTTCATAGCAAATTTGGTCTAGAACCGGCATAGCCCTAACTACTTTTGCACTTTCCTATCTTAACTTTTCAAGAGCTATTCAAGGAGATTAAATCCATTATTGTGAAAAAATGTCAAAATGTGCCGAAAAAAGTTGACAGTTGACGTTACCTTCTATCCAAATGACATTCTCATTCTATCAATACTTCAACCAATAAACCACTAAAAATATAATATGATTGAAGTTCAATATTTCAAATTATTTCGCGCGCCATACTACACAGCGATTTACATTTGACAGTCGAGAACTCTTGGCTAGGCGGAATCAATTGTTGCCTCTGGTCACTAACGGCGAGTCAATCCACCAAGAAATGATTGAGATCAAATACTAAGAACACATGATAATGACCCAATGTATCAAGCCGTAGTTACACGAGAGAGAGAATTGGCAGTTTATGACAGTGTAGAAAATACAAAGAAAACCACACACAAAATTTAATGCGAGCAAAGCCAATGTCTTGAAAACATGAAATGAAATTTAGAAATAGGCGTTACATGGAACAATAAAAAAGATCATGTGCAGCGTGGAACACGTGGCAGAAGTGAAGATATATAATATATAACAGTAAAAAATGTTTGTAACAAATATCCGGTCTTTTTCTGTTTCTTGTTGGCCCAGTATAGGCTTGAAAATATAATTTTTGTATGCGTATTATAAATATATTATTTATTATAATAGAGTTTATTCCTCATCTTTCCGCATTCGCTGATTTGCGAACCAATAGATGACAGTGGTGGTTCAAAACAGCAGCTGCACAGTCATACCCAGACTAGGATATTGTTGCCGAGAGTTACATTGATGTGAAAGGTGCCATGCTGACTTACTGACGAGTCCACATTCGGGACGAGACTGGTGTAACGAGGGGTCTATTCACATGGATGTAACTCTCGACATTCATCACGGTTCTGTACCAACCTTTCCCTTTAACGTGTTTCATTCAGTTTGATATGCCAAAAAATCACGATTTTGTTAAATTGAAGAGTATTAATCACTTTTTAGCTCTTTTTTAAATAAAATTATTGTATTGTCATCGGTTTTTGACAAGTGTGCAAAGTTTCGAATCAATCTGGGCGTTTGAAGTAAGTAAAAATCGATTTCCAAGTGTTCATATAGCTCTGTTTGTCATTTTCACCACGTTATGTATCTTTTTCCTTTTTCTCTGTAACGAAACCAAACGTTTTATGTTTCATATCCGTTTCACTTTCCCAATTCACTTCCCACTGTCGAAGAACTATCAGAACGCCGCCAAAGAATTTTCACTTGAAAAACATGCAGTGGAACCAACCGAATACTTAGAATATCGAGAGAACAAGAGTGCATAGGTACATCAAAGGACAAATTCAATTAGGGACTAATGCAGCCAACTATACCTTTGCAGTCCCAAAGCTCACATGTTGGTTAGTTGAATAGTCAGAAACAGATCTTCCACAACTGAATCGACTGAACAAAAAAAAAGGCCGAACACAATATGTTACAACTCAATTAATAGGTACATTGAGAGAATCGTACATTTCATGAGCGTACCACACATCATTAGCCCTAAGCAACTTACTTTTGTTCTCTAATATAAAAGTTGCGCTAGCAGGACAGAGATTTTTGTCAAGTGTGAACTTCATCACCTTTGTAAAAACCTATGTTGCAGAAAAAGAGGCTGGGTACTATTTGGATTAGTTATAGAGATAAGAGCATTCCGAAGAGGAGTGTGTAAACTAACATGGAGGCTATGTCATGGATAAAAATGTATTTGAAGGAATGTTACAACTTAAACAGGACATTCGGGAAATCAAAAAATATCTCAAATAGCACAATATTATGCAAAATAGGCAGGACAAATAACAGAGTTCGGAAAACAAGAAAAAGTTACAATAGTATTTACATAGAGCCGAGGACTCGCTTGGTATGAACTACATCAAAAATGTGACAAAACAAGTCATCATATTCAACCATATTATATCCACACCAATATTCAAATATTTTTCTAAAAACAAAATAAATCACTGTTATAATGCCTTACATGATCTAGCTCAGTTTTCCAAGATCGTCGCCAAGGGTCGTAACCGCCATCTTAAACTTTTAAAGTGATTTTTCACTGAAATCCATCAAGCAAGCATATGAAAAAAAACGTGCTTTGTAAAGATAAGCTTTATCCAAGAATTCAAGTAATTTTTGTTCAATACTTTTGACATATTTTTTGAAATAAAGGGGTGAGAAAGATACAAATCAACAGCTGTAACTTCTAAAGATTTCAACAAATTTGATCTCATTGAAAAAGGCATTTATTTCTCGATCAAACTCATCTTAATTGCCTATTGATGCCGCTAGAACGCGTTTTTTGATATAATAACAGATTATTGCAACGTTCTCAAAAAAATAAATATAAACAATAGTATGACTTTTTCATATAAATTTGAGTGAAATGATACTCAATAAATAGGCTTGTGCAAACCGTATCCCAACCAACACAGATTGTGCCTTAATAAAGTAAATTGCTATAAAGTCTGGTGAATTGTACCGGGTTTTGAATTGTACCACGTCAATATTCATCAAATTCTGACCTTCAATTGCCATAACCAGATCTTTTTTTGACAACTCTTGCCATCAAAACAAGAAATGATCAAAAGCGGTAAGTGTCGGTCTCTAGTAAAATTTTAAATCTGTGTTTATGGATCAAACGTGGTTGCGCAGTAAATTCTAGACATTCTAAGATAAGGTTTTTTGGTGCAAGTGATCGCTTTTTGTTAGTTGAAATAGCATTTTTCGTAATTATCGGTCATTTTACAAGATTATACAAGAGTACCTGAAATTTACTTAATCTGACTTTTTTCGAAAAAACTAAACAATTTTTGTCAATCACATCGGTTCGATAATTTGTTCCACCACGTGGTTGGTTAAATTGTAGGTACCGGCTATATTTTACTAAACTCGTGTTTTCTTTTTCGGTCATGCCTCACAAGGTCATTAAATACTGCCAGTGGTCAGGGCAGTAAGTATTATAAAAACAGCAATAGGATGGTATAAAACTGGAAAACTTTGAATGGATATTCTCAATTTTCATAGTTATTTAGTCAGGATATTATGTTTGCTAAATCGTTTTAATGATTCCAGAAATCCAATGCCGTTCGGCATAGTACAATAAGCCAAACCGAGTGGTACAATTTACCGAACCGGTTGGCTAAATTCTACCGTTTGCAACATTTTTCTATAAGCTTATTATTCTAAACGTCTTGTATCTTCATGAAGTGTGACCCATTTAGATTGGAAACACCCCTGTGAAATTGTAGGTAAACAACCGATTTCAACCATTTTTTTTTTAAATGTCCAGTTATGGAAGGTCTACCACGGGATAAATTTTTAACTGTTTATTCAAATTTTCAACGCATATCACAATACTCTTTCGTGAAAGAGAACGGCGAATTTTTACTAGCGATTTTTTTATCAAATAAATCACTGCACCACTGGATTCAGAGTGCTTCCAAATATCTGTAACCAAAATTTCATAAAAATATATTAATTAATAACAGAGCTACGACAACTTGAAATTCATGAATTCTCCAAGCTAACCATCACAAAAAAAATCCTTGCATCAACAGTTGTAATGGAAATTGAATTTGTTTTATCACCTCTAACAATAAACTACAAATTAAATAATACGATATTTAAAATAGCATGAAATTTAATAAAAGTAACGGATTTACATTTGCATTACAATCAAGAACTTGTGATTTTTTTTTAATAATGAAAATTTTGGTTTTATAGGTTCAATATTGTTTGTCTTGAGGCACCGCCAAATATTTTCTCGAGGTGCTTTCAAATCTAAACTGGCATTCCGTAAACTGGCATAAGGATTATTTCTGAAATAATCTAAAATATCTTGATTATTCATGTGTCTTCTAACGTTTCGAAAGCATTTTTGATACTGCACCAGTTTCACAAAAAGTTTAGTTCATTTCATTCACCGTACCAGAGCTAGTGGTAGGACGATGTGCGTGTCTTTTATTAAATTCTTCGGAGACTTCTACGGTACATCTATCGTTACAACGCTCAATCAGCCAAGATACAAAAAAATCAAACAAACTGTTATTAAATATTATTGTTGCCGATAAATAGGTAACTTTACATTGACACTAAGTAGTGGAAACAAGTGACTCCATCTCTATGGTAACTGTCGATTCAGGGCATATATCTATTAATAACTATATGGGAAACAATTCCACCTGCTTGATACCAGAATGAGGTAGAAGATCCCGCTGTACTGTATATTTTTCACATAAGAATATCCTTTTCTTTCGCCTCGGGAACAGCTGTTAATGCGCTTGCGTTTGAAATAATATTTTTCTATTGGTCGCCTACATGTTTGTTGTAACTTTGTAACCATAGTAAACGAAAACATAGGAATGAGACGGTTTTTGTCGATTTGCTCGGCAGTTTTTTGAGACAGAGATATAAGCCCGGGTATATTCACTTAAGGTGGGCGTATCGCAATGTTATTCCCCTATACCTGACATGGACCCACTAAATGTCGCAAATCGGGAGAACAACACAACTTTAAGACGCGATCATGTTATGTACATGATGTACAATGATGTACTATTTCAATGAAGTAACATGAATCCGCTAGATTCAATTTGAAGAGTTTTCTGGACAATCAAACATGACCTATTTTTGGATGTATCGAAACTGTCACATTAATCGCTGTTTTCTCGGCTATTTCTTCATTTTTCCTTACCAAAATAACTTATTCGAGGCACATGGATTTGCTTATCAATATAACATTGCGATTTTAATCAACAAACAATCCGTTCGCGACTTTTTGTGGAATATTTTGGGATTTTTCCAAGGTTTACAGTAGACAAAGAAAGAAGATGGGGCATATTGCATAGGATAACAGAGATGGAAAGGAATCATCTGTGGGTAGGACAGGTAGGAACCACGAATTGGCATTTTGCTGGGGTTCAGCTTTTTACTCATAGATGCGGCGAGTGATGATTTAGAGAAAACTGTAATTTGAACATTATCGATTTGGCGGTTTTGGAAATGCGTATTCATAGATTCCTGTATTACCTATGTTTGTATTGTACATTTTGTATTTGCAGAACATGCATGGGTTTGCTTGGGCTTGGGACCTGATTCTCGAGAAATATGAATGGGCGCCCAAGAGTAATGATATTTTGTTTTGTCTTCGCAATTCGCATATGTACCTCATGGGTTTGATAAAAACAGTGATGTGAAATTTGCCCTTTCGAAGAGGTTCACTATTATTATCTATTTAGTGGGTATTTACTACCTAAACTTTGTCTTTGATTTATTTTTCGAGTCCGTATAGATAGAGCCTAGAGTCAATGAGAGTTTGAGGTCTAGGAAGTCAAGGGCACTTACCTCTGCGAAAATTTCATTTTTTTCGTGACCTTAAATAATTGGAAATATTAACAAATAATTAATCTCTAACCTTTTACTTATAATTGGCGGATGTTTTGGCAATCTTCGGTTTTGGTATGCTGTGATGAAACTACCTATACATAGTAGAAAATGTTCTTGATTGAGCCGTTTTATGAGACGGCCATAGAAAAATAATATAGGTAAGTACAGGGTGTTTCATCATCTTTGACAACATTGAATCAGCTATAACTTTGTTTTTGGATGTATCGAAACGGAACAAATGGTGCCATATTGTATAGTTATCTCGTTTTTTTCTGTTTGAAAAATAAAACAAAAAACTGACATTTTTCCGAGACAATAACTTTACTTATTTTTGTAAATGAAATGCCTTGTATATGTATTATTGGACATTTCTATTCTACCCAATGTTCTAAGTCTATTTTATAAAGTCTAACATGTACTTATCTTCGACGGTTTGTGAGAAAATGGCGTCGAACATGTGATACACAAAAATTCAGAAGTCTTCTTATTGATCGCAAAGTGTGTCATCAACAATAAAAATTGTTTAGATTTTAAAATATCGCCCCAAAAATACTTTGACATATCACATAGTTTGCTCATTACACGTTTTTATAATTGTCACTATTGTCTGTATGTAAAGCATTCAATTTTCGCAGAATGTTTCGATTTCATTTTCTCCCAAACCGCCGAAGATAGGTATATGAGATGCTCTATGAAATATACTTGGAATTTTGAGTACAATCGAAGTATCCAATAATATACGGGGTTTCCTTTGAAAAAAATCACCACTCGGGTCCAATTTAAGAATGTTGTGACCAGTGCCGTAACTTGGTCTTTTTGCGTCCAGTGCGACCTTTCTGTTTTGCGCCCTCTGCATTACTTTTTTTCCAGAATTTCCCAAAAAAAAGACCTCGGTAGAGATGTAAAAGATATATATTTTTTTTCAAATGAATAATCAATTGGAACATTAACATTGCAACCACAAAACAAACTAAAAATAAATTTTAAAAATTGGTATTCAATATTTTATGATCACAAATATTTGGCTATACCTATACATTTGGTATTTAGCAAGTATTATAGAACATAGAACCATGAGTTAATCGTATACAGGGTGTAACAAACTCGAGTATATAGCATTGGTATCTCGTCAACCATAAGAGATACAACGTCAATCAAATGGAGGCAATGTTCTGCAGTTTGGATCTCAAAAAATGCCGTTTTCGAAAACTCCGACGACTTCCGGAGATATCCGGCAATCACCGTTTTTTTCGAAATTCCTTATTTTGTCCTGAATTTATTTGAAAAGATAATTGATAACGGATGACAAATTTTCATGGCCACTTTTCCTGCTCTTCAAGATAGAATGGTCGAAATTAAAATCCGACGTTTCGAACTCTCGCGACCATCATCAACTTTTTTTTTTAAATTTTGAATATCTCTTTGCTTCCTGAAAATACTGATATGTCACACGATTTTGAAATAATGATTTTTTGAAGAATGCGAACACCCTACTCGGATCGTAGTTATGATAACAATAATAACTTTTGACTCTTTTAGCTTGAATAGAGAAGCTTCACTTTTGAAAGTTTATAAACAAAAAAAAAATAAAGACAATAAATGATTAAAAAAAAGTTGAGTATGAGGCATCATTATTTTTCAAGAAGCCAAGAGTCACCAAAAAATAATTGAAAAAGTTGGGTCTGTATTTGGAAAAAAAAGATGATGATGGTTGCGAAAATTCGAAACGTCGGATATCAATTTCGACCATCTTGAAGAGCAGAAAAAGTGGCCATCAAAATGTGTCATTCGTTCAATTATCCCTTCAAATTAATTAAGGAGAAAATAAAGGATTCCGAAAAAATCGGTATTGCTTGATGGTTAATCAGATACCAATGCTATATACTCGAACTTGTTCTATCCTGTATACATACAAATAAATAAAAAAACATCATCAACGAACATCATATTATTATTTACTATATTAACATTAAAAATTATAGATTCAATACAGAGAACACTCAAAAAAATCTTGATCGTAATATTAATGAACAGCTTTCATAAACTTCATTTTCATCGGCTCAATGAAATTTTCATTGAACCTGAGTACAGAACACTGTAAACATCATTGTTTCTTGAACAGCTATCATTGTAATAATGAATGAAGCTTCAATAAGTGATGAATAGTAATTTCATGCGTTTATGTCCAGTAGTACATGAGTTACATGAACTAAATTCATTAATATTATGTACTTCAAACTTGATATTAAATAAAGATTCTTAAATGAAGCTTCCATGAAATATTCATTGCACCAATGAATATAGTTCATTAAAACCTTACAAAAAAACATCGTTCTAAGAACGAAATTCATTTATACTATGAATAGTTCTTTTAAAGTCGACAGATATCCTTGAAATAAAATCAAATCATAAATACAAAGAAAAAGTTCATAACCGTAATGTACAAATTTATTAGGCACTGGCGCAAAAACGGGTGATGCTGCGTCTGGCATCCTTCTTTCGGTTTGTGGTGTGTCATTTGATCATGTATCATTTGATCAAGTGCTGTTGAAGTGTAAGTTGTTTAAGTTGAAGACCTAGTAAGTAAGATCAAAGACAACAAAGTCACTCGATTGGTAAAAGAATTTGTTATGCATTTCCAGCACGATCACATCAATTTCATACCAGGAGTAGATGCTGACGTCTGCATCATCAGAGCCCTAAAATTTAACAATCTATCAACGGAAGAATTCAATAGTTATTGAAAAGCATGCCGACAATTTCATCTCATCTCAAGAAAATGGAAAGTACGGCGTTCATTTTTGACAATTATCTCTGTTCGTAGACTGGTAAGTGATGCACATACCTTACTGAAAAAGCTCTTGAATAACAATGTTAAACAAAAATATCTAATTTGTGTTGTATGACTATTTTCAGATTCATAATACGGATTTTCAAACCTTACATCCAAACGGACTCGCTCTGTAGTCGACATAATGGGAAGCAAAAAGAGTCCTATTGAACAAGAACGTCAAAGATAAAAGCACCAAGAGCTCATTGAAATATATGAAGAATCATGATGTATGTCTCTGAAAGTAAGTAGGTACTAACTAAATTCTCCAATTAAATTTCAGGTTAATATCTCCTACAAATATTTTTGGTAAAATTATCTATTTATATAATGAATTGGGTATATTTTATGAAAGTCTATTTCTTTTCAGAGAGTTTTGACGCTATTTTGGGCGCTTCATGGATTCTTGGTTGGTCCCTTTGACTATATCCCGACATCTAGAACGGTCTGCAACTGGACCCGTATTTTCGTTCTCCAAAACGCTCAGCGCTTTCGAAGCGCCTGGCATTTGACAGGCATGTCACCTGACAGAACAACAAAAATTTGTTGTTCTGTCAGGTGACATGTCTGGCGCTTAAAAAGCGATGAGCGTTTTGGAGAACGAAAATACGGGCCCTGAAGGACACTAGAGCAAAACTTACAACCCACACATGTCTTAGTGAAGAGCTGCTTCAAGACTATTATTATTAAGCTCTGATGACTTTTTGTTCTGCCATGGAATATGTTCGAACTATTTTGACTCGAATTTTTCACATGTATGTATATTACAACTTCAAACGATTTTCGAATAAAGATATGATAATCAATCTTCAGTGTCTATTTACTGAACAATAATTCGTAAATAGAATGAAGGGATTCTTCATATTGAACATTTTGATTCAAAAATACAATGAATCGGGTTCATATTATTGAGAATTTCGCTTCATAGATACAATGAAATGTTTCATTGTAACCATGAATTATGATCATCAGTACAATGAAAAACTGTCTATCAACTAAGAACGATTTGCATTATGAACAGTTTCATTGACGCAAGAACCACTTTAATGATCACTGTTCATACACAACATGAATCGAGTTAGCTTTAAAGAAACCTGTTCATACTGTAATGCCGTCCAATTCATTTGGTCAAAGAAGCCGTTCTTTGGACCAATTTTAAAGAATTGTTCATTGAATGTATGAACCTCTTCTTTGTATTTATGCTATTATTTGGTTGAGTGAACCTTTTCTGGCTTTAAGTAAGCAAATTTAGTAACGACTGATTCATAGACCAGACTTTTAGCTATGTAATTTTCTATAGACAAAATAACTGAATTTGTAGTCTTACTTGACCTCAAAATTGTCTTTATTATTTTATAGCTTACTAGAGCTTTTTTTCACAAGATGATGTGGTTACTGGCAATGTTAAGAATATTTTTAAAGCAATTATAATATCTATCTATTGAAGAAAAGTCGTAAAGTGCCTGAATCAAATCTACTGACGATGTGACATGAAAATTCTGACTTATTCGAATCAATTTCATATTTTCTGCTTAATCAAGAGCTCGTTTTTCTAATTCTTCCGAGTCAGTGATCTTTGAACTATTTATTGGTAAAAATTAAAAATCACTTCCTACTTTGGCAAGATTTTTGAACCTCCACTCAAAGTGGTTTGATAGGGCATCACGGGCATTTCGATCTTAAATTTCTGATTTCTTATCTCTTGCCATTTCTGTCTCTGTCTTCTGTCTCTTCCTGTATATCCTGTATATACCAAGTACGAAGTAACAATAATTTCTCCTGGTGATTGCCAATTGTCTTTGAATGTTAAAGAATATCAAATACCCATAATAATTATGATACCTATACCAAATATTCAAGTAAGAACAGTATTTTTCCTTGTAATTTGTCACCTCTTTAGAAACTCTATTCAAGGAGATGCCAAAAAAATGTTGAAATGAAAGTTTTGTACTACAACTGTCCACGGATAAGGTTCACAAGAGCACAAATGGATAACTACCATTATTTTAATAAAGATTAAACTGCCTTTATTTTTATTTTTGAGCTGAATGTCATTTAGAAAAGTTATTTAGAATAACGTTTGTATTTGTAAGTAGTGAAATCCAAGATTTCAAATAAATCTTGAATCTTTTTGGTTTTTCAAATCTTTGGTTAACATCTACACTTTAACTGTAGATTCTTATTTTGAATTTCTAAATGCATTCCTACCCCCTTTGGGTTACACACGGAATCTTTTTTTTCAAAACAAATATTTTTGATAACACAAAAATAATTCTTTGAAACTTTTTGATACTCTTGTATTAAAGATAAAGTCATCAATGCTGTATGTATCTCCACCTCTATTGCTGTCCAAAAACAAATTGAATTTGAATTTTGCTAAAAAATAGAAATGAAGGTAGTTAACTGCTCTTTGACAAAATTCAGGTTCTTGGAGTTCTTGTGAACCCGGTATAAAAAATCAAAATTTTCTCTTCGAAAAATTAAATTTTGTATCCGTTTGTGCTCTTGTAAACCCGCCTAACCGTGGACAGTCTGTATATCGGAAACTAATATTTTCGAACCCAAGTTTATTTGAAAAATCCGCTTAATTTTATCGAATTCCATGCTGTGTTGAAAAAAGTATCATCTCGAAACTCACTCAAATATTCTTAAATTAAAAGATGTCCTGAAAGGCTCATCAGAAAGATACCAAACTACAATAGGTACTAAGGAAAAGAAGAGCAACATCCCAAAATTTGATAAAACTTTAGGTCCTCCATCAGTTATCGAAGAAGTGATGGTTCATCCAAAAACTTCAATTCGTTTGTCAGTTTAGGTACGTGCCATGGCAATTTTTTCCAAAACATTGCTTGCCATCTTGTCGCGTTAAAAAAAAGGGTTGAAAAAAAAACTTTTCTGTGAAACTTTTGATTCTAGCACTATTCGAAAGTAGGGCAAAATTAATGCACTTCCTGAAAATTTTCTTATATATCTAATTGAACAAAACATAGTCTAGCTATAAAATTTTGGTAATTTTTGCCAAGTTCAAAATTGTATAACTTTCCTTTGTTCAATTATTGTGATTGAATTTCGAGGAAGTGCATCAATAACCGTAAATATTATCTGACCGTTCCATCTCAAAAAATTGAAGTTGTCTAGATTTTTCCATTTACTTATCGATGTCACATTTTTTTAAAAACTGCAGAAGATAACATAGGAAAAAACCTACAACTTTGATATGAAACATTTTTTTCCATATTAAAAAATAAACGCTCTATATGAGCTGCGTAAATATAATCAAAGATCTTTTACAGGGTTATTGATTATAAATGCCCCCCCCATCTAACTTTTTAATTTGACGTTTTAGAAAAAAGTGTTCCAAATTAAAGTTTCATGGTTGAAAATTTTTAAAAAACATGTTTTCACATATACAGGGTGTTCCAAAAAGTCTGGGCGAGGTCTGACTTTCTTATTTCAAATTGATGCCCTATTTTTTTATCTGATGTTTGGATTCTCCTTCAAATTTTAATCATTTTGTATGTAGATTCCTATACCTAAGTTTGATGTATAAAAAGATATTTGATATTTTATAAATTGAATTATACTAATTCATTGTTATAAAAAAGTGAAATATATCTATGGTTTCGAAGTATTGACGTAATTGTGTGTGTAGGATATACCAAAACTTCTCTGATTTCAAATTGATACCCAAAAAATGAACAAAAAATGAAATAACGTCTTATAAAAAAAAATCTTTTGAATCAAAAATGCAGAATTATTTATACTTTGATACTTTTACACTTTGGAAGTACTTAATGACGTGACATTTTCGTCAATACGAGCGTCAATAATTCGAAATCATAGATATATTTGACATTTTGAAAACAATATATTATTATTATTCAATAAATAAATATCAAATATTTGTTCATACAATAAACTTAGGTATAGGATATGCTACATAGAAAACGTTTAGAATTAAAAGGAGAATCCAAATATCAAATAAAAAAATAGGGTATCAATTTGAAATGAGAAAGTTGGACCTCGCCCAGACTTTTTGGAGCACCCTATATATGTGAAAACAGGTTATTTAAAAAGTTCATTTTCAACCATGAAACTTTTATTTGGAACACCTTTTTCTAAACCGTCAAATTAAAAAGTTAGAGGGGGGGGCATTTATAATCAATAACCCTGTACATAATATGTAATGGATAAAATATAAAATATATTGATGATAGCTCGGATGATAGTTCATATTATAGTACCTATCTAGATAAAAACTTGCACCAACAAAAAATAGTCCAATGTTCGTAAAAATCAATTATTATGTTCATTCACGGAACCAGAAAAACTACCTAAGTAGTATATCCTATATCCGCACCCGCAGATAAAATATGGATAAAATTCACGAGAATTTATACCCAGAATACATAGCCTCACAAAATATGTACCTGAAAATTATCTAATCATAGAATTTCTTTGCCGGTCAGTAGTTGCGTAGATTATTACGGGCTGGCGTTGGGTGTGATGATTTTCATCTCACGGAGTGAATTGTGAGCTGACGTCTTCACCAAAATCACGACATTGCATGGCTGGCACGTGACCGCGAAACGCCCCCCCCTTAAGCAGGAAAAAATCACTTTTCAAATATCTAATAATATACAAGTGAGTACTAGCATTCAAATAATCATTAATTTGAACTTTTTCACATATGAGTATTGTTTTCGGCAACAAATTGAATGGTCAGTATTTCAATTTTATGGACAGTACTCTTTGGCATTATTTTATTTCCCTTGGTCAGTATGATAATAAATGGTCGGTTGAAATAATGAAGGGTCAGTAACATAAACAAGTGGTCAGTAAAAATAATAAATGGTCGGTATAATAATAAATGGTCGCTTGAAATAATTAACGGTTAGTAATATAAAGAAATGGTCAGTAAAAATAATGAAGGGTCAGTAACATAAAGAAGTGGTCAGTAAAAATAATAAATGGTAGATATAAATAATCAAGTGTCAGTATCATAAAAAAACGATCAAATAAATTGATAGGCATTTTGGTTTTTGTGTAGTGGCCTCTCTATTAGGGAGCTCTCCCTAATGTGCCTTTCAATCACTTTCTCCATCGTTTTGAGTAGAAACGACGAGAGATTTATTGGTCTGAATGCCTTGGGCTGAGAGCTTTTCCGGGTTTCGGTATAAAGACCACTCGTGAGAGTTTCCATATCATGGGTATGTGTCCCGTTGCCAGGCTTGCTCTGAATAGTTGGCAAAGCATCGATATGAGTTGGGCTTCGCCCTGCTGCAGGTGTGTCGGTATTATCCCATCACATCCAGGTGCTTTGTATGGTTCGAATGAGTTTATGGCCCATTCGATTCTATTTGGTGTCACAATCTATCGGGCTATGACCCAATCATCTCTTGATCCTCTCATCCGGAGGATCTCAGAAGATAGGGAGTTGGTTCCCTGTTGCGAGTTGATTATGGTCGAGTCTGGAAAGTGTGCCCTGAGTAGTGTCTCAATGGTTTCTTCGCCATTTTTCGTGTATTCCCCATTTGATTTCTTTAGTGTTCCCATTGGTGGAAGGGGGTCTTCAGCTAGGATTCTCTGGAGGCGTGCACCTTCCAAGATTTTTTTGACCCCAGTGCAAAACTTCCTCCAGGAGTTCCTTTTAGCTTCCCTTACTTGTTTGTTGTATTTCGTCAGAGTATGGTGGTATTCATCCCATTCACCGGTTTTCTTGCCCACATTGAAGAGTCTGCGTGTTTCCCCCTTCATCTTGTGTCAAGTTTCTCGTTCCACCAGGTTGTGTCCTTGCATGAAGAACGCCGGATTAGCGGACAGCTTTGATGGTATGAATAAACTATAGCGTTTTGTAGTTGTTCCGCTACCACCTCAACATCAAATCTGTTACGCATACGTTCCTTGATCCCGCTCAACCCCGCCTCCAGCTCCTCCCGGTATTCAGTCCAGTTTGTTTTGCGTGGGTTGCGGTACATTTCTGACGGCTTGTCAATACTATTGATTTCCATCAGTATATACCTATGGTCCGACAGGGATGGTTCATCGGATACGCGCCACCGCTGGATATCGGGATTAATACGGGAGGTGGACAGAGTGACATCAATAACTTCCGACCGTATGCGGTTTGCGAAAGTAGGCTTGTTGCCCTTGTTTGGAATCTCCAAATAATGGGTTATACTAAAATCCAATTAAGACTCACCTCTTTTGTTGATATCGCTGCTCCCCCAGATGGTGTGATGCGAGTTGGCGTCCATACCTATTATACACTGTAGGTTTCTCTGCCCACAGTGATTCACTAGTTTCTCCAGGTCTTCCGATGGTGGGGGTCTGGGTGCATCGTAGGAAAGGTAAACCGAGGCTATTATGATGTCCTTCTGGGTTCCTTCCTCTTTGTAGCTTAGTTGGACGGCTACTTGATCCCTGGAATTTAGTTCTTTAATATTGAGAGCCTGCACTCCGTTTCTCACGTATTTGCAAGCTCTCACGTTACCTGTTGATTGCTCCTTGTGAAAGATCTTACCTCCTGTGTTTCCTAGACCGGCTATTTTTCCCTTCGTAATCCAGGGTTCTTGGATGATGGCCAGATCTATGTTTTTCTTTGCCAGCTGTTAGCAAAGGGCAGCAGATGCTCCCTTACTGTGCTGAAGGTTTATTTGTATTACTCTCAGCATCGGGAGCCTCCTTCTTGAGAAGTCTTAAGGTTAGCTGCATTAACCCAAAGTAGGCCCGGAGATTCCGGTTGTGCAGCTCCTTCAGAGATCTGCTGTCAAGACCGACAATGAGTGTCATGCCCTCATTTTCCGTCTTGTGGCTGATTATTCTCCAGTCCTCGGTCTTCAGCCCCATGTTCTGGGTTTTGAGGAACTGGAGAGCTTGTGCCGGTTCCTTGACGGATTTTGTCGGTATCCAGAGAGCAGCCCTCACGACTGGCACCACTCTGTGTGCCAGGCCAATTCGAAGACTGGTTCCCTCGTAGGGGCTGAAGCCTGGAACCACCCGCAGCAGCCAAGTCTTGGCAGCTTCATTGGCGCAAGTGATATAACTCACCTCACCTCTGGAGCTGCTGTTCTTGAACTGAGGACCAGTTCCGGGTTCGCATTTGAACACTTCCCGGAGTAGAGACTGTTGTAGGCCTCTACACTGCTCCTCAGTGAAGGTTTCATCCGGATATTTCTCGGAAGTGATGGGCATTCTAAGCCCGGCTAGGGTTTCGCTGTAAGTTTCCCCAGTTGATGTACTGGGTGTTACTTCAGCATCTAGTTAGGGTTAGTTTGTGTTGGTATTAGAAATTGATGAAAAATATGCAGCGGCTCGTTGGTTATCACTAGGTTAACATTACAATTATAATTATATATGATAATTGACGTGTTCTGTATTGGTATTATGTGTATCAAGTTTGGGTTAGTTTGAGTTAGTTAAAATTATCACTGACTATCGCATACTGGCCATTTATTATTTCTTACTGTACATTTGTAGAATTATTACCAGCTAAGTCATACTGACATTTCATAAATTTTTACTGACCATTAGAATCACAATAGTGAACATAGAAATACAGGCCAAATAGTACTTTTACTGCTCAGAAATTCCATTTTTACTTATCATTTTAAACAGAAATACTGAGTCTTTCACAATATTATACTGTCTGCTTGTGATATTATACTGTACATATTGAATTAAATACTGTTTAGTTTATTACAACCCATTGTTTTCCTGATAACGAATTGCCTGGCAATTTATTGATAAAATATGCTATCAAATAAAATAATGATACCTGCGAAGTGATATTCTCTCTTCTTTCTCTCCAGCATACAAGAAACAAGGATCGTGGTACTCTAAATTATCACATTATCACGGAAAAAGTCATAATCTGGATAGTCATCAGCCAATAGAAATCAAAGTTATCAAAACACCACCGCGAAATAACCAAAAGTCATAATAATTGAAGCACAAACACCAACACAAATCAAAATTATTACAAACCACGTCAAAATTTAAAATTCAAACGGCAAACAATCAATTGAACCTCCAAAACGCTATTGTAAACAAATCCAATGAACGACATGTTTGGATCGTGTCAACATATCACGACGTCAATCAACCATTAAAAACTACATGGTCTGGGCAGGCGCAGTAAATGGCTTGGCCCCTCAAGATGAGACTAATGAGGATGTTACATGCAAAACTTATATAGCCATCTCATGTCAAGTTCTACTGTCGTTCGTTGATCAAATGAGACGGTTTCCATATAGAGTTAATAGGTATATGATTCAGGGTGTTCTTCTATGACCGTTGACTTGGAAAATTTATAAAATTTAAGTTGTCGTAACTTTGTTATTAATGAATATATTTCTATGCAATTTTGGTCACAGCTATTTGGAAGCACTCTTAATCCCATGGCATATTTATTTATGTAATAAAAAGTTCGCTAATAACAATTCTTCATTTTCTATCACGAGAAAGTACCGTAATATTCCCTAAAAATTGAAATAAACATTTCAAATTTTGTTCCGTAGTAGACCCTTCACAACTTGACATTTAAAAAAAAACTGTTGAAATCGGTTAATAACCTGAAATTTAACAGGGGTGTCTTCAATCTAAACATATGAAATGATCTTAGATCAATGTTTCATTCAATTTGGATCAATCACTAGTGAGGTATTGATGAAAATATGATGAGTGGTACAATTTGCCCGACTTTACCCTATATTGGGGTAGGGTCCTTCAATACACAATTATATCATTTGGTGACGGTAGTTGGGATAAAATACTCTCAAAGGCAAAAAAGTGTTATAATCATGTGATATAGCTCTCTAGAGGACCATTCAATAAGCCATTTATAACACTTGAGAAATTGAATTCTTATAGCATATTATAGCACCAACTTAATAAGAGGAATTATTACTCTCATGTCTAATTTGTTGTATTATTGGTTTATCAAGGTTTTAAAGAGAACTTATCAGATGGTTACAAAATATTTTTATCAGAGATTTATTATAAGATCATATAGCCATCTTTAATAAAAATGTCATGTCGCAAACGTATTGGAGTCTGAATTAGCTGAAGAGAATCTCATAAAATTGTTTCATAGAATACTTGATTTCGAACGTACAAGACAGCACTATAAAACCAATAAAACACTTACAAAATAGAAATTGACACAAAATAGCAACATTATCTTATAGTATGTCTTGCCCCAAACCGACTTCAAATGAAACAACTTTTCAGAGGATTTTCAAATTTTGCATCGGATTTGAATTCCCTAGGTACCTACCTACTATAAAAATTTGACAACCTTGCATTCATACGAATTGATAGAGGATGGCTGAATTTTTCTTCGGGATGGAGTTCCATTTGAATGTTGATGGGAAATAAGTCCAAATCTCCAATCAAAAATCAGTATATTAAATCCTACGCGTTTCGGGCATACAAGCCCATTTTCAAGGATGTCTGATCATTTATCTAACAGAATAAAATGAAATTGCCTGAAAAGTTTACCCTGGTCTCGTTTGACGTTGTCCCAACCCTACCTAGGGATCAGACGGTTCAGATTGTGTAGGGTCTTTTGATTTATGAAACGGACCCGAGTGGGTAGGACAGAGATTGTTTAGTCACATCACTGGAGAAATGTCTCAATATGGATTTTTCAAATTTAATGACAAAATCTTTAAAATGAAAGATGGTCTTCCTATGAGTTCTAGCCTGTCCCCACTCCTTGCAGCAATCTTGGTGTCTAATTTCGAAAACAATATTTTGTTTGATTGCAATCATCTCTTATTAAAATACGTACATTTCTAGCGGAGATACGTGGATGATACTTTTGTGATCTGGACTGGTTCTGACGAGCAATTTGAGGAATTTTTGAGGCTTTTGAACGACTGTATTGATAAGATCAAATTCACGATGGAAGTTGGAAGGTCCTCAACTTTCTTGATGTATCTGTGACCCGCAGTGAAAATGATTTAACTTTTTTAGTGTTCCGCAAACCTACACAAACTGACCATTGTATACCATTAGAGTCTAGACATGTATTTTCTCACAAACTTGCCTTCTTCCATTCCATGATCCATCTCCTTTTCACTATTCCTTTGCTTCCAGTGAGTTTTATTTAGGAAAGAAATATCATTTATCAAATGGCCATCAACAACGGTTATAACAAACAATTATTAATCGATAGATTAATAAGTAAAAAATAATAGATCCAAAGAGCTATCGTGAATGATCAAAATAAAGATATTCCTCCACAGCAACCTCCAAAATTTAGGAAGATTGGAAACCTTTTGAGAGATAGTTTGGATAGTGTCCAGATATCTTTTAAGAGGAAGTCTTGGAGATATTTTTTATTCTCTGAAGGATAAGATTCCTGAAGTTCAGAAGAGTGGAGTCACCATCTCTCCTGTGATGACTAATGCTTCTTATGTGGGAAAAACGGGTTTCAGTCAAGACTAGAATTCAGGAACATCTTTTGAGATCTCTCAATAATAATAGATCGGCTTTTGGAGTGCACCTTAAGCAAGAGAACCATTCTTTCGACACTGATAAAAAAATTCGTATCCTTTATAGTCAAAAAAGATGGTAAAAAATTGGATTTTCTTGAAAGCCTTGAGATTGGGAAAGAATTGCTTAATCGAGACGTCACTTTCTCAAAGAGCCGATATTCAATCACACCATCGAATTAGCCCGCATAGCTTCAAGTTTCTCTGATAATGATAACTACCAGTCTTTCTTTGTTAGTCGACCATAGTGTTGTCAATTTACATATGAATTTTAACGTACTTTATGGGTTTTTTTGATAATAATGTATTTCCGACTCTATCTTCAAAAATTGACGTAAGTTTTTGAATTCATTGTATTATAGGTTTTGAGCATTTGTTCATTTGAAATAAAATGATGTGGAAAAAAAAAAGAAACGAACTCACATCAGTTATCAGTTCTTTGTTTGTTTATTTTGTTAGATATATGATCAGACGTCCTCGAAAATGGGCTTGTATGCCCGAAACGCGATTTAATATACTGATTTTCAATTGGATATTTGGACTTATTTCCCATTTTTAACTTTCGAATTTATAGAAGACCAGGATTTTAAGGTAACTGTTAGTGAATTTGATTTGTTCCAAACACATTTCTTTTATAGCTGTGCTTGTTGCGACAAATATTTTATATTATATCGTTCGTCATATTTGGCAGGCGAACTTGTTCGGCCATTTTTTAGGTTTGGGAAGAAAATCAAATATTCACCAAGAAAATGCAATACTAAAAACTATTTCAAGGAAAGCATGGGAAATATCAGACAAATTATACAGGATGTCCCTTCTCAATTGGAAAAAATCTCTAGGGCATATTGAGGATCCATAGAAAAGCAGTTTAAGATGTGAGACTGATGGCCGGAAGTGCATGGTTTTCAAAATATAGGGTGTCAAAGTTTTTTTCAAAAAACTTATCTGAACCAATATCTCAAAGACACGTTGACCAATTACTTCAAAATTTGCTGATGATGTGAGCTTTGATAAGATGCTCAGTTTGCACTAATTAAATGATAATTATGACTTCCAGTGGCGCTCCGGGGGACAGTGTCACGAATAAAAATGACAAAAAAATTGTATGCTTTGGAATTTTTTTGAAAATTTCATATTTTTTTCGAAAGCACAGTTGAAAATAAAACTTTTTCGTCACCTGATATTTTTTTGTATCTCTCTCCGTTTTTTAGTTTTTTTTTGATAAAGACTTCACTATCTGTTGGGAAAACCACTTATCACTTACTAAACTTATTATTAATAGTGAAGCAAATGCTCAAAGTGTTCACCATGCATTTCGATGCATTTTCTGCACCTGTCGACCCAGGATTCGCACACCCGACCAAACACGCCTGTAGGCGCATTCTGTACAGGCGGTCGTTCCGGGCGCTCGTTGATCGAACGAACGTTGACTGAATTCTAAAACACGTTCCGAAAGCCGACGATCGTTGCATATAAAACGACCGCCCAAGTGCTCGACAGCCGAAATTTGAACGCAGTGCGCGATATTACTTTTCAACTAAATGTCAAAAGAGCTCTCTCAAAGAAAAGCTCAACGAATACTTTCCGATCCGTGATCGCAAGAACGCCTGCAGACGGTGACGAACACTGTCGGGAACCCCATTTGATGTCCGCATATTATACGGAATACGGATTGGCGTTCATCAGGCGCTCACACGAACGCCCTGAACGAACGCCAAGGAAAGACTATACAGAATGCGCTAGCTGGATCGTTCGCGATAAATTCCGCTGCCACCACAACTCTAGCATCCAGGTCATCGATGGTCGGCACAGGAGTTTCATAGATCAACCGTTCCATTCTGCTCCAAAGAAAAAAGTCCGGGGGGCCAGGACCGGCGACCATGCTGGCCAAGGGACGAGACCACCTCTACCAATCCACCTGTTGTTGTAGGTTTGGTCGAGGTAACCTCTCGCAGTGCGCGCAAAATGCGCTGGACAACCATCGTGTTGGAACCAGGCCTCTCTACGCAACTGGAGGAGTACATCTTTCAGCAGTCCAGGCATAACATCTCGCAAAAAAACTAAATTGCTTTTTACCTTTGAGGTGATTAGGTAGAACGTACGGCTCAAGCAAATGGTCGTCAAGAATTCCTGCCCTAACATTAACAACAAACTTCTGCTGATATCCTCTGATGTGCGTAGCATGGGGATTTTTTTCGCTGCATTCGTGGTTGTTGCAAGGATTGGAAAAATAACAATCGACAAAAAAGTGGTATTTTTAACTGTGCATTAGAAAAATGTATGTAAAATTCAAAAAAAAAACAGTGGCGTACATTTTTTTGTCATTTTTATTCGTGACACTGTCCCCTGGGCCGCGACTGGAAGTCATAATTTTTATTTAATTGGTGCAAACTCAGCGTCTTATTAAAGCTCACATCACCAGCAAATTTCAATAAAATCGGTCAACGTGTCTTTGAGATATTGGTAAATATAAGTTTTTTGGAAAAAACTTTCACACCCTGTATTTTGAAAACCATGTACTTCCGGACATAAGTCTCATATCTCGAAATGCTTGTCTATGGTTCCTCAATATGCTCTAAAAGTTTTTTTCCAATTGAGAAGGGACACCCTGTATTGGATAGAGTATTTTTTGTTTGTAATTAAGATCTTGAAGATATGAAATTCGAAATATATGGATTAAATTTCCTCAAAATGCAGGCGCATACAAATTTACTTGACAATGTTCCCATATATTAACAGTAAAATCAAATTCGCAAGTCAAATCAACATATTACCATGCTTGAATTTTCAATGTTTCGCAATGCTACTTGTCTAATAGTAGGATAGACTCCAATGATTTATTTTCGTCATTTGCAGTTGATAGATTTTTGCAATAGTTCTGATTTATTCTCTGTTAACAACATGTAGTGATATTCTTCAACATAAAATATATTCATATCAGTATAGAATATACACAAAATTGCAGTGCAAATATATCAACAACAAAATATTTCTATATCTGTCTTATAAATGTGTAGCTTGCAACAAATTCATAATCACTCGTATTAGAGCTCTATAGCAGTAGAAAAGTATCTTCATAGTCACATAGAACATTTATGAACATTTTATTACGTGAAAATATTGAAAAAGTGGTCCTTTTTCGTGTTTATAAGTGTGTTATAAATGTCAATGAAATTACTATAAAAATCTTTATACGAGTAAAATGTTTCACGAAACTGTTATATAACGGTCTATAAAATACTGATAAACATAATTTTGTTACTTGGGATCTCAATATCTTATTCCTAGCCTAAAATAACGGAGAAAGAAAATTTAGGCATTTATTATGAGTTTATATATTATTTATCATTATATCTTGGCCCTTTTCAAGATAAAATGATGAAACTTCATAATTTTATAATTTTTTAATACCCAATAAAAGTAGTAGGAAGGAGCGCGTTGGGCAAGATGACGATGGTAAGGGAAAAAAGCCCTTAGAAAATACAGATACGTAATTTCAACTAGACAAATACCCTTATTCAATGGAGCAACATTTTGGCTAACAAACAAATTGAGAAAACTAAACGAGACTTTAATACTTAAAAACATACAAGGAAAAAAATGAACAAAATACATTTTCATTATCTTGCCCTTGGGTAAGTTGACGAACCCTATATGGCGAAAAGATGACGATCAAGTGCAGAGATCACAGATAAAAGTCCTCTTCTCGTACGAAGTACACGCCTCACGCCTCACATCCTCCACATCAGATACAATCCTCAATTGAGTTTCAGTGTCGGGTTCCTGGCAACCTGGACCCAAAATATCTTCTTTCTTTTTCTCTTGTGTTGGTAGGGTTTGACTCGAATCATTAAACACTATTTTCTTCACTTCTAATACTTGAACGTTTTCTTTTTATCTTCTCGATCAATCTTTTCCAGAATTGTGTGTTAATCTCTTCTTCAATAAGAGTTGATGTGATCAAGGAAGCTCGCCATTATGCTCCCGTCAACTTGACCCATCAACAAGAACTACATATCACAGGTAAGATGGGTTTGATCGACTAACGAGAATAAATTTGTGCAGCCGGTTAGGGGTAACAGATACGTGCGGCAAAAAAATGTAGTACTAAAACGACCTGGAAAATATTTTCAAGTTCCTGAAATGGTCGCTAGGGGGCAACCAACACCAAGTAGAAAAAGAAGTAGAATTTTTATAGAATTTTGCCCAATGAGAATATATCGATGATATTATTTTCATATTCACTGACTTTCTACCTACAGTTTTTGTCTAAAACGTTTTTTTTTATCTATCAAAATAAAAAGTTCGGGGAAGTTTAATTATTTTTTTAAACAAACGGAGATTTCTTCCGTTTGGCTTGGCCGATTTCAACAAGCTTGGGCTCATATGAAAGAGCATGATCTGCACTACAAAATGCATATTTGGTTTTGCATTTGTGACCTTCACCGTCGCCGCTAGATGGCGTCAGCTGAAATGGAAGCATATTTTTGAGTTTTTTTTTTTTAAATCAAATGTAATGGTGATTTCATTTTTATATACAGGGTTTTTCACCCAAAACTCCGCACTCCAATCTCGAGAACGAATATAAATATTCAGTTTTTGTAAAAAGTGTTCAATGAATGAGGTCATGTAGATATTTTTCACAGTTTAAAAGATTAGACACCTATCGAGAGCTAAGCGCGCCGAAAATATAAATCGATTGCAGGGACTCATTTACTCGAACTCATTTATCGTTCTCATTTCTTAGTTATACCGGTTAATAGTTAACATGTCTTGATTGACAAATAATGCGATCACGGATGAGTTTTACATTTTTTTTTACAATTTTTGTAAAAAGTAGTCAGTGTAGTGAATATTCTTCAAAGTTTAAAAAAAATCGACGCCCACAAGAGCTGAGCGTCGCGACGCGTCGGAAATATAGATCGATTTCGAAGACTTTGAAATCACGCGCATTCGAAAGTCCATGTTATTAGTGAATTTTATTGGTATTCACTCGAAATTATTCATTCTACTTCTTTCTGAGCTATACCGGTTCAGAGTAAACATTTCTTGAATGACAAACAGTGCAATACCGGATGATTTTTACAAGAATTTTTTGTCAAACAAGAAATTTTCACTAAACCAGTCCAACTAGGAAATGATCAAGTTAAATGTGTTCGAGTAAAAAACAAAAAAGTTTATAAATAACTTGTACTTCCGCATGCGCGTGGCTCCAATGTCCCTGCAGTCCATTGATATTTTTGTCGCGACGCTAGTTCTTGGTAGGCGTGACCTCTTTTAATTTTTGAAAAATATTTACTTGACGCCATACACTGAACACTTCTTACAGAATTTGAGACTAGCATTCTTGCAAAAGTCATCCGTAATCGCATTTTTTGTCTATCAAGGAATGTTCACTATGAACTCGTATGACTCAGGAATGTGTGTGATAAATGAGTTCGAGTAAATCACAAGAAAAAATACAAAAAACATGTACTTTCGTATGCGAGTGATTTCAAAGCTCCTGCAATCAATTTATATTTTCGATGCATCGCGACGGCGACGCTCAGCTCTTAGAAGGCTCCGAATTTTTATCAACTTTGGAAAATATGTACTTGACTCAATACATTGACTTCTCTTTACAGAAATTTGAAGCTAGCCTTTGTGTAAAAATCATCCGTTGTCGCATTTTTTGTCAATCATGAAATTTTCACTTCAAACCGTTATAACTCAGAACTGAGTAGGATAATCAGATCTCAATGACAAAAATGTTTATAAATGACATGTACTTTCGCATGCGCGTAATTTCAAAATCCCAGCAATCGATTAATTTTTTTGACGCGTCGCGACGCTCTACTCTTGGTAGGCGTCGAATTTTTTTAACTGTGAAAAATAACTACTAGACCCCATACATTGACCACTTTTTACAGAAATCAAATATTTCTTTTCGTTTCCGAGATATTGGCTTGTGGAGTTTTGAGTGAATATTAAAAAGGGATATTAGGGTTCTATTAGAAAATTGAAAAAAAAACTAAAAAATTCGATGATTTTTTCAATAGAAAAGTGTATTCTATTTTAAAATATATAAAAATGAATATACCATCACAGTGAAGGACAGTAACGGGTCTACTGGTAACTAGCAGGTCTTTTAACTATCGGGATCGCCCCAACGTACACTCAGAGGAGGGAGCAATAAATATGGACTTGCTCAGTGGTATTGTTTGTTGTTTTTTTTTAAACAAAAAACCCTGTCATCCAGATACGTATATCAGTAAAACAATAACTTAACTAATTGCTCTGAGTTTCCACTTTCGTACCTGTCTGGCTTCTTTTTTTTTTTTTTTCCTTTTTTCTTTTTCTTTTCTTTTATAAAAAGGAGAGAGGGAGAGAGGAGGAAGAGAGAAAAATGATCAAGAGTGTTGTTTTGAGAGTGCTTTAATTGTCCATTGACACTATGCTCAAGTTTCTTTTTCCCTCCAAAAAAAAATCAACTGACTGTTGCTCTTTCATCTGTTTGGGTAACTTGAGACTGTTCTTCCCCTTTCCTACTGTCTCCTAACAATGTCAGGATATAGTTTGTATCAACCTGATGGGTAACTGAGTGACGTCACATGTCTTGCTCATCTAGCCTACGGTCAGACAAAACCAATGTCAATGGTCATGTCATTGTCAATTTTAAGCAACAAAAAAGTTTATTTGTTTCAACGGTCACATGTAGTATGAGGGTATTATTACTTTCTACCCCGGTGCTGCACCCTGTAACTTCAAAATAATGCACACCTACCCTCTTGTTATGTTGAGGAGAACTCTGTAACTAATTTGTAAGTTAATTTTAACCTTTTCTGACTTTTGTAGACTCAAACCACGTTCTTTATATAGATTCTTCCTGATGAAGCCCTTAACTCAGGGCGAAAGCTTGAACTAAGATTTAATATACAATACCACTGAGCAAGTCCATATTTATTGCTCCCTCCTCTGAGTGTACGTTGGGGTGATCCCGATAGTTGAAAAACCTGCTATACCATTACATTCGAGTTTTTTGGAAATAAAACTCAATGTAATGGTGATATGCTTCCATTTCAATTAACGTCATCCAGCGGCGACGGCGAAGGTAACAAATGCAAAACCAAATAGGCATTTTGTAGTGCATATTATGCTTTTTCATAATAATATGAGCCCAAGTTTGTTAAAATCGGTCAAGCGAAACGAGAGAAATCTCCGTTTGTTTAAAAAAATATTTGTCAGTCAGTTAATATGAAAATAATCTCATCGATATATTTCCATTTGGCAAAATTCTATAAAAATCCCATTTTTCTACATGGTGTTGGTTTTGACCCCCCTAGCGACCATTCCCGAAACTGGAAAATATTTTCCAGATATTTCTCTTGGCCGATTTAGTAATAAATTTTTTTACCGCAAGCCTCTACGTTGAATAGCTGTCCAGATACAGTACCTCACATTCTTAGTTGTTATTGGATTATACACTTTGGATGATTCTTCCAAGTTGATCAACCAAAGTGACAAATGTGAACGAGAATTTACAAACCACATGCTTTTTGATACATTCACTTGGTGGAATCAAGTGAAAAATCCTTCAAAAGTGTATGAAGATAGCAGTTACGCCCCTGACGGTCATCTTGAAAAACTGAAAACATTTTCCACGGTCTTCTCTTGGTCACTTTATCCATACAATTTCTCAACGCAAGTCTTTACGAAAAATAGCTGTCGAGATACGGCTAACACTATGCATTTTTATCTGACCACCCTCTACAGACTACATACGGTGTGATTCAATTGATGATGAAAGGATGAAGCAGCAATGAAGTAGCCTTTCCAACTAAAAAAATCCAAATTTTGCCTGATCATGACAGCACTTGAGTCTGTAGAGTGTTGGATGTCACCGCAACCCTCAATAAGCGTTAAAACCAAGAGGCGTCAGCACTCTGTTTCCTGTTGTTTCTTCTAGACTCTACAGTGTCTCCAGAATAAAATGATTCACATGGTACTATATGGGGATGGTAAGAGATACGACGTTGCTTAAATAGAAGTAGAGTAGCGTATTTGTATGCCCAAAAATATCACACCTGTGTTTTATTTTGAATCGATACCGTAATGTGAATACAGGGTAAAAAAAGAAAAAGCACATTTTCAAAAAGACACAATATTTTGCTCATTATAAAAGCTAAAACTTTCAAATTTTCAGGATATGGATAAGAGGATACGACGATTCTAAAAACGGTGTCGAAAAAAATTTAGGCCTACTATGTTGCGTCCAGCCAAAGTAAAGTCTGATCTTTTTATAGAAATCATATTTTTGGGAATCATTCTTAATGCGGATTTCGAAAAAGGGGAAGTTCAATATAGCCCCCATTAGAAAAACAAAAGTTGACCTCGGCCGGACGCAACATAGTGGGCCTACGATTTTTTTGATGTCGTTCTCAAAGTCGTCGTATCCTCTTACCCATATTCTGAAAATTTGGAATTGTTAGCGTTGATAATAAGCGAAATATTGTGGTTTTTCAAAAATGGTCATGTTTCTCTTCCACCCTGTATCTACATTACCGTATCGATTCAAACTAAAACAGAACAATGATATTTTTGAGCATATAAATACGCAACTTTTCTTCAATTTAAGCGACGTCGTATCTCTTACCATTCCCAATATCACCATGTACATTATTGTATTCTGGATACACTGTGGGTGTTTCCTAACCTCTGTGACAAAATGAAAGGGGTGATTCTTCGCTTAATTTTAAGACGAAAATGTGGTATAATTTTTTTTCGAATTTCACTTTGTTTCCAAAATACAGGGTGTTTAATTTTTTTTATTATTATTATTTATTTTTATATATATTTTTTTATTTATTTAGTTTTTTTGAATTCTCGATTAAAATGATTATAATTGATTGCTGTATTTGTTAGAAAATTCAATATCAGCGATAAAATTACTTTTTTCGTCAAAACTCACTCAACTAGATTTAATTTTTTATCTCAAAAATTAGGCAAGATACGATAAAAATTCAAGAGATCAAAAAGTTGCGTTTTTAGTTGAATAACCTGAGAAAAAAATGAAAATGACACAAAAAGTCAGTGGCGTACATTTTTTTCCCAATAATATTGGTTGAAGTGCCGCTCGGGACGCCACTGTATTCGATAATTTTTATTTGTTCATCGCAAAATGAGCCCGTTATCACTATAAATACCGTTACCAAACTTCAACAAAATCGAGTGAAAGTTAAATTAATTAAAAATAAAAAACTAATCAAAAAAAAAAATTAAACACCCTGTATTTTGGAAACAAAGTGAAATTCGAAAAAAAGTTATACTACATTTTCGTCTTAAAATCAAGCGAAGAATCACCCCTTTCATTTTGTCACAGAGGTTAGGAAACACCCTGTATAAAAAAAAATACCTTTGCATCGAATTCCTTCATCATTTTTTTTTCCGGTTCCGGAATCATATAGCTTGATTTTAATTGAATGATTGATCCATTCGATGTGTAGATAATTATCACAAGACGTTTAATTCCTTACACATTGTATGAAGATTTAGAATCCAGAACCGAAGAAGAAAAATGATGAAGGGACTACTAGAGATTTATTAGAAATGCGGTTAGGAATGCGCCACGGCGCGCCTGGAGTTCATGAAGCTATGGAATACCAACATAACGTTAAAGAAGAGAAAGCGATAAAATATATCACAACTTGAATTTGTGAAAAATCATTGAAAAAGGTAGGTTTAAAAAAAAGTAAAGTCGTTCCATTTTTCTCGATTGAACTAATCAATATATCGAATATACAACCGAAGCGTGTCGACAATCATGAAAGTAGTGGATACATTCTCACCTGGAGGCTATGAAACCTTTGCACTAACCCAATTTTTTTTTATTGTGCCTTCAAAATTTCAATGAAATATCAAGTCTTCTATACAAAATTATGAACAAAAAAAGTTTTTTTTGTAAATATTCAACACCATGTAAAAAAAACGATTGTGGATCTACGTTGGCATAACCTTTTTTTCTCAAATATTATCCTGGGGATTAGCATATTACCATGAAACACTAAACATCGTGTAACACATTCAATTTCCTTATATAACATTTATTAACGGTAAAATTCTGATTTGAATTTGATCGAGAACATAACGATATGCAAAAATAGTCCTCCGTTATGCTGGAAGCGAAAGTGCCTCTGGAGTTTTCAATTCCGTTTTACAACTCAATACTCAAACCACCAATGAAAATCACCAATTTTTCGACATAGCTTGGAACATTTGTTTATTGAGTGTCTGCAAATTTACTCCAAACTTGAATGGAACATGATCGCAAAAAGCTTGCACCAAAAACACGATTTTCACATAGCAGCAAGAAAATCGATCAACCATATCCCCCACCTCTCCGACCAGTCTTCACCCCACTAATTCCATCACCCCTCTCTCACGCCCTCTTGGAAAAAGAGAGCGCGTAAACATCCAGAATTGACGGCAGTCACGGACGTTCAGCTGCTTCTACTGGATTTTGAATACTTTTCATAAATATTTTCGTGAAAGTTAATTCCATATAGGTACCTCTAGAGTCACTTATTCAATAGTGCAGCTTCCGTGACTCTATCGATATCCGGCTCGTATTTCAATCGTGATTGTGTCCTTGTATGAAGAGTATCACGTGAGTTATTTGCGTTTGTTATAATAGTGAAATCGACTGTGACTTGTCAGAGTGAATTTGTGAAATGGATTAAAAAGAAGTAAGTTTTAAACATTATATAGATCTTCACATTTATAGGTTGAGAAATATATCTCTAGTCCAGCCCATCTGACGATTCGTTGGATCTCCGATATATCAATAATATAGAGTAGGGCCTTTCTACAAATCTTCACATCTGATATTTTTCATAAAAATGTGAATATGACAATGGATTATCTAGAAACGAATTTCGGTGGTAATATACTTGACATAACTCATTTTGATACGTACAAAGATTTTTTTATAGCAAGTATCAGATTTCCGAATGTACCACCTCGATCTATGTTACTGCGCCAAGCAGAGGCATCTCACAAATTTCGCGAGAATCGTGATTCATCAAATTCAATCGCTTTATTCCTTCTATTTTGTGTGGGCATGATAGGGCATACAGAGGAGGTCAAAATAAAGTGGGTACTTTATATGTATACTTACATTTTCTTGAAATTTCTCAAAATTCAAGCAATTTTGACGGTGTTGTTGAGTTTGACATTTTGCATTGACATTTCAGGGTTGCCACAATGAAGGTTAAGAAAACATGATCAAAATTAAAAATCTTGAGTATCACTTTGGAACCTTGTATATTCGTGAGAATGCCAGATATTAGGAGAACAATTTATATGAAGTATACCCACTTTAGTATAGTATAATTCATGGACACTAGTTTCTGGCCACTCTGAACAGCCTTAAAAAATGAAAATCAGAAAATGAAAACTGGACGTTGTCCTAAAAACTCTCAAGTTTTGTCACAATTTCCATATTTTTTCTCATGTGAGAATCTTTTCCGTTTTTGACTCAAGATAAAACCCCACAAGTAGTGTGCCAAAAATAATAAGTTTGTTTGTTATTTCGGTGTAGGGTAGGGTAGTGCAGACTGCTTGTGTGAGTCATGGCTGTCAGTGTAAAGGAGATTCAACAAACGCGTTTATGCAGATTCTGCAGATATTCTCACCTAAAGAATAAACAAACGAAAACAAAACAATTAAATATGAATAATTTGAATAGTATTCTTAAAGTACTAGGGATTATATTGTCTGAAGTTTTTGACGATGATAATGATGATTCCTTATCTTCAAGTTATGATTGTGAAGACAGTTCAACCGTAATAATTTTGAATGCACGTGACCGCAAAAGAAGCGAACTGTATAAAGACAGTTTTTTGAAACTGTAGTGCTTGGTGCCTGCCTACACGGATATTAAATTCAAAAGGCATTTTCACATTAGCAGAGATTCATTCTAATAATTATCTTGATATCAACAATTTAGTTTATACTCTATCAACAGTTATGGGTTGGATTTAGGCTAGCATGATCCACCAGATCAGTCACTGCAGCTTGGCTTGGTATTATTATCGTACGTAATTGCTGCTAATGTTGATTTTTGGGAGTTTATGAGAAGTGTTGCGAATTCCAAAACCAGGCAGGACAGGAAATTGAATAAGAATAAAAAATATGACTCAATACAAAGCTTACTAGTTTCACATCTTTTTGCATTTTGAGTGGATAAAAAGATTTCATAATATGTTTGATCGAAGTCTATATCGTAGAACTGTATACATTCACTTTTACTATTTTCATCTCCATTTTAATTTATTTGGTAAGATCCACACGAGTCAGTGCCACTACAAATGTTCCTTTTTGTTTGTTTATCTTTATTATTCGTTAGGTTAAGCAAGCTCCCCACCCTATTCTACACTACGCTACACTTGTCACACCTTCTCTTGACCTAGGGTAGCGAGTGCAGTAATGGGCAACCTACCCTGATATAACAAACACTCTACACTGTTTGCACTTACAGCATATCAAAGGCCGCAGGGTAGAAAAGTGTAGTTTCGTGTGCACTAGTGGAGCATAACAAACAACCCTAATGTCGATTTTCCAAAAATTGGATCGCCTACAGATAGAAAGACAGACAAATAAACGGATGTGTCTGGATGTTATTCTGAACTTCAGAGAGTCCTAATATTTTGGAGAAACAATAATAATGAAAATATCAGTTTTGTATGACTGCAAACTTTTTAAGAGGCATACTTTGATGAATATGAAGTGCTTTTTTTTATGAAAATTTTTAATTAATGATATCAGAAATGAGAAGGTCTATGCCCTACTTTCATTATACTTTTTATGATGTCATCATGATCTCGTGAGGTCCTCTTATAGCAACAAGTACTATTTTTGAAGTATCCTTATTTTTACCATCAATCACAACATTCATGCATTGTAGTTATTTGAGGCGGGGCCAGGCTATACTCTTTCCAGTTTTCACTGCAGTCAGTTGCTTAAGCCCAACGGTCTAGAGCAGTTCTGTCTGTTCAATCAGCTCCAATAACTTATCATCAAGTTTTTCATGGAAGAGTGGTCCTTTCGTGGGCTGCACCAAAAATTCGTACCTTTTACGAGGTAGACCTTCACTATCCGAGAGAATATAGATGTTCTGGTTATTGCAGCCCAGTCTAGAAATCTCTTGTGCACCTGCATGAATAACGTCAATTTCCGCTTTGTACACATTTGTAGTATCCCCTAGAGGGATACTGAGGCATGATGATGCAGAATCATTTTGAGATTAAGACTCCAATTCTTCCCCAACAAGTATCTGCCCCTCATCAGACACATTTCTGCCTTGTTGTGGGTCTTTGTCAAATGTGTGTTTCAAGTTGATTTGCAATCAAGTGTCGGTCCTAGTTATTTGATCTCTCAGACCGTGTTGAACCTTTCTCCGAAGATAACTCCCATGTGTTGACTTTGAGGTTTGTACCCTCGAATTATCGCTCACTTTATCAAGAGCCTTTTGCATCAGATCTAGTATTACGGTTGAATGATTCTCTGCAATGAGGATACCCACGTTGTCTGCATTACCCTAGGCGTAGAAGTCCAGGTGATTCAAACTCATGAGCAATTCATCTACCACCGGGCTCCAATGAAGCGGCGTCAGGACACCCCCTTGGGGGCATCCTTGTGTCATTCTGTTGCCTCTAGACTCTAGAGTGTCATCGTGAAAGTTCACATCCACTTTCCGGTACTGCGGCATGTCGTATATCCACTTACATGTGGTGTTGTCTATACCATGCTTTGCAGCAACTTTGTGGATGTCCTTGAAAGATGCGTTGTCCAAGGCACCCTCTATATCAATTAAGGTGACCAGGATAATCATTTCCTTGTTATCAAGAGTATCTTCAATCCTCTCGACAAGGTTATGTAGCGCTGACTCACAGAATTTACCTTATGGCTCATTGGTATGTTGATGTTTACACAAGGGATGTTCTGAAAATAATGCTTTCTCCCGTATGTGCCTATGAATGAGTTTTTCTAACGTTTCTAGCACAAAACTGAGAAGGCTGACAGGCCTTTAAGCCTTTCATTAATACAGCTTTCGCTGTTCTCCATGCCTTGGGGGTATATCCTTGAGCTAAGCTAGCAGGAAAAATACCACATAGGTGCGGGACCAGCGGTTCCAAATCCCGTTAGAGAAACGCAGGGTGTATTCCATCTAGTCCCGGTGCCTTGTAGTGTTCAAATGTGCTGACTGCACATTTCATTTGGTTATTGCTAACTATCTGGTTAGCTGCGAGAGTAGTCAGTTCTGATTGCCCTATCACGTAGTGTCATCTCGGATTGACCGTCTTCCGGTTGCTTGATTCATGAGCCCGGAAAATTAACCTGAATAACAGCAGCCAGTGTCTCTATCCCAGATTTCGTTAATTCTCCCAACGGTTTTTGTCTCGCCCCATCTGAGTTTGAGTTATCTTTTTTCAAAATCCTGTGAATACGTGCGATTTCAGCTCCTGTTCCAATTCCCCCGCAAAATTCGTTTCACGAGTCCTGAGGAGTTATGCGGCTTTTCTCAGGGTTTAATTGAACTCAGTGAGAGATCGGGAGTAGCTATCCCAAATACCTGTGCCCTATTTCGCCCTTATGACGAGTTTTCTGGAGTTTTTTCTCAGCCCAGTCAACTGACTATTTCATCAGGGTACTGCTGCCAACGGCGGCTCGTGATATTTTCAGGAGGGGTGCAAAAATAATATTTGGATATACAGGATGTTAGTGAAGAACTGCGACAAATTTCAGGAGATAATTTTGCATGGAAAAATAGTGACGGTTTGCTATATAAACATATGTCCGCAAAAGCTTCGTTTTCTGAGATACGGGGTGATTAAGTTTCTCTTAGAAACTGAAGAATTATTGATTGCTCTGAAACCGGTGGAGATATGCAAATGAAATTTAGTGGGTTTCAAGAGGTAGTTATCAAGCCTCTTTTGACATGCATCTAAGAATTTTATGATCATCAGCTCACGGGTAATGATCATTTGCGGAAATATGTTTATATAGTGAATTGTTATTATTTTTTCATGCAGAATAACCTCCTGAAGTTTGTCGCACTTATCTACAAACACTCTGTATATATGACTCATCACAAAACATAGGTACCCATCAACAACTGGATAGATTTGTTGACTACTTATTGAAAAGATAGAACTAGTCTGGACCGGCCAGATTGGGGCAGCACAGTTGAGCCACTGGCTACCGTGCATATCGGAAAGACAATAGCCTTATGATAGTTTCGACGATTTGTATCTATTGGAAGCATATGAAGTTGCCAAAACATATGCTTAAAAAATCGCGAGAATGCAGTTTGATTCCTGGTTTTTATTAAAAAGTTATGAAACCTTGCAAGAATCTATAACGTGAATCAAATAAGATAATTTTTCCGTGGATGTAGGCAACAACCACCGATATTGAAGGTCATGAAGCGACATCAATACATAATGGGAGTTTATTAAAATATTGTTCGTGTGATATATATGAAAAAAACATATTATAACATGATGAAATCTGCACCAATGAGAAAAATAAAGCGTATCATGGAGAGCGACAAAATGAAGTGTCACTCAAATCAAATAAAAAAAAGCATCCATCTTAAAGAAGAAGGTGGTGCGTACGACATTACTGAGGCAATACAGCAGGCCCATTGTGCACCCCAAAGAGGAGCCTCCAGGTCTATCCAGAAGTTGGAAGATACCTATGTTTTGTGATGAGTTATGACTATATTATCTAAAAAGACTCTGATGTCGAGAATGACTTTTCGATATATATATATATATATATTCTGATGACAGCTCCTATCCGTGTAACTAGTTTAGGGTTGTGTCGTTGAATGTATGTTGTGAGTAAAACACCGTTTATTTAATACTGATTTATTATACAATATGTACATCTATAAATACTGAAAATAGTCTTTGACAAAGGCATACGTGATTGAGAGGGCTCGAGCTGGAAAAATGTGATGATCTCGCATTCTTGCGATATTAATTAATAACGATGTAGGGAACCTGTGTGAAGCAATTTAATAACTATGAGTCAACTACTGCTCTATTTCCATTATAATAATTTGATTATTCAATATTTGACTAAAATATGTATTATATTTAATCTTGAAGATTCTCTCAAGGATAGACAATATCCAAATATTATTTTTGCGCACCCCCTGAGAATATATCACGAGTCACCGTTGGTAGCTATCAACTTTTTGACTGCCAGTAATCAATTATACTGGAGCCTACTCATTTTCATCAGCTGAGAAGATTCAAGCATCACAACTGTGAACTCAATTTAACATTTGAAAACGCTGCTTCCATTAAGCAGAATGGCTCCAGATAAATAGCCCGTTTGCTTTTTAGATGCTCACAATAATTCCACAGAATATTAAATGGAGAGTTGTTCCACACCCCCTGACAATACATTGATTGAGAAGAATCAAATATTGGTAGAATATTGAGCCGGTTTTGTTGATAGATATACATTTTTGTTGACAAATATCCAGATTTAACAATTTGTTATTGAAATAATGATAAAGTGGTGTATATGAATTATTGCTGATCGAATTTTGTTATGCAGCAATAATCAATGGATTTTCTGCCGCAGAACTTGTTGGTTATACAGAAAAATATATCAAAGATCATGGTCATTCCTTCATTGTTATCCCTCTTCGAATTATACTTTGGATCATACTCACATCCTCAATCGTCCTTCACGGCGAAAAGACTTGGCTGTTCATACTCTCGATTCTCTAGTCACTTTTCTCACTTATGTTCTTGCTTTTTATCGGGTATGAACGATTCAATCACAATTAGTACGAGATCGAACGAGAATGTGAAAGTGTTCTCTTTTCTCGCCCAAGAAAACTCTTTGAAGCGGTCGAAAATACCGACATCGTACCAGGAACAGGCGAACCCGAGAAGGAGAAGGCGGAGGAAAAGGTTTCATTCCTGTCTCTCGGGTGTTAATGGGTCTTATCGATCGTTTGGCGTCGCAGAGTCTGGAGACTGTTTCATAGTTGCAGAACATGTGATGGAATTGATCCAAATTGTCAAAAGAGAAAAAAGTGAACTCTGATATGTGAATTCGGACTATTCCTTCATAGAGGTACAGATAACGTTAAAAGAAATGAACATGCATTGAATCTAAGGCGAAACTTGAAAATTAAACCATCACCAGATGAAAAACAATAATGTTTTTCCAAACTCTCTAATTCACCGCAATTTCTTGGTACAACGCAACGTAGCCACACTATGAACAGAAAACTCAACAGATAAGGCGATTTTCATTCCTTAGATTGTGTAAGAGAACTGCAGCAATAAATATTTTATTAGCCTGTAGTGACATACCAACCCAAGAAATGATAATTTGAATAAATATTTTTGAGCAAAACGGAAAACAACGACAGATAACACTTGAAAGCATATTCTCCAATGAGAAATCACAAGTAACTCTCAATTTTAATAAATTTTTCTCAGGTGACCACTTAATCTTCAAATAAACAAAATCAATAGTAGAGAACAGGAAATTTTGGGATTAACTCAATCGCGGCAGATTAACATATGGAGCATGAACGAGCTCAGTGCTTGTCATTAGTACTAAGCGTATTAATGATAACTGAGCGGTAATCGTTTCCACACAGTACTTGTAAAAGATATTCGTAGCTAGCAAAAATGGTCAACCAAACTGTCGCCGCGCCGTCTTGTTTTGAGAGATTTCTGCTCCAACTTTTACTAATCACTCAACAGTACATGACCGACAAGTGCTTAGTTGAAATGGGGATTGTTTCGGATTGACTGATCCAAATCATTTTGATAATTTGTTATACGCGGGTACAAGTGCGAGTGACCAAGAACTAAGGGGAAGCAAATTAACTTTTGAGCTTCTTTCCCTCATGGATGTACTATCGGGTCTCTTAGAACAGAAAACCGGTCTGTACTTTCTACTCTCAACTTTCCAAGAGCTATCTAGGGACATAAGATTAAAAATATCAAAACTGTCGAAAAAACTTGACAACTGACAGTACAGTGCTTTCAATTTAATTTGTCAGACTTTCAAAACGCTGTAGAATATTAAGTTTTTGAGCTAAAAGGTCTAACAAAAAAAGGAATTGTAGAGTTTTTCGTAAAGTTTTGTGCTACAGAATCAAATATTTTTTAAACTGTCAAATGTCAAAATTATTGACATAACCTACTTTTTTTTCAAATGGCATCATTGAATATTTTGAAAGGCATTCTTTTTCTGAACACTAAAATATAGCATACATGCCCTTTTTATTCAATAATTTAGCACAAATTGGTATAAATATGATTTAAATTGTAATTTTTCAGCATGAAGATACACGAGTTTATTCATTTGTATCCAATAATTGTCATGATTGCACTCGAATTGTCAATTGTTCTACGTGAATACTGTTTCTCTATAGTAAGTTGGTAAATATAAATGAATGTTTTGCTTCGTGATTTGAGAAATTCATTAAAATGTATTTACAAACCAGAAAATTTTCTATGTCTTGGTAAACAAGAACTAAAACAATTATTGGAAACAAAATAAAACACGCCTGTAAATCTCAATCTTAATCAGATTTATATCAATTTTCTCTTTAGGGTATTAATCCGCTCCAAACCGCACTGCTACCAAAATAAGCGGTAAGTACCGCGGGCTGACGTGTTGAAAACAGACAGTAGGCACGCTGGCAACCAAACTGAGTGAACGTTATGCCTCAAAAGAGATGGGTATAGATTTGGTGGCAATTTATTGTGAATTACATGAGATTTGGTGGAAGGTATTACTGATTTCTGTTCAATCATATCAAACGGAGACTGACAGAAATGATCTCGGAGAGGTTCAATTTAGGTAAAAGACTATTCACTTTTTTGATTTATCGGATTATACGTCTCTCACAAATGGGCGGAGTATGTAGCCATAAAGACTCATAAAACCATAGTAAATTCAATATTTGAAATTGTAGGGGAAACCAGGAAAGGACTGGCCACCGAACCTTTTGAGCCGAATTTTAGACAGGTGTCATTTTACAGAGCTGAAAACTACTTTTTTGAATACTCTGATCTTTTTTAATCAAAAAAAGGTGCTCTTGTTTTGTTTCGATAAAACTGACCGTTTTCGAGAAAAATAGATTTTTGTTTTACAGGTTACTGCAATAATACACTAAAATACTACGGCGAGACACCAGTTGTAAGTATTTTTGGTATTGAAAAATTTTTTGACACGCAGATTGATTGCCTATAGTAGAATTAGTTAAAAATTGGAAAAAAAACAGAAAAATAAATAAAAATTTTCAAAAAAATTCAAGGGAATTTTTTTTTCTCATTTTTTTTTGAATTCGACAAATTCTAGTACTGTCAATCACTCTGAGAGTGTCAAAAAAACTCCATACCAACAATAACAACAACCGGTGTCTCGCCGTAGTATTTTAGTGAATTATCGCGATAACCTGAAAAACAAAAACCTATTTCTCACAAAAACGGTTAGTTTTATCGAAACAAAAGAGAAGCACCTTTTTTGATAAGAAAAGGTGAGAGTATTTGAAAAAGTAGTTTTCAGCTCTGTGAAATGACCTGTCAAAAATTGGGCCCAAAAGGATTGGTGGTCAGTCCGTTTTTGGTTTCCCCAACAATTTCAAATATTGACTTTACTATGGTTTAATGAATCTGCATGACCTTAACAGCATACTTGAATCTCATCAAATTATATAAGACGAAAGTTACAGCAGATACATTAGATCGATGGGAACCATTTTAGGGCTCTGTATCTCCGTTAGGAGGCGCTTTAGAAAAAAAAGTGTTTGACAAACTGAGGTTGTTTTGACCTCCCCTATACGCTGCCAAAATTATGCCATAAACTTACCGGTATAGGGTGTGTCATTCAAAAAAATCAGGATATATCAATAATTTTGACATTTGACAGTTTGGCAAATATCTGTCTGAATAGAACAAAACTTCGCGAAAAACCCTACAATTCCTTTTTTTGTTCGACCTTTAAGCTCAAAAAATAAATGTTTTACAGTCTTTCAAAAGTGTGACAAATTAAATTGGAAGCACTGTACATTATATTCAAATGACAGAATAGATCATGAAAAGTTGAGGGGCGAAATGGCAGACCATATCTCCCTCGCTTGAATCGTTTGAGTTTTGAAACTTGTCAAAGGTGCAAACATTTCATTTATAAAGCGCGATACCTAACTTGAAAATCGCTGAATTTAGGAACATTATGTGTATCACAACTTCTGCTCAAAACGTTAAGCGGTTTTTACATGATATTTCCAATTTGATCATTTGATGAAGGGTTTTTACCCCTGCAACAATTAGTTACTGTGGTTTCCTGACATTTGACATTTCGGAACGTTGTTTTAATTTTGTTTTTAATGTTTTATCGGTTCTTATTCATTATGGTTTGATCTGTTTTAGTTATTGAGAATGATTCAATGACATTCGCAACATGAAAAAAACAAAAATTAAAAATGATTCAACCACGAAAAAGATTTTTGTGACCAATACAAACTTTAAACTTATGTTTTTTCGTCATCATGTGAAAACTGCTAAACCAAATGTTTGCAGATGCGTGGATTAAATTGAGAATAAAGAGAAATCTGAAACGATGTGTCACTTGACACCACTTTCAATTCAAAAAATAGTTCCAAAACTGCGGGGAGCTGTCATTCTTCTTTATCAAAAAATGGAAAATTTGCTCGGCTATCGTCATCACAAATTTCGTTGTAGTAGGTATACCTTGCGATTCAAAAGTTTGAGGTAGGGCAAGTATTGATTTTAAAAAGCCTTACAACTTTTACATAAGAGATTTCGTGTAGATTCTACCTGTCAATGTCTCCTGACCCAGTATAATAATAAACAGAACCATGTTATATTTTATAAAACAGGAAACGAACGTCACAGTAAGGTTAATTAGGTTCGCTGCAATATAGGTGCGGTGTCGACTTGAATGGAAAGCACAAAAAGAATTTGAAAAATATGTATGCGCTTCTTTACGGAAGCGAAGAACAATTTTAGTTTTCATTTTTCCGAGTTGAAGATCAGAGAATTTCATTTTTCCGAGTTGTAAGTCATGCAGAAAAATCGATTTTGCCGAATCGCAACTGGAAAGAATCGATTCCTCCCAGTTGTCAGTAGGTGAAATCACTCAGTTTTCATTCAGACATCGTTTTTTCTGACTTACAATTAGGAGAAATCGATTTTGTCGACTTACAACTCGTATCAATTGATTTTTCTAGGGCTTCGCGAGACCACAAGACTAGTCTTGGTCTTGTCTTGGTGTTGCGGTGACAAGATCGAGACCAAGAACAAGAACAAGACCTGAAATCTTCTCAAGACCAAGACAAAGACTTGACGTTCAAGACCAAGACCAAGACCACGACTCTACCTCGAGAGTCCGTCTTGGTCTTGGTCTTCAAAAGAAAAATCTACACAATACTTTATATTAAAATCTGCAAATGTCTCTATCTCCTTTCAATAAGTCTTTTGTGTAGATCAATTGTTCAAAAATATATTTTTTGAATTTTCCAATTCACAATAGTAGGTATAGACCAATGCATGCTACCAGATCACTGAAAAGAATATCCGTAAATTTGGTCGCAATTTTTCAGTAGATTCCGTGAAAAATTAGAAGCTTCAAATTCACCATCTGATGTGCATTTTTTTACATCACAAAAAAATGATCATATAAATCCATCTTATCAAACAATTACAATGTTCAAAACAATTTATCGAACTCTGTTACAAGTTACAAATGAATGTAACAAAATGAATAAACCACCAAGTGATGTACAGGGTGTAAAGCTCGGTGTAAAGCATTAAGCTTATTTATTTCGAGAGCTAGAAAAAAGGGTGTTGCATGAAAGATGTGCGAAATTTAGTCGACATTCCAGGCGAAATATTTTCACTTTGCCTTTATATTTAAAAAATTCGAGTAAATTTGAAAAAAGTTCGTCGTCCGCATATTATATTGAATAGAATCGTCTCTTCTGATCAGAATCATTTTAATTCCCAAAATTATGGATGAGGAAAACCTCCTCGTCAAAATGAGACCAGATCGCGTAAATCGTTTGAGTTGTTTTAAAGTTATGAGCATTCCTGAGTTGTAAGATTTGACAGCTGATACCTGTCTTATTTGACATGCTAGAAAAAAAAATCAGGAAAACAAATTTGGAGGAAATTTCTCAAGGAATACATAGCGGTACTCATTTATATTTGTTTCTATTAAAAAATCACTGAAAAACAGCAATTTTGTTCACCGTCACGCCATCTTGCGGCTATCTTGGGAACTTCTGATATATTTCCCGAATTCTTTTTATTCCATATTACCCAGTAATTTTTTTTCCGCAAGTCTCTGGGATGCCTAGTTTCTGAGATCTGGCACCTTGCCATTCTTAAATAGACACCCTGTACCTACATTCCTTCGTGAAAGTGAATAATGTGTTAGGTACTGAATATTGAAAATATTCTTTATTCTTGTATATTCCCCATAATTTTGATGAATAAACAAGTAGGTATAGAGAACATTTTTGAGAGGAATATTCGTATATTTTTTTTCTATACAGTACAACCTCCATAATCCAAACATGCGCTAATCCGAACATTCACTAATCCTAACAGCTCGGATCATAGTCATAATCCGAACAAATCTCGATTATCCGATCACCTGCTACAGAATTCTTGAAGCTACTTTCTTCTCAAGGATATGAAAAAAAAGAGGGCGAAGTAGCAGAAACATAAAACAAAGCAAAACAATTTTTTTTCTCTCAACACTCAAGTGTTTTTTATATCATATATCTTTTTTGTCGTCACTTTCTTTTGTTTTTTGCGTCATTGAGATTGTTTGAAAAGTTGTTTTGTTCAAAAAGTAAAGCCGATAATCCGAACAAATCGATACTTCGAACGGTACTTCACAATAACTAGTTCGGATTATCGAGGTTGTTCTGTATTGACAAACCGTGCTTACATCGGTTTATCGGAAGACAAGGCAGCGTTGCCAGTTACACAATCCCCGCATCTCACACAAAATAATCCAAATCTACTTGTTGTCAATAAACGAATGGAATGCAAAATGAGCTATGTGACGCTTTTCGGAAACCTTTGATTGGCATGGGTGCCTAGCTATGTTCTTATGGTTGCAAGAGTAAGTAGAAAAGTAGATTCCGTATAATTTGTCCCAATAGGCAATAAAATATGCGAACCATTTAGTCGACAATGATGAAGAAAATGAAGAAAAACGCAAAAGGCGTAAGTTTTTGATGTCACATGCTATAAAGATGAATGAAAAGAGACAATCTGCTATTTCGTGCAGCTTGTTAACATCGTACCGCCATCCCAGGTAATGATAAATTATAAAAAAGAGTACTTGTCTCTTTTTGTGACAAAAAGATCGTATGCTTTTCGCATTCTTGAAACGGTTTTTTTTCATTGACAGTTGTTTGCATATTTTATTGCCTTTAAGGCCAAACTACACAATGGGGATTTATTTTTTTTCTTCGGTTCAGAACTGCGATTTTGACGAAACATTCACTGACTGATGTTTTATGAAAAACATCTATTGAAGAATTGTAAGTAAGTTATGAGTATTATTTTCAAAATTCGGTATAATTTTCTTCCAAGACCATCAAGACCAAGACCAAGACTATCAAGACCAAGACCAAGACTGAGCAAGTCTTGACTTGGTCTTGAGATATCTAGACCAAGACCAAGACCAAGACCACATTGATTTTTCTAGACCAAGACCAAGACTGGCCAGTCTTGGTCTTGGTCTTGGTCTTGTCAAGCCCTAGATTTTTCTTACCGACTTACCTACAGCTCGGGAGAATCAATTTTCTCAAACTTATAAGTGAGAAAACATTTCCGAAACTGCAAATCGAAATAAAAATAAAATTCTGGTGGTCCTTCTATACGATTTCGTACTTTTTCTATACAGAGACAAATAATATGCTAAATTAAAAAAGTTATTTTTTCCTAATGCTCTCTTTAAATATAAAATAACTTGCAACCAAACTCAGATTGACATATACAGGGTGGCCATTTGAGAAGGAAAGTTGTGAACGCCTCAAAACATTTTTGGAAAAACACTTGGAGCCGTCGATCTCGATTTGAGGGGAAACCATTTTTTTGACATTTTCATCCCTTGAAGGGCAAAGCAATAGCGGAAGTGACAAGGGTCTCCAAAATTTCAAATGACATTAGGGGTCGGGTGATACCTTATTTTGAAGTTCTCTTTGTAGATTATAACCCCAAATAGAGAGACATTGTTTTACGGTTATCCAATGTTAAACGGAAGTTGGTACAGAACCGTGATAAATGTAGTGCCTTACTGACGTGTCCATATTCGGGACAAAACCGGTATAAGTAGGGCGCTACTCACATGCATGTAACTCTCCAAATTTATGACGGTTCTGTACCAACCTTTCCGTATAACTCCAAAGTTTCACAATGCTAATATCTACCTAGTCATTACACGGGCTAACTAAAGTTTCCAAAAAATTTACATTTTGAAGCATTAGTGTGATTTGGTGGCATTAGGGTGATTTGACGACATCCACCACTATTTGTCGATGGAGATCTTCAATAGACATTGACTGGATCGCAAAGATTTTTGTTTTCAAATGACTTCATAAGAAAAATCTAACGGGCTAAAATCTGGAGAACGTGAAAGCCACTTAATAGCTTTTTCTCTTCCAATATCAATTGTCCTGAAAAAGTTTGGTCAAATATTGACGTATGAGGCATAGAAAAATGGGATGGCGCACATCTTGCGATGGTTTTAAATCAATTTTTTGTAACTTTTATTAACCCCTGTAATGGATGTGTAGATAGTAGCGGTGTAAAACTTAAGGGTTACAATCTATGTAAAAATACCTTGAAAATGGGACCCTTGTCACCTCCGCTAGAACTCTGCTTTTCCTTGAGCGAAAGTGTCAAAAATATGGTTCCCTCTTTAATCAAAAATCGACGGGTTAGAGATTTTTTTCTCAAATGTCCCAAATTTACTTCTGTTTTCTTTTCAAATGGCCACCCTGCATTGATATATATAATAACATTCGAATTCGATTCTTATCGGTCAAATTTGAAGAGATTTGATCTGTAAAATGTATGCAAGGTGATCTCTAGAACGATTTTACTCAAAAACGGTCTTGTTGACTTGAAATAAGATTACGCTTATCACACAAGAATGATGAGGATATTTTGTATTCAAAACTTGTCTTAACTGTAACTACAGGAACCAAAGTTGAGACAGAAATTTCCTCGGACCTCTTCAATATTTACCACCCCTAGTCAATTTTCAAAAAAAAATAATATCAGTAATGAAATACTCGGTTATTAAGCAAAATTTGATTTTTTTTTCCTTTGCCGTTTTCAAAATACTGAAAAGAAATCATCATCGGGATATATCTATCTTTCAACAGCATAAATCTTCAGAATGGAGAATTTTTGGACATGATATGTTTATGAAAAATTACCTTCTTATTTTGGGACGTAGAAATACCTGGTTAAAATGTGAGTGAGTTTTGGGTTTTCACCTTTTTCCCCACACTTTTCTCCCTACACTAACAATATCTGACGCGTCCAAGTATCGTTATATCGAGCAACTAAGATGGCGGCCGAGGTGAATGTCTGCGTAAAGTGCTCCGATAGTTTTTCAGTAAATACAAAGTATATTGAGTGTGAAAATTGTTTGAACAAGTTTCATTTAGTGTGTGTTTCCCTCATGGATTCCTGGTTAAAAATTCTGAACGACAGCACATATCACAGTAATATCATGTGGTTTTGTGATGGTTGCAAAGTACATGGATGTGCAGTGAATCCAATGGCGGCGATGTAAACAATGCTACGAGAGGAAAGGATCAGGCCGAGATTGATCTAAATGGAAAATTTGTCACGGAGATGGAGTCGTGATTCTGCATGAAAACATCGTTCTATTGAAGGAGAATTGCTAGAAAAAACAGCTAACAATAGCATTGTCCATCCGCTGTCTTTGTCTGCCCCTGGTGCTCCAGCAACTAGCAATACCACGAGTGCTATCAATCACAATCATTCAAATGTCAACGTCAGCAGAGCCAAACCAACTGAAGCTGACGGTGTACCTGGAAAACACACAGTCGCAGCTTGGTGAAAGCAACAACTGGAGGGGCCTCAATTTCTCTCCAATAACTAAAGTCAACGGGCGGTGATAATATACCGGCTTACATCTATAAGGGATTGGCTGAATTCTTGGCGGAACCACTGAAACATATATTCAACCTTGCAATAGCAAATAACGAATTTCAATCCAAGATGGAAGAGACAGTCATAACCCCAGTTATAAAAAAGGCCCAAAATCATGTTGAAAACCACCGACCAATTGCATTGATAAACGTTGTGGCAAGAATTTTCGAACAATTGTTATTTGATAGACTGTACGAGGCTCTGTATCCTAAAATAAGTATGTTCCAGCATGGTTTTGTGACCGATAGTTCATCTGTTACGAATCTTAGCATATTTACTGAATGTGCTGCGAAGTCAATAGAGAGAAAAAACCAACTCGATGTCATCTATACAGACTGTCAAAAGGCATTTGACAAGGTCAGTCACGAGATTTTATTAAGTAGACTTGCGACTTATGGAATATCAGGGCGTATACAGTTGTTTTTGAGGTCCTATCTGTCAAATAGGAAACAGAATGTAAAGGTGGGTGAATGCTACTCTGAAAATTTTATAGCGTCATCGAGTGTTCCTCAAGGCAGTAACCTAGGACCACTCCTGTTTGTATTGTTCATCAATCCATTGCCTGAGTGCTTGCTAGGATCGTCATCCCTGTTATTTGCGGATGATTTTGAAATGTTCAGAGAGATCTCAACAATGGACGACTGTATCCAATTGCAATCTGACTTGAACAACGTTGTAGCTTGGTTTGAAGAAAATAAGATCTTTGTTATTATTGAAAAGTGCTTAGTAATGACGTTTACACGTTAAAGTACATATTTTCAACATGGCTTTTCAAAGACTAACAGAAGCCAAGGATCTGTGTTTTGTGTTTAATTGAAACACTGAGGTTCTCATATTTTGTGAATAATTGTATTTTATTCAAGATTAATTGACAGGAATTAAGTCTCTATCAAGATTATTGAAATTATGACATATCACATATTTTACTGCAAACACCAGCTAGCACCTTCACCAAATAGTCACGTTCGGAAACTATCTTGTTGAACATGCCGCCCGCCTTGAAAACCATTGGTTTCAACAATTATTGTTCGGTAAAATACACAATTTAACTGCTGGCCTCTTGATGAATGATGTTGCAGTTTTCAACGTTACAGCTCTGATGACACCATCGGAGCCAAGGTGAGTTTCGGTGACGACACCAAGCTGCCACTTCAAAGGAGGAGGTCCATCTTTCTCTATCATAACAACAGTGCCTGGCTTCAATAAAGTGGAACGATTCTGCTTCCACTTGATTCTTTGCTGCACTTGAGAAATATACTCCCTTGACCATCGAGCCCAGAAATTTTGAACCATCTGCTGCAACTGTCTGATTTTATTGAGTCTGTTTCCAGCAGTATGTAAATAATCTTCTTCGGGGATGTTCGTTGATTTCTCTCCAATAAGGAAGTGCGCTGGAGTAAGAGGTTGAGGATCGGAAGGATCAGAACTTAGAGGAGATAAAGGTCTCGAATTCAAGCACGCTTCTATTTGTGAAAGTACAGTAGAAAACTCTTCGAATAATAACGGAGTAATACTCAATACCCGTCTCAACTGAAATTTTGTAGATTTAACACCCGCCTCCCATAAGCCGCCAGAATGTGAAGATTGGGGTGAAATAGGATGCCATTTAATACCTTCAGTAGGAAGCTTTGACTCAATTTCATTTGAATAGTGATGAAAAAATCGTTTTATTTCATTTTTTGCGCCAATGAAATTAGTATCTGAAAAAATGTCCGCACTGTTACCCCGTCACGCAAAAAATCGTTTTAAAGCAGCCATGCATGCATTGGTGGTTAAATCGCTGACCAATTCAAGGTGTATAGCACGAGTAGATAAACAAACGAAAAAACACACCCATCCCTTTACAATTTTATAATTACGTGTTAATCTATCCTTTATTACTACTGGACCCATGTAATCAACTCCAGTCGCTAAAAGAGGTCTGCTTGGTGTAACACGTTGCTTGTGTAGTTTTTCCATGATATGCTGCATGGTAGGAGCATCAAAACGAAAGCATTTTGAACATGATCTCACCACCTTGCGAACCAGACTTCTACCTGCAATTGGCCAGAATTTATCTTGAATAGATGCCAGTGAGCCTTGTGGTCCGACATACAAAAGTCTAATATGTTCACGTTCTGCTATCAAACTTGTCAATTTATGCTTAGCTGGTACAATCATGGGGTATTTCTTCTCATAAGAAAAATTGGAGTTTTTTAGTGTTCCTCCAACACGCAAAATACCCTCAATGTCTAAAAATGGATTGAGACTTAGCAAATTACCTTTATATGAACCCCTTTTAGGATTAAGTAAACATTTTATATCCTTATTAAATTCTTTTTTCTGGGCAATTTTTACAAGTCGCGTTAAACTAGTTCGTAACTCATTTACTTGTATTTGACCAACACTTCTCTGTATAGAAGATCTTCTGCAATTATCTATAAAACGTAGACAATACGCAAAAACTCTTTGTAATTTATTTAGAAATGAATAACGCTCAAAAATATCAAAAACTGATGATTAGTTACAACAGTTATACAATTCAAAACGCTTTTCAAGTAAATCTGAATCATCAATATGAGACAGAGAGGTTATTGGCCAATCACTTTTTGGCATGGAAAGCCGCTCGGGGCCCTTCCACCACAATTTGCAGTTTATAAGATTTCCAGAACTTACACCACATGACAATAGATCCGCAGGATTTTTATCTGCCCTGATATAATTCCAAAAATCCACAGTGGGTAATGTCTGTATTTGTGAGATCTTATTGGCCACAAAGATTTCAAATTGCCTTGCCGTTGAATCGCACCAAAAATAAAATTCTATTGATAGATTTAACGCATTTTTTACATTTTCAACCAGTTCTGCCAATTAAAGCGCTCCGCATAATTCCAACCTAGGAATGGTATTTGTTTTGAGAGGGGCAACCCTAGTCTTAGCGCACATCAAACTAACTTGGCAATTTCCAAAACTGTCAACTGAACGTAAATAAACACTTGCCCCGTAAGCGCTTTCATTTGCATCAGAAAAGGCATGATAATCGATCACAGCTGGATTTCTTATAAGTATTTTTCAAGGAATCTTCAATTTGTCAACATCAATCAATTGTCCATAAAATGATTGCCATTTTGTCAGCAAGTCCAACGTGACGGATTCATACCAAGAAAGTTTAGCCTGCCACAGCCTCTGAATGATACATTTTGCAGTTATAACCACTGGAGCAATAAGACCTAGAGGATCGAAGATTTGAGCAATACAAGATAATATGCGCCTCTCAGTCACTGGATTAAATGAATAAATTTGAATTAAGTATTTAAATGTTTCATTTATTGAATCCCAATAAAGGCCTGAAGTCTTATTTTCACAAGAATCACCAAAATGAACAACGTCATCGTCTTCATGATTATTTATGTCTAATAACACTCCAGGTTCATTGGAGTGGAATTTTCTCAATTCAAAACCACCAGATTGTAAAATGTTAAAAACTTGTTGCTTTATATATTTAACCTCCTCTACAGTATTCCCTCCCGTGCAGAAATCATCTACATAAAAATCGCGAGAAATGATCGCACTAATTTGAGGATCTGAGTGAGAAAATTGTAGAGAAAGCTCTTTTAAACATCTTGCAGCCCGGAAAGCAGCTGGCCCGGCTCCATACGTAACCGTGCTTAGTCTATATGGCTCAATTTCTGCAGAAGGATCTGATCTCCATAATATAAGCTGGAGGTTACGCTGATCTTCCCTCACTAAAACCTGTCTGTACATTTTAGCAATGTCTCTAGTCAAAAATATAGCATGCTTTCTTGCACGCACTACTATGGCGAAGAGATTATCCTATGGTAGGTCCAACAAAGAAAATATCATTAAGTGAATAGCCGCTTGTTGATTTAGAGGAGGCATCAAAGACGACACGTAATTTCGTGGTTGTGCTCGGAATACTTGAGTTACAATGATGAGGAAGAAAGAAAACCTCATTTTATAGGGCATCAAAATTGGTTTTAGTCATGTGACCTAGTTTTTCATATTCCTGAATAAAATTATTATAATCGTCCTTGAACTTTAAATCTCTTTGAAGCCTTTGTTCCAACTTTAGAAACCTTTTCATTGCGATTTCCTTAGAATCACCTGATGAAGAAGTACTGTGTTTTAATGGTAAGGATACTATGAACCTTCCATCAGAATTCTGAGTAGTGGTTGATTGAAAAATATGCTCACATAGCTAATCTTCGGGAGGTAATGGTTTAGAAACATGTCTTTCTTCTACTTCTCAAAATCTTAACAACTTGTCTGCAATTGAATCCATGACACTGAGATTTCAGACTATTTCATTAGATGAAGAATTTGGACAGATAATACCTGATATTATCCAGCCCAAATGTGTTTTTTGAATAGTAGGAAGACTCTTTCCCAATTTAATTTGTCCCATTAGTAGTGAATCCCAAAACTTATCACAACCAATAAGAAGGCCAATTGAAGCTGCCTCGTGAAAAGCTGGATCAGCCATGATTAAATTAGGAGGTATCTTCAAATTATGTATATCAATTGTAGTACATGGTATTTAATTCGTTATTTTATTGAGAACAAGACAATTCAATGCCCTTTTGAAAGATGAATGACGAGAGTGGATTGCCCATTGTTTATTACAATTGATTGACTGTCAGGAGGTTGATCAGAGATTGAAATTCTTTTCAATACAGATTTAGCTTTGGAAACACATTTGAAAAACGTATTTTCGAATCTAGCAGTTTCTTCCTGCCAAATCTCTTCAGAGGTATCAGTATCAACATATTCCAATTTATTTTGAATATCATAAAATGAATCGAGTGAAGATTCTATGTTAGTAATACGTATATCAAGCTCCTTCGCTTGAATATCCTCCTGCTGTTCAATGGCTTCAACATAAAGTCTTTTTAGAATTTTGTAGCTGATTTAATTCACTCATTATTGAGTCAGTAGCTTTTTTTTAAATGTAATGAGTTTGTACTATCACAAATAGAATCGGGCCTAACTCGTAGGTAAAAGAGAAAAATAAAGATTTTATTAAAGGGAGAAAGGAGCGCACTGACCTTATTCTTCAACTGCGTTGCTTCTGTTCACCCTTCAGTATAGTAGTACATTTAATATCTTCGTGTCGCCGCCAAGGGAATTGCCTGCATAGACGCCAAACACTTATTTAGATTATTTTGATGAATTCTTCTTTTTATTCTTAGCTGATTATCCGGTTTAGAAGGACCATATGTTTTGTGTTTAATTTAAACACTGAGGTTCTTATATTTTGTGAAAATTTGTATTTTATTCAAGATTAATTGACCGGAATTAAGTCTCTATCAAGATTATTGAAATTATGACATATCACATATTTTACTGGAAACACCAGCTAACACCTTCACCAAATAGTCACGTTTGGAAACTATCTTGTTGAACAATCTGGGTGTCCATTTTCAGTCCAACTTAAAGTTTACTAAACAATATGTTAACATGTGTAACGAGGCTTATAAGACTCTTGGTTTTGTAATTCGAAATAGCAAATCTCATAATATCGAAACCATTTATAAATTGTATAATTCACTTGTCAGGCTATACCTGGGATATGCATCTGCAGTTTGGATGCCAAATGAAGCCACCCACATTGACCAAATAGAAAAAGTCCAGGAGAGATTTTTAAGATATATAAACATCAGGAAGACCAATGCGTATCCATATATGATCTCCTACAGGTCAATGCAGGACAGTTTCGAATTTGAATCATTGGTGGAAAGAAGGAACAAGCAGGCTGTTTTGTTTGTATATTATATTGTTAACGACCTAGAATATAAGAAATGTGAACTGGTCAATTACATAAATTTTAGGGTTCCAAAAGTTAATTGTAGACTGATAAACCTAGATATATTTAACGCAGGTCAAAATGCTCTCTTTCCTTTTAAAAAGATGATGGATGAATGTAATAGAATGATAGCTAAAAACCAAATAGACGTGTTCAATATGGGTATGAAGGAGTTCAGGGCATTGTTACGTTGAACATGGTCGTCCTACTTGTCCTCGCCTTCCACTTTGTAGTCTTGGTACTTGCTTTTTATTTTTCAGGTATTGTTTATTGTTGTGTATTAAAGTGTTCACTTCTTAGGCTTAGTATTATATTATTCCATACTTTGAATGTAATTACCCCATAGGTGTTTGTAATTCATTTCAAATAAATAAATAAATGAATAATGTGACAGTTTTCTACATTTTTAAAAGCTCTTAGACGCTCGCCGGTCACCACTGAAAGCGTATACGTCATATGACCTTTTTTTTATCTCTACGAGCCAGTCTTCAAAATTCAATGGGTTCCCTTGACGCTCGATTAAATCCTCATAATCCAGCATCATGGGCTTTCTTTCTACAATAAACGATTATACCAAGCCTCCAACAGAACTGTTCAATGCTCATACAATTCCACAATTTCCGGATTATATCTAGGACAAAAATCAATTTGCGAGCTATAGACAACTGAGTCCAATCAATCTTCTACGAGAATACCAAGCAAATCGTTAATTAATTGTATCAAAATATGTGATTGAAAGTGGCTATGCACACAACATTATAATTACTTTGATTTAGGGTTTTCTGATTTTCATTTTTCGAGAGGGTGTTCAAAATAAATGATTTCGGATAGTTCATAAAGATGCGTGATGAGATCTAAAAAGGGGTGGTATTTATATCTTGAGATAAAAAAAATGGATACGAGTCTCCAAAACTTGCTCATAAGCATTAACAAAGTTGAATTAAAGTTGGTTTCTTTTCCTTGTTTTAGTCTTTGTTTGTGAAGCTCTATTGTGATAAATATGTCTTGCTCTTGCAAAATCAGAATGTGTCAGGCTTGATGGAAAACCGTTATCAGGAAGTGACCGTTTCACACTTTTCTTGAAATTTAGAATCGGAATATTTGATCGCCCCGTCGCGTCTCTGCTTGTTCAAATATCAGAAATTTATCACAGGCTTTCTCTCCTTTCTGCTTCAATCAAATTTTTCCATTATTTTTAATGAGTATATCATGAGATCAACTCCAGATTCTCAATCAGAAATGGAATTTTCATTTTCCAGAATGATGGGAAGAATCCCAACTTCTCGTTTGAATCACGTATTCAACTCAATCCTAATAACAATATTAAAATCTGGAAATTGATCAGACTATATAATTGAATTATGCTACTCATTATTATACAGGGGGGACCAGAAGTAATGGGACAAACGGTAACCGTAGATTCCTCACACAAAAAATCTGAGCACGGAATTGCTCTTACATGTCGGGGGCGCCACTCACACAAGTCATTCAATAGTCAGAACTTTTTTGAACGCACTCGTAATTTTAAAAAAAATCAAAAAATCATTTCTGCATCATGTTTACATGAAAAAGGTATACTTTGTAGAAGTGTAGGAGCAAGATATTTTAACTTGAAGTAATCCATGCAATGTGGTTTTCAATGGAAAATTTTTGTTAATGAACATTGGAGGCTTTGGAAACGGCGTTATCATGATAATTTTGACATTAGCCTGGATGCTCAATATTTCTTGATTTAAAAAAAATTGATCTAATTTTACATTTTTTTTACAATTTTTAGATTTTTTTTTTCCCTTTTTTGTTTTTTTTTTAAGAAACATTAAACATCGAGACACTTGTCAAAATTACCAAGAAAACGACGTTTTCTATGCCCCCTATGTTGATTTTCCAAATTTTTTGTTCGAAACAACATTGCATAGATTACTTCAAGGGCAAAAATTTTGAAAAATGTCAGTCTTATCGACTTTTACATGGTATACTTTTTTTACGTAAAAATGACAGAGAAATCAATTTTTCAATTGAAAAAAAATGTTAGAGTTCGTACAAAAAAGTTATAAGTATTTGAATGAGTAGAAAGATGTGTTAGTGGCGCCGCCCACATGTAAGACCCATACCAAAGCCAGATATGTATTTTGCATGTCAAACAACCTCCATATACGAAATTTCATCAAAATAACTTGATGATTACAAACATTATTTGAAAAAATCAAAAATTTTAATTCAACTTTGGCACCCTGTATCTCTCTTGATGTCAACTTTTGGAATAGACAAGTTGAGGTCTATCGCGATATTTTTGTGTGGAAATCTACTGTTAAAGAATGTCCCATTACTTCTGGTTCACCCAATATAAAGGGTGAGTGATTGATATGGGCAAGCTAGATTGCGCGTATGCCGTTAATAATATCGAAATGACCAAATGGATTTTGATACAGGAGGCTCCTGGGCAGTTTGTAAAATGCTTTTCAATATTCAGGGTGTATCATTTTTGCACCGCAGGCATCAATCTATTTTTTTCAAAATAGAAATCCCTGTTTTTTTTTTCTTTTTCAATTCTCTTCGACCGTTCAAGAGTAATTCCACTTTTTGCCAAACATTTTCTGTTTTTAAGCATTGATCAAAGATACTACCTACTACAGATATTGATGAATGTAGCCAAATAATATTATACTTTTATTGTTGTTGCTGGTCATTATAAGCTGTCAGTCAGCACTGAACATTTTGACGAGTGCATTTTATTTAACAGGTTATGGGCACAGATCCCGCATAATTCCGCGATTAAATACTTTCTGATTGTTCGATATTCGTAAAAAGACTGAAAGGTGCCAGAATGTCTCAGAGTTTCTTGGTGAATGTGCCCAAGTTGAAAGGACGAGAGAACTACAGTGAGTGGGCGTTTGCAATCGAGATCTTCATGATTTTGGAATGTATATCCAAGTGTTTATCGGAAGTAGTAGACGGGCAGGCAAAAGGGAAGTTGATTTTAACGATAGATTCATCGTTGTTTATACACATAAAAGATGCTAAAACAACAGTAGCATTGTGGAAAAAGTTAAAATCATTGTTCGACGATGATGGCTTTGGCAGAAAAATTATCCTTTTACGAAAATTGATTTCTACACGTCTTCGATGACGAGGTATGTCAATCAAATCATAGAAATAAGTCAGAGATTGAGAGGCACAGGTTTCAAAATTGATGATGAATGGGTTGGTTCATTGCAGAATTACCAGAAAGTTTTCACCAATGACTATGGCGATTGAACATTCTGCTATAGCTATTACAACGGACTCAATAAAATCTAAATATTAATATCTGACAATGGTGGAGAATTTGGTTCCAAGGAGTTTGAAAAGTTCTTGCTTGAAAAACTGTGGAATAATTTATCGGAAAACCAATTTATACACAACTGAGCCAAATGAAACTTCTGAGAGGCTGAATGGGACAATTGTGGAAAAGGTCTTTAATTTTTGAAGCAGACTTACCAAACCGTTTTTGGGGCGAAGCGATAAACACTGCAGTTTATCTGCGAAAAAGATCTTTAGCTGCCGGTTAACAAATGACACCATTTGAAGTATGAACTGATAAGAAGCCAGATGTTAGCCACCTACGAATTTTTGGAAGTCCTGTGATGTTACATGTTCCAAAAAAAAAGTGCCTGGAATGGGAAAATAAGTCAAAAAAATGTATCTTGGTGGGTCACGGTAAAAATATCAAAGGTTATAGGATATTTGACCCAATAAGAAATACAGTTTTTACAAGCAGAGACGTCACTGTGATGGAGAAATTGACGAATCAAGTGACTCCGATGGAAAACAGAGCCAAGGAAGTAACTGTTTCAGTAGAAGATATGAACAAAGATTCGACTGAACGTACCAGAACTAACGAATCTGAAGTACCCGTTGATAGTTTTTCTCAAAAGTTAGATGAAGAAGGGTGCAATTCTAAGATCGATACAGGTGATCCTGAAATTCCAACTGTGTTAAGAAGATCGGAAAGAATTTCCAAACCCAGAACTATTGAAGGCGGAATTTCCTATCTTTGTCCAGAAAGTTCAGATCCAGATAATGACCCTGGAACTGTCCAAGCTGCTTTGTCGAGTCCAGACAAAGAGAACTGGAAAAATGCCATGGAACAATAACTTAGCACATTGATGTTCGACATCATTTCATAAGGCAGGCGATTGATGAAAATCTAGTTAGATCAGACTATTTAGCGACAGCTGAAATGCCAGCTGATGTTTTAACCAAGGGCTTGGGTGCAAGAAAGCATAATGATTATAAAATAGAATATTGGAGCTTAATTTTGATAGTAAACAAAATGACTCTCAGCCTTTCAAAAAAAAAGGAAAAAAGATACGTAAACATCTAGCTAAATCATCACTCAACTTTAAAAAGCACATCTGTAGGATAAGACAGCTTGCTTCATTAGTAAGAGATATTATATCTAGAACTTGTAGATTGGAAGATAACTTAGATATCTTTTGAAAAAAATAATGTTTAGAAATATTGTCTGAGGCCCCAAAGACATGTTGGTGTGCTTATTGCAAAAATCACGAAGTGTAGGGTTTTTTGGAGTAGAGGAAGGTGCTTCCCATTGAACTATTCACAACCTTGTGCTACGTATTATAAACTCAAGTGTTTTGCACTGGTTCAAGTCAAACTATCATATTTTTGTATAGAGAATTGACAACATATTAGGCTTGCTTGCTTAATAGGGTGTGAAATACTTCCCATTTGACATCTAAACCCCAAATTGTTAGATAGACAGGTTTAGGCCTTGTGCCATGCAGGCAAAAGATAATTTTATTTTTGCCTCTCAAATAGATACTGCCGAAACTTGAAGCTGAAGAGGTATCAAGACAAAAATGTACGAATACAACAGAGCTCGAACAACAAAATATTGCTCTGAAAAAAAAAAAGAAAAAAAGAGGAATGGCGTGCTCCTGGTGTCAGAAATAAATCAAATTGTAAAAGTGTTATACATATTAGCGCTTCTACTGTGGCTTGAAATTGATTTTTTTGCGTTTTTTCATAATTCAAGCTTATTGAGAAGGATATTTAAGGGGTGAGAGAAAAAAAAGAAGAAACAACGGGTATTTTGATTGTGTTCGGCTGGCTCACACAGTCGGCGTATCCGCGGTTCCTGGAGTTATTGGCAAGGGATGCAATAACATTTCGGCCATATAAAGGATAATCGCTTCCTCTTTCTGGAGAGCCTCATCATGCTTTCTCTGTTGACAGGGAGGTGGTCCAACGGTCGAAAAAAAAAAGGAAAGAAATGTGTCGGCCTCATCTCCGAATACACCTAGGAACAATGCATACATCTTTATTATTGGTTCAACAATGGTCTTTCCTATTCATCGCTTACATCTTTGAAAGATCGCTTTTTCTTCCTCTAGTGGAATTGAGAATCTCAACAGTGAAGCTGAAAAATACGTGAAATGACAAGCTGAACGCGACTTAATAACAACATACAGGAGGTGCTATTTATAAAAGTCTTTGAAGTTAACCCCCAAAAGATACTCAAGGCAGTTTCTCAAACACTTGCAAAATCTCAACTTGACATCGCAAATACCGAGTCTGTGATTTCTAGTATTTTCAATCAATGCAAACGCATCACTTTTTAGATAAAGTGGAATAACTTTTGTGGGGTTAGAGAGAATTGCCAAAACTGTATAAATTTGAGATGCAAATTCGAATATTTAAATATAAACAGGGGTTGACATTCAAAAATTCTATGTTGAAGCCTGCTTTGCAAAAATGATGCACCATGTATATCAAAAAACATGTTCACGAACTGCACTGGGGCCTTCTGTAATGAGATCCATTTTGTTCATTTCGATATCGTTAACGGCGTAAATGCGATCTAGATTTTTCATATCAGTGACTCACTCTGTATACTAGAAAAGTACAAAATAAGGGCGCATCTTGACATAGTAAACATAAACTTCATGGTAAGATGATCACTTTTTGCATAGGATTATAATGTGTCACAATTTTGAGAATACTTCGATTTTTTCTTTTGAAATATCTCTTTAAATAAACCTAGGAAAAGATAAACTTTTGAGTACCAAAATGCACAACTTTGCTATCATTTTAGCTTCGCTGTAACTTCTACCTTCGCCAAGATCCCAATGGTGAACATCGAATTTGTCACGCCAACAGACTTGCTTTGTAGTTGGATGCTTTGTACGACGAGCAAAGCAGTCGAACAAGAACGCAGTATGTGGTCGGCTTAAAAGCTGTTGAGCCCACACACTGCAGACCTCTTGACAAAAACAAGTAATTTAAGCAAGTTCGACACAGAAAATCTGTACGAACCAGATCTTCTTCATCAGTTTTGCTAGATGGAGAAAATGACAGTGTTTCAGCTTCCAGCCAAACACCTTGGTTTTGGGTCGTTCCACTTGTTCGTTGAGCAAAGCAGCCGAACAAGAACGTCAGTCTGTGGGCCTCTCAAGGGTGCCTATGCTATACTCAACTTTTCAGAAAACATGTGTTTACTGGAAATCAAAATGACAAATCCATCCGAGTGGATCTTTTCAAATCTTGAGACTACTTCACTGATGTATTTGGAGATCCACTGTGAGGGAAGTGAGTTCCAATTGCCATCGTTCAAATTATTCAAGAAAATTTTGTATAGTTTGTTTGATATTTCACGTTATAACTCAAGAAAGAGTTATTAAATACAAGAGTAGGTACTCCCGAAAGCGGATGAAGTCCGATACACTGTTCTTGATTTTTGACCTTCTTTAGATCCATGTTTTAAAAAAAGTTCCTTTTTGAAGACTTTATTTCGATTGGCTCGGATTGCGGAAACACAATCCTAATCCGAATAGCCTGATTCCGTGCACTTTGGTAAAATTAGTATTCGTGCCATTCATGAGACTCTCCGGCAGGCAATCCACTCATGATTTGGAAAAGCCGGCTACAAGTGATCAGCCTAAACAGTACTTTTAAATATAGCTTATGTCCTATGATCTTCAAATCAGAAGCCCATTTCTGGTTAAAAAACTGGTCGTCTTCTGATGTCAACATGGTATGTACAATCGACAGGGTACTGTACTGTGACTAGGCAAAAATCGCGTTGAGAGCTTCCAGTTTTTTCATGTTACGTGGTGTGTTTTGTTTGGGGAGTACAAAGATTGCATTCAAGAAAATCGTTCTGCTTATGACTAGGTGGCTTCAAGGTTCATGAGATCGAGTGACAGTACATTCAAACAGTTCCCAAACATGGCTTCAAACTATCGAAAAATTGGGTTAGTTTGGGCTACAATAATTATTCACAGAGAGAAAAAGAAAAGATATTTTTGTCCCAAAAACACAGCTTGTGGTGTCGTATTTGAAAGAGATTTGTATATACAGTATATTCAGTTATGAGTTGAAAAGAGGAAACATTTGTTTATTATGGTAACTACAAAATGCCACAAAACAGTCCTGTTACCTGAGTTTCGCAAAAAAATTAACCAACGTCGGTTTTCCCCCGGAGACTTCATTTGTTTTATAGGCAAATGTATTCACTGAAATGTCTTGCAAAAAACCGAACTTCTTTTTTTTGGAGCATGTTATTCCGACCAGTTCAGAACTGATTAGAGATTGACGTAAAGCGCAAGATTTCGGAACCGATTCCGAATTTTGCCTTATCGCGAACGAGCAACGTAACGTCTTCTGAATGATGAACTCGCAACTGTCAGGTATGGTATAATTTTCGTTCAGTTTATACCGTCTAAAAATCTCAACCGAAGTTCTTTAGAACAAACCCAGAGAAGGAGTGCCGTTAATGGAAACACCAAAACGGTTGACTGCACAAGAAATATCGAGAGGAGGCATAACAGCGCGTTCTTTTTCACTGAGATCCTAGCTTATCTCAGCTCCAGTCCTCTTTGGTAAATGTACGCGTTTTTTCAGCCGTACTTTGATGTGACTTGAGTTTTTTTTCAAGGAACGGTTGACAAGAGTTTTAGATTTATGTATTTTTTCAACAATCTATGTTAAAAGCTGATCAAATCAGTTTTGTTGTGAGTTTTATGTACTGCACAAAAACCCAAAACTCCTGAACCCTCCCCGTAAGTTTCAAAACGAAATATTTGTCATGGCTAGTTTTTTGAACATTGAATCTTTTAAACAAAGTTTCTAGAATTTCACTGTACAGTGTGTCCCATTTTCGTTGTGGGGTATCTCTCTTATGAGTGAAGTGAGAGAGATGTGGTTTTTGCGATGCTGCGCTTCTTTTTCGAGAAACGAACGATGTCACAAAACAAATTCTCATAGCCCTCTTTGTTTCTGGTATACAGGGCGAAATTGAAAACTGTCAATTCTCAGGCACCTCTCGTATCTCAGCTGTCATATAACTTGGATAAAAAGTGAGCATGTATTTTTATAAGAGTTTTTTTACGTAGAATCCAGCGGTGTTATCAGTTTCTTTCTCTTGGTGGGAACGATAGGAACGGAGATAAAACGCAAACATATGTTTTTTTATGAGACACCCTGTATATTTGTGGTTATTTCGAATAGGCTTGCTCTAAGCTTTCAAAAAATACAAAACACTTGATACTTTTTTCCAATAGTAAGGTAGAAATCTATTAGTTTGAAAAAATCAAGCAATGTCTGGATAATAGTAGGCCATGCATGGAAGCTAATGGAAACACTGAAACAAATTGAACAAAATAATGATGAGATTGAGCTTGGTTTCAACGTTCCAAAAATATGATACAGTTGATATTTCTTCACAATATGGAGGTATAAATCACAAATTTTGAAAGAATCAAGCAAGTTCAAGATGATAGGTACTACTCTAATAAAGTAGGCCATGAAAGTGAATAGAAACACCGTAACAAATTAAACGATATATAAATATTCATTTTGTTGTATTTTTGATAATTGAGTTTATTTTACACAACTTTTACAAAACTGAACGTATCGACTTGAATAATGATTATTACAGATATTGTTCAAATTGTTCACCGTTGTGTCTCACACTTACCCATTCCTTTTTTGTCAAAATTGTTGATTTGCACCTTATTAAAGAGTGTTCAATAAAAAATACGGTCAAGTCTCCTATGGATTGCAATTGTTTCAAAAACGTATGTCTTGGCTAACATCGCAAAAATTATGTCATGACAGCCATGTTTGTTTTGTTATCGTCTTTTTGAGAAGTTTTGTGTTTTTGAGTTTCAGTTCCTTCCTATGAATGAAAATTAGTAAATTTTTTCAGTCCTTGACAAGTGTTGTCACTGTATTTTTGCTCACTAAGCTAATTTTCTCTGGGCAAGCCCGCGTTTTCGCTTTTTTTCTTTTGGATTTCTAACGCTTACCCCGCATTGGTTTTTACTGCTGAACAAAAACAGTTCATGGTGGAAGCCTATTTCCGTGATGGAACAAGAGTCAATGTAGTGTGGACTTGTTCAATACAATCCGCTCGCAATGACTATCTCGAGCATTTCCTCCATGAAGTTGTGAACAACAAACATTTTTAAGAAACTTTCCAGAGATGTGTGCAATTGTTTCGAGAAAAAGGTTAAGTCACATTCAAAAAACCGTCCATAAATTCTCAGGATCCACCGAGATAACGCTTGCAGAGTAAATTTTGTTTGCACTAATTGTGTGCGGTAGCAGAAGCCCGATTGCCAATGTTTTTATGGATTTCATACGCCAGGACCTACGCTCATCAGCACATGGGGAAGAATCGGTACTTGTTACCTACCATGTTGCCTTTATCAATCCTACTGTTATTCTTCAAGTTATGGTAAAATGTGAATTTAAAATTGGGTTGGTAATAAATGTATTATTATTATTATTATTATCATAGAAAAAAAAACATAGGTGACTTGATCGTATTTTTACTGAACACGTAAAGGAAGAAATATCAAGTGTATCATAATTATAATTATATCATATCAAAGTCTATTCAAAATAACCAAAAATATACAGGGTGTCTATTTAAAAAAAACATATGTTTGCGTTATACAGGGCAAACATAGATATGTATGGAAAGGGCCTAAAATTTGATAAAACTTTTTTCCTGCATCAGTTATCGAAGAAGTGATGGTGCATTTGAAACCTTCAATCCATTGTCAGTTTACTTGTCCTGTCGATTTTTTTTCAAAACATTTTCCAGTACACTTTTCTCTCGTTCAAGAAAGGCTACTTTTCAAACATTTTTCTGTGTAAATTTTGATAAAAATGGCTAGCACCATTCAAAAGCGGGGCAAAAGTTATTACTTCCTGAAAACTTCATAATAGTTGAACAAAGGATAGTCTTGCTATAAAGTTTGAAACCTGGCAAAAATGACCCATTTTGTATGATTTCTTCAAAAATGGGTAATTTTTGCCAAGAGCTGAATAGGACTATCCTTCGCTCAATTATTATGACATTTTTAGGAAGAACATAACTTTTACCCCTCTTTTGAATGGTGCTAGCCATTTTTATCAGAAGTTACACACAAAAAAGTTGGAAAAGTAACCTTTTTTTGAACAAAAAAAAGGGCAATAGACAATTTTTTGAAAAAAAATGCCAGGACCCCTAGACTGAAAAATGACTTGAAGTTTTTAAATGCACCATCACTTAATTGATAACTGATGCAGGATCAGAGTTTTGTCAAATCTAAGGCCCTTTCTATACATATGTCCGCCACTGTATCTCCGAATCGGCTACTCCTAGAAAAAAACTGATAACACCACTGGAATCTACGCAAAAAAGTCTACGTTTTTCTTTTTATTCAGTTTATATGACAACTGAGATACAAGGGGTGCCCGGAAATTATCAATTTTCAATTTCTCCCTGTATACCAGAAACGAAGTGGGCTATAAAATTTTGTTTGCGACATTGTTCGTTTCTTGAAAAAGTAGCACCGCATCGCAAATATCGCATCTCACTGTCTTCACTCATGATGAAGATATCTACTCCGCAAAGACAACGAAAATGCGACATACTGTACAAAGTGCTACTTATCGATTTAACATGTTGAAGTGAATTTTGGTTTCTTCTCTGTTATTACGCTTGGCTTTGCGAGATAAGGGTCTCTCTATGAATGGAATCGCTTGAAGAGTAATTGGAACTGGCCAATAGTAAATCGCTAATTTTATTGATTACTCATAGACAAAAAGTTGATAATTAGACTGAATTCACTGATTTTGCTAGTTCAATACTAAAACTAGGTGATGTTTTTAATCAGCACCTTAGTAAAACCGCGGTATACGGGATAGGTCGGAGCAACGGCCCTTAGGCCATGTTGTCGCCTTAAGCCTAACGACTTTAGGTTGCCATTGAGATGCTGAGGCTTGACGATGACGGCCCATGAGAGCAACCTCTTCTCTTGAATGCTGTGCCCTTAATGCTGTGGAATTTAACACCCCCACCCCATATCTACTAGAATAGGAATTACCCGCAACTGAGTTATCCGAATAGTTCGTTATACCAGATAACCAACAGCGTTGATTGGAGACGTAGAACTGGCCGGCCTATGGTGACTGATGCGAGAAAATATTGGTATCTAGTAGGCTATGTACGTCGAAATCGATCCATAACGGCGCAGTTGTCCAAACTCATTTAGGAATTACGCAAGGTGGAATAGAGCAACTTTGTGATCCAGGAGGCAATTAGGAGTAGCCAGCTTACTTTTCCCCGTCTACAGTCGGTACAGTAGCGCGAAGACTAGATTCAAGGTCAGTGGCAAAGTTTTCTTTTTTCGGAAAAAACCAGATTTGGTTTAGTTAGTGATAATCGGCGACAGAGTGTTTGGAGAGGGCCAGGGCGACAAGACAGACTATCGTTTGTCAAAGAAGGAACGACTTCCGATGACTACCACAGGCGATTTGACACCTCACTACAGATCAGGAAAAGACACAACGACAGTTGATGAATTTTTCAATTATCTCTAATGTAATTTTTTGGATTTCAAATTTCAGTAACCATTCTATTATGCAGTGTTTTTTTCCTTGTTCATCATAAATGTTTCCAAGCCAAATTGCAATTTTTATTGGATATGTCACCTAGTGTGTTCACCAAAGATTATCCATAATTCAAGAGATTCACAGATCACACCATCAAACTGTGAGTTCGTGTAAGGATATGGATAGGCTTCCATGACGAGTGAAACAACTTTTCTACGTGATTCCGGTGAGCTTTGTACCAAAGTGTAACCTTATGCCTTGGGATATTACACTTCATTTTAGTTAAAAAAAATACTGATGGCTTGGTGATTATACTTTTTCACCCTTAAGTTTTAAACACCCTGTGGAAAAATTGAGCGGCAAAATTTGACTTTATCATGTTCTGTTTTGAAGCGTTTTAAGAGAAAATACAGATGTTTGAAGATATTGACATGAACAAAAAAATATTTTGTCAAGAAAAGATCGCTCTTCAAAACCGAACATGATAAAACAAAATTTTGCCGCTCAATTTTTCCACAGGTTGTTGAAAACAAACTCAAGAGCAAAAAAGTAGCTTCTGCCCGTTCTTGTAGGTATATTGTCCAAGACATCAGTATTTTTTGAAAACCAAAATTAAAATCAAGGGTGATATCCAAAGACATAGGGCTACACTAAATCGGATAACAAATGAAAAATTCAAATTGACTCAAATTATTCATGTCCGGAATTTATTGCCGGATATTGTATTTTTCGTTGTGCCGAAGAACAACCTTACACGGACAAAGTTTTTTCACGTAGAGGGGTTCTTTTACTCGTCACCGATAAGCTATACACGAACTTCACTCTTGATGGTAACCAACTTTTTTTTAAGAGAAAACTTCTTTAGGTACGCCGAGCACTTTATTTTGTGGGTGAATGAAACTGAGCCATCACGCATCACGCTCGGTCGGGTAAAGTCGGCTCGAGCTCGGAAGCAGTGAGCAGCGCGGGACAGAATACACTATCTATCTCCGTCTGCCGTATTGACTGAGATGACTCTCTCTATCTCGGGAGGGTAATATGGCCCCACTTCCTTTGCGATCATACAGTGAAATTCGCGTCTTCTTTCTCATTTATTCAGTATATTTTTGGGTATTTCGGAAAAAAATTTTTGGTGGTGAATTTCAAATAATTTCTAGAATACGTATATAAAATTTCAAGTCATTTGAAAATGTATGCAAATTGTCCATTGTGTAGCTTGGAACAAACCTTAGATATGTTACAAAAAGTGTTCACATGAAATTATTAGGATATAAGTACTGATTACTGATTACTGAAGTACAGGCGCTACGAGTTTCGGGCTGTTGGCCCCGACACCGCAGCCTCTAGTTGGGCTTATTGTATCTTCCCTGTGCCTGTCCCTCAGTCGAAGAGGTCCATTGCCCAAATAAGGTTTATGACTCGTTCTACTGTTTCCCTGTCCGTCCTTTGAGGAGTGGTTGTGAATTCCCCATTATCTCTTCTCCAGTACGCCAGCGCTTCACATTTGAATAGGCCTACATATGGGTTTCTCGTTGGAAAGACCCATGATATGCATGTGTTTCCTTAGAGTGCAGTGTACAGTTAATATATCTGTTACTTTCCTGAGCTGATTCCTGCTGAGTTTCAGTAGGCTTCCAGAAAATGATGATTCGATCTTGTCTGCCATTCATTAATTTACTGTGTTTCAGACCTGGTGATTGACAACCTCTCTCACAGAGGATTTTGTAATACCAATAGAAGGTTCTGGGCCCAGAAGTGGTGTGTTTGCAGCTTTGCGTGCTAGTAGATCCGCCCGCTCGTTCCCAGCTATCCCTGTGTGTCCTGGTATCCATCCAAGAGTGACATCGTTAGATACTCCCAGTGTGACAAGGTTTTGCTGACAGTCCATGACTTGTTTGGCTTCGGTTTCCCGACAGAAGATGGTTGTGATTGCAGCTTGGCTGTCACTAAGGATAAGGATTTTCATTCCTCTGTAGCCTCTCCTGAGATTCTCTTGCACGCATACGTTTATTGCATGTACTTCTGCCTGGAAAACTGTAGCGTACATCCCGAGTGGTTTACATGTTTCCCACTTTGGATTTTCACCTACGATTCCGGCACCAGTTCCCCCGGCTTGTTTTGGAAACGTCTGTGTACCATATTGCCCCATCAGCGATCCGGAGTTGTTCATCGTTTCCTCTTCCCATATTAGCTTTGTCTTGGGAGATGTGCTAAAGTTGATATTTCTCAACATAATATCACTCCTCATTGTTACCAAGTGGTACGTGACTGGGCTGGTTATCTTAGTGTGTCCTTGGGAGTTTGCGTGGCTCCAGTTCCCGGTGTTGCTAAGTCTGTATGCTCCCATTCTTGCTTCCATTTTGATATAGATATCTAAAGGAGGTAGGTTGAGCATGGCCTCCATGGCAAGTGTTGAAGTAGTTTTCATGGCTCCCGTTACACAGAGACATGCTAGCCCCTGAACTTTTGCAAGTTCCGTGGCTGCTTGTTGCTGCTCGATTTTTGGCCACCAGACAACAGAGCTATAAGCAAGGGTGAGTCTTGCCATGGTACAGTAGAGTCAGTGTACCATGCGCGGATTTATGTCCCAATTCTTTCCTATCGCTCTTTTTGTTGCCATTATGGTTTGAATAATTCCGCTGTCTGCCTCTTTTTCGTAAAGCTGACCAGGGAGGTTTTCTCAGGATTGACCTCCAGGTTCACCTTCCTGCACCAATCTTTTACGATTGTCAGAGCTGTCTGCATCAGTTCTGATATTGTCTTGGTGTCTTTGCCAGTGATAAGTATTGCTACGTCATCGGCATAGCCCTGTGCGTAGAAACCTTTGCTGTTTAACTCTACCAGTAGTTCATCTGCGACTAGCTTCCAGAGGAGAGGGGACAAGACTCCACCCTGGGGGCAGCCTTTAGCTGCCTTTATAGTTACAGTTTTGTCAAGCATAGTTGCTTGGATTCTCCTACCTTCAGCATGTTTCTTATCCACCTACAAACTGTGTCTTTAATTCCACGCCGACTGATTGCGGTGGTCATTGAATCGGAGGAGGTGTGATCAAATGCTCCTACTATATCAAGGGATGCAGCTACGGCAACTCCTTGATTGTTCAGTGGTTGCTCTATTTTATGAACAAGTTTATGCAGAGCAGTTTCACATGATCTACCAGGTTGATGGGCGTTTTGGTTTTTGTGTAGTGGCCTCTCTATTAGGGAGGTCTCCCTAATGTGCCTTTCAATCACTTTCTCCATCGGTTTGAGTAGAAACGACGAGAGATGTATTGGTCTGAATGCCTTGGGCTGAGAGCTATCTTTCCAGGGTTTCGGTATAAAGACCACTCGTGAGAGTTTCCATATCATGGGTATGTGTCCCGTTGCCAGGCTTGCTCTGAATAGTTGGCAAAGCATCGATATGAGTTGGGCTTCGCCCTGCTGCAGGGGTGCTGGAATTATCCCATCGCATCCAGGTGCTTTGTATGGTTCGAATGAGTTTATGGCCCATCCGATTCTATTTGGTGTCACAATCTGTTGTGCTTTGACTCAATCATCTCTTGATCCTCTCATCCGGAGGATCTCAGGAGATAGGGAGTTGGTTCCCTGTTGCGAGTTGATTATGGTCGAGTCTGGAGAGTGTGCCCTGAGTAGTGTCTCAATGGTTTCTTCGCCATTTTTCGTGTATTCCCCATTTGGTTTCTTAAGTGTTCCCATTGGTGGAAAGGAATCTGTAGCTAGGATTCTCTGGAGGCATGCGCCTTCCGAGGCTTTTTCGACCTTGATGCAAAACTTCCTCCAGGAGTTCCTCTCAGCTTCCCTTACTTCTTTGTTGTATTTCGTCAGAGTAGGGTGGTATTCATCCCATTCACCGGTTTTCTTGGCCACATTGAAGAGTCTGCGTGTTTCCCCCTTCATCTTGTCAAATTTCTCGTTCCACCAGGTTGTGTCCTTGCATGAAGAACGCCGGATTAGCGGACAGCTTTGATGGTATGAGTAAATTATGGCGTTTTGTAGTTGTTCCGCTACCACCTCATCATCAAATCTGTTACGCATACGTTCCTTGATCCCGCTCAACCCCGCCTTCAGCTCCTCCTGGTATTCAGTCCAGTTTGTTTTGCGTGGGTTGCGGTACATTTCTGACGGCTTGTCAATACTATTGATTTCCATCAGTATATACCTATGGTCCGACAGGGATGGTTCGTCGGATACGCGCCACCGCTGGATATCGGGATTGATACGGGAGGTGGACAGAGTGACATCAATAACTTCCGACCGTATGCGGTTTGCGAAAGTAGGCTTGTTGCCCTTGTTTAGAATCTCCAAATCATGTGTTATAATAAAATCCAATGAAGACTCACCTCTTTTGTTGATATCGCTGCTTCCCCAGATGGTGTGATGCGAGTTGGCGTCCATACCTATTATACACTGTAGGTTTCTCTGCCTACAGTGATTCACTAGTTTCTCCAGGTCTTCCGATGTTGGGGGTCTGGGTGCATCGTAGGGAAGGTTAACCGAGGCTATTGTGATGTCCTTCTGGGATCCTTCCTCTTTGTAGCTTAGTTGGACGGCTACTTGATCCCTGGAATTTAGTTTTTTAATATTGAGAGCCTGCACTCCGTTTGTCACGTATATGCAAGCTCTCACGTTACCTGTTGATTGCTCCTTGTAAAAGATCTTACTTCCAGTGTTTTCAAGGCCGGCTATTTTTTCCTTCGTAATCCAGGGTTCTTGGATGATGGCCAGGTCTATGTTTTTCTTTGCCAGCTGTTGGCAAAGGGCAGCAGATGCTCCCTTACTGTGCTGAAGGTTTATTTGTATTACCCTCAGCATCGAGAGCCTTTTTCTTGAGAAGTCTGGAGGTTAGCTGCATTAACCCAAAGTAGGCCTGGAGATTCCGGTTTTGCAGCTCTTTTAGAGATCTGCTGTCAAGACCGACAATGAGTGTCATGCCCTCATTGTCCGTCTTGTGGCTGATTATTCTCCAGTCCTCGGTCTTCAGCCCCATGTTCTGGGTTTTGAGGAACTGGAGAGCTTGTGCCGGTTCCTTGATTCCCGCGGATTTTGTTGGTATACAGACGGCAGCCCTCACGACTGGCACCACTCTGTGTGCCAGGCCAATCCGAAGACTGGTTCCCTCGTAGGGGCTAAAGCCTGGAACCACCCGCAGCAGGCAAGTCTTGGCAGCTTCATTTGCGCAAGTGATATAAATCACCCCACCTCTGGAACTGCTGCTCTTGAGCTGAGGACCAGTTCCGGGTTCGCATTTGAACACTTTCCGGAGTAGAGACTGTTGTAGGCCTCTACACTGCTCCCCAGTGAAGGTTTCATCCGGATATTTTTCGGAAGTGATGGCCATTCTAAGCCCGGCTAGGGTTTCGCTGTAAGTTTCCCCAGTTGATGTACTGGGTGTTACTTCAGCATCCCCCGGCCGTGACCTTTTCTTGGCGCTTTTTTATGGGGTTGGTGTGTTGCCCTCAGAGCGCCCCCCTCTGCAGAGGATTTGTTTGCAGGGGTCCTAGGTTTACCTGATGCTCCAGGCTCTAAGGCCCGAGCATCAGGTTTCCCAGTGTTCCCTGAGCTATTCGGGAGGGTTCTATTTCCGGGATTCCTATTTGTCCTCGGTTTACGAGGCCTTCGCTGGGCTCCGGAAAGCTTTGTATTATGCTCTTTACGATAATACCTTAACGTTGCTAATCAGATGTAGCTTAAAATAAAATGATCAATTTCAGATATTCTTTATCAAGATGATGGTAAGATTCACATTAACAACTGTCTACGTCTACCTTCAGTATTACAACTTAAAAAACTTTTAGTGACAATTGACCAAAGCTTAATTGATCAGCATCTTTTCAATATGAATACTATTTCTTCTTGAACATTCGAGAATGTTTTTGTGAACATGGGATGTGTAGCTCTTCTAATTTGCCTTGGTTGAAGTTCATCAAAGGCCGCGTTGACTCGATCAATGAGATCGTCACGATTATTCATAGGTGCACCATTATAAACAATATTTTTTTATATGACCCCATAAAAAAAAGTCCAAGTTAAGTTAAGATCAGGGGATCTAGGGGGGCACCATGGAACTCTTAGTCCAATCCATCGATTTTCAAACATTTCACTCAATTCATCCGCAACCCCTATTGGTACTATGTGCTGGAGCACAATACAATTGATACCAAACCTGAGCAGCCAAACCCAACGGCAAATTATCTATAAAGTCTGATAGTACCGTTCGTAAAATTTCCAAGTATTTTTTTCATTCAAGTTTTTCTCACGAATGTAATGAACACATCGGGTATCCATGAGTAAAGAAAAAACATTGAAAGAAAATTTGTGATTTCTTTCAATTATAAAATTTGGATTTTCGGTGAACCAATTACGATTATTTCTTCTGTTGAATATTCCATCTTTTGTGAATTCTGATTCATCTGTACACATGATTTTTTCAAAAAATTTGCATTCTCCTAGATTTGGATCAACAACATCCCGCACAGATCTATTCTCTGTTGGAAATCAACAGGCATCAATTCGTGTAGGATTTTTGCTTTGTAATTGTGCATGGAGTGTCTCGAAAGAATTCTTTGTATTGATAAAAAACTTACTCCTAGGTCGTTCACCACGTATCGATGCGCGTGGAAAGGCATGAAAATAGTCAAGGATCATTATTTTATTATGTTCATTTCCAGTGATGGGCTTTGCACGACGTATTGAAATAACTGGATTCCCGTGCAGGGCATAATCTGACTGTATTCTTTTCAACTTCGTCACAGACATGGGTGGAAGGTCTGGATATTTCTGATTGAAGTCGCGACAGGTTCTCGCAAAAACTTTCTGGCACTCTCCGAAAATCACAAAATAGATCATAAATCTGTTGAAAACTGTAGTTATCATCAACCAATTCAGCCATTGCTAATAATAATTCTATAATAATAATAATAATAATAATCTTTATTTCTTGTTCCACAAATACATTACAGTAGACCTGATACATATAAGGGTAACAGAAATAGTGTCGACACTGATTTCCGCTTTTACACTAATACCTACAAGCTACAAAATATTCATTAACAGAGTATGGTTCAATCTGCACAAGAAATTTCTTGATATGTGTTTTGAACATTACAAAGGAGTCGATGGCCTTAATATAGCTTGGCAGATCATTAAATAGCTTTAGACACATGTAATAGGGGCTTCTCTCAGTTAAGGAGAGTCTGTGCCTGGGATATATATTATTTGCGGTTCTAGTATTGTAAGTATGGAATTCCGTTAAATTGAACATGATTTTATTTTTGAAAAAAAACAACAGGCATTCATTTATATATATGCCAAACACAGTCAACAATCCACTTGATTTGAAAAGACCCCTACAGGTCTCTTTGGAATTCATTTTCCTGATTATTCTAAGAACTCGTTTTTGAGTAACAAATATTTTAGTAGCCAATGAGCAACTTCCCCAAAAAATAATTCCATATTTGAGAACAGACACAAAATTAGCATAATACAGAACCATCAGACTTTTCAGATCCAGATAATTAGCAGTGACTCTAATTCCATAGCAGATTGAGTTCAATTTTTGTGTCAGCACTCTGACATGATCCGACCAATCCAGAAACTCGTCCAAAACAATTCCTAAGAAATGTGTATTTTTCTTGAAATCCATCGCTGTCTCGTTAAGTGTTGCGTTTTCTGGAGTTTGAATTTTTGATTGTTTGGTCTTGAAGAGAATAATGTTCGTTTTATTTTCATTTAGTATAAGTCGGTTTTCCAGAAACCAGCTGCAAGTGTTCTGTAAAAAGACATCCCCTCGATCCATGACTCCATTCAGAGTTTTGTCACCAGTCACCAAGTTAGTATCATCAGCATAACAGGTTATTTTGTCGCTTTCGTTACTGGTTCTGAAGTGAAGGTCATTCAGGAAGATAACGAATAGTATCGGACCTGCGATGCTTCCTTGTGCAATTCCAATCTGGTTAACCAACGTTTTCGAATAATAGTCTTTTCCATCTTGTGTTATTTTCATAATTTGTTTCCTGCAAGACATGTATGATCGAAATAGTTCCAAGACATTGCCTCTTATCCCATAACGTTCCAATTTCAGCAATAATAATTTTGGATCAACACAGTCATATGCTTTTGATAGGTCCAAAAACATGCCTAATGCGATTTCACCCTTTTCCAAAAAATCAATTATCTGTTTTGTGAATTCAAATATTGCAGTCATGGTTGATTTGTTTTTCAAACTCCTTCTTTGAATATATTATTGATTAGGTAGCAAAGGATATTTTTAATCGCAGGTACTACCATTTTGAGAATACTTGTTGGTATCTCATCTATACCACTAGAATATTTTTGAGTCTGTTGGCCAACTGACACAGTTCAGTAGTTGTAATCGGTGACAGAAACATTGACTGATTATTCATGGGTATATTACTGGGAACATTAGAATGAGTTGACTTGATTGATTTTGTCAACTCTGGTATAATGGATGTTAGATAATTATTATATTCATTTGATAGAAGTTCTGGATCTCGGTCACTGCTAATTTCTGATACTTGACATTTACCTGTTATTTCTTTACAAATTGCCCACATGCATTTTGACTTATTGTCTGAGTTTTGTATTCGCTCTGCATAATTATTTGCCCTACTAGCTTTAAGCATGTCATCATAGTCTTTTTCAACAGATTTGTATTCGTCCCTATACACATTATTATACCTGGACAGTATCAGTAGATTATCCAACCTGTTCTTACAAATTCCTATTTCCGGCGAACAATTATATCTAGATTTTTTTTTCGTATTACATATGATTCTCTTTAGTGGAAAACAACGATCAAAGACTGAACTAAATATATCGATGAAGGATTTCCATTGTTGATTTACATTGCTTGTATGTATTTTATATACTTGATCCCACTTTTCGCTTCCTAAAGACTCCAAAAAGCGACTTTTATTTTCTTCAGAGAAGATCCTTCTATAACTAAAGGGCCTTTGATTCAGTGGTTTGCTTTGAAAAGTCACTTTTTGTGCCGTATGATCAGATATGACTGTATCCAAAACTTGACTTTTCATAAAAATAGAATTTGTGAAAATGTTATCAATACACGACGATGAATTAGATGTGACTCGAGTATTCTCAAAAATCGTTTGTTTGAGACCATATGATTCTAGGACACATACTAAATCTAATTTATGCACATTATCCTTCAAAAGTTCAATATTTAAGTCTCCCAAAATCACAATATTAATATTCTTTCCACCTGATGCAATAATTGACAAAATCCTATCTATGCTACGAGTAAAATTATTTACATTACCAGCTGGAGGTCTATAGACGCACACTATCGCTATTCTCATGTTATCGAATTAACGGAAATACTTATTTTTAATTCTTGATCAATATTAAGCTTATTTTTCTCGGTTGATTTCAACCTTTTGTGACATCTATTGGAGACCTTATGAAACATATCTCCTGAATTGTTTTTTGAGCTTGTTTTACGAGTCACCAGTTGATTCCTATCAAATCCGAGATTAGACGATGGATCTATTTGATTGAAACCATAGCGTTGCATTCGCGTAGGCTGCTAGATTGCTGTTTTGTTGGAGGCAAAATAAATGGCATTTATCAACTGCACATTTAATATGGAATCTTCAATATTTCAAAAAATGGCTAGATTTGACTATAGAACAATTTTAATCCAAAATTGGATGCTTAGCTCATTGCAAACATAAAATACCTAAAGGATGTTCAAATTAAAAAAAATCGAGTTTCAGCCATTTCCATTAGCGAAAATGTGATCGATTGTTTTTGCACAGTCTGTAACATTTTCAAAATATTTGGAAGAGTCTATGTGTACTTTGAGATTTGAAGGAAATGCAGTCAAATTTTCACGCCTCAGTTTCTTGCTGTCGCTGAGAAGCCTTATTTTAAAAAATCAATGACATTTGTAATTTTTTCATTAGAGGACAAATATTCAACTATTTTCAATAGACGTAAAACACGTTCTTTAAAAGTGATTCAGAATTTTATACAGAATTCAAAAATCAAATAATATTTTTCTATTTTCTATTTGAAATAAGAAAGCTACTAGGAAAAACTTGTGGATCCGGCAACGCCGCGATCAACATTTTTTTTTTAAGTTCCATTACACTTTCAAATAGACTCATACGAAATTTCAAAAGATTTTGAAAAGACGCTCTCAAAATACTTGTAGCAGAGGACCTACGTGAATCACCCAGTATACATAATCAAAAAACATACCTTGGAAAATAACTTTCTGAACCCATTCCTCTGTATGGGATTTTGGTTCTATTTCCCCAACTTTTCCATCTTCGTTGAAGTTTGATATCAAGCAATCAAAACAAAAAGCAGGCGAGGTTTGGAGACGGATTTAACTGACTATGTCACAAAATTAGGAACGCAGCAGTAAGAGATAAGACGAACTATTTCTTTGAATACTCAAATTTCAAATCAATAATATCAACAATAACTGGACTGACGTTATGTAGACTCGTTCTAATGACACCTTTCACTACGTCACACCAACACTCCAGTCAACGTTGCCAACTTGCAAATGATTATGTACACCTTAAAATAAAGGTAAATTACAAAATTATGTGTGATTTAAGGCAAAATAGATATAGCAAAAAATAGCCTCAAATCAAAGTAAGTAAGTTGAAGACTGCTTAGCAATTTTCCTTGAAATTTTGTCAAAAATTATTGTTTCTAAAAGTGGCCCAACTGCAATAAATCGCCAAAATGGCAACACTGTATCTTTGCAGCATTTGACTTCACACGTTGGCATACTTGGTTTCTTTCTACCATGGCTAGGACTAAAGAACAGTGATCGGAACGGAACGAGTCGAGTCTAACTGACAAGTGAATGAACTGTAAAGTGATATAGCCTATAACGCCATCTTTCGGCAGAATCATTTATCATGGACATTCCCAGCAAACATGCCATGACGGCAATGTAACTTTATAGTAACGGCATTGCTTGAAATTCTCATTGGTAATGTACGGGAAGTTATCACCTGAGAAGTATCATTTTGGCACGCCGGCCGTCACTCGGCCGCCAGGCATTTTCCCATGATGGATAACTGGTGGCAAATCACTACTTCACCATCAAATGTCAAGGAGTGATAAAAAACACCACCAATTCAGTTCATTATATTTATAGGCATATTTCAGTTCTGATATAGAAAAAATGTGGTTGGGATAACAATAACTTAAACTAAATGTAATTCATTGTGTTTTTCTGTTTGTGCGTCCTTCAAAGATAACGTCCTTCAAAGATACGTGAAATTGATGACTGGAAGTGGATTAGCCTTGACTAAGTCTGCAATAAAAAATGAAGATCTCATTTTCAAGTGCTTAAATGGCAAATGTTTTTTAATAAACGCTCACCTATGCTCCATACCATTGTTGATATAAGTACAGTACTTTGATCAAGTATTAGAAGATGATACATGATCAGTTATCGATGCATCTACAAAAATAGTTGAATATAAAACGGGTTCTTACCACAAATACGTCGAACCATACCACTTAAAGCATGAAAGGCAGGCCTTTTATTTCGTCTTGCCTACTGTCCAGTTTTGATTACACCTTTAAATGTTGATATCTGAGCCAGGTCGTGTCTTATGAGTTCGGACATAACCCTTCTTTTGTAGCATGTATATGTAGCTTCTTGTGTTTTTCCTCAACAAGTTTTGAGACGTTATCAAATGCACGAATAACCATCTGTACTGTGAATTAATTTGTTTCAATTCAATCCGTAGGTACTTATTCTTGTTCCAATAACACACACACACACTGCACAAATAAAAAAGTCATCGAACTTCAAAACGAACGGAAACCGGCATCTGCGTCTGCGCATTTGTCAAATGTCAATTGTAAACAAAAAATATTGGCAGCGATTCAGTCTGAAAGTATGAACCCATCACATTCCATGGATTAAATAAAAGGTATCGTTTCATATTTACTTATTGATTGATAAAACAGCTTCACATGTAGATCACCAGCTAATATGTGATTGAACATTGCTGTATGCAAGGCTATTAAAAGGCATTTTCTATTGTATGAAGAAAATGTATCTCGAATTTACAGGCCTCTTGAAAATTGGACATTTGTCTTTTTATGCGTGCTAGTACCTTTTTTTTATTTGACAAACACTGACAAACACTTGACAAACAATGCATGTTTGCAGTTGTTGACACAAAATGCACAACAATAATTTGCCATCATGATGCCAACGATGCCATCAATAAATATGTACCTTGCCGAGCAAAGGTGTTTGCTGGGTTGGGTATAGTTCATGACTTGACCATCAAGAATAGAATAGAGATAGATTTTCCGCTCTACTAGATGAATGAGAAGGATGGTCCAATGGTCAATGGTTTATGTTCCAAAGTTAGCGGTTGAGATTGTGAGTATATGTTTTAGTTTTATCAAATCCCATACAAGGTGCCAATCTACACACACCGGAGCATTTTTAAGTTTGACAGTCTATATTTCAAGACTAGTTACAGTAACTCTTTTCCTATACAACTGGTTGGGTGGCATCGAAAATTTTCCAAAGCAGTTCGCGCTACGCAAGGCAACACGTCTCCAACTGTTCCAACGGGAACAACAGCTCCAACGGTAACTGGAACGAAAACAGCTCCAGGAACAGGAGGGGGAAAGACAGATCAAAGATCCGAAAGTAAGAAGAGAGAAGGTTTTTTATGCAGATAAGCAAAAGAAGGGAAAAAGGAAGTTAGCACAAAGGATGTGCAAACGTCCCATGTAGATGATCCACCCAAATCGGAAAGACTCAGTGAGGATCCAAAATAAAATCGAACAAATTGTTCGAAACAAGAAAAACGACCAACAAGAACAAGAAAATGGGGCAAATGACTCGTCCAAGAAATCTTTTGCAGCATTCTACGTTTAAAAAAATAGCAAAAACTCCACAACATTGGTAAAAAAATGCCTCATTTAGATAAAACAGGATGGTGATGTTTTCCAGAGGTGTTCCTTCGTTTTGTCCTGAGTGAGAATTTTGCCGTTGGCTGTATCTGTTCTTGATTTGAAGTTCAGGTACCCTTTTATCAGTTCCTGGTATCTGCTTTTGAACATGTTCTGTATTCTTCTCTCTATTCCTGGTTCAGAAGAATTCATAAACACCTCCTGGACGGTAACGTCTTCCGTTGTGTCAACAAGGTGCGACCTGGATTGCCGTTCTTTTTTCTTTCTTTTACAGGGTTATTTGTGAGTTGGTATTTTCCTTTTTACACTATATAGAATGCAAAAAAATAAGAACATTTTTCAAATAAAATTATGTCCGAAAATGCTTTGTAGAAGAATCAATACAAATCCGGTTCGAACGCCACTGGTAATTTTTTTTTTAAACTTTCCCATCAAAAACTGTAATTCATTAGTCAGAAGAAGTATACCAAATTTTGTGGAAATATCTGGAGTGGTAGGAAAGTAATGACAAACAAGGCATTTTTTTCTTACAACTTTAACACCCTGTATCACGGTAACAAAGCATTTTCGGACATAATTTTATTTGGAAAAGTTTTTTATTTTCTTGCATTCTATACAGTGTTAAAAGGAAAATACCAACTTACAAATCAGCCTGTATATTACTTTTTCCAACTTGAGTTTGTGACAACGTCATCAAGGCTATCAAGTTTGTTTCTTGTGAGGCTCTGACGCCACGGTGTAATTTGAGTATTTTGATTCTCTTTATTTCTTTTTTTTTCCTTAAGGACGCAGCTTGCACTATAAAGGGGTTAGTAGATAAACAAGACCGGTTCTGGCTCACTTTCTGTGCATAACCTCACTTTTACCGGCGTTGGGCGCTACGATCTTGACATGACAGCTTGACAGATATAATTTTGACAGTCGACATATTGGTGATTTTTGCAGCTTTGATACTGACAGGTCAGAATTGAGATGTGGGTGGGGGGTCAAACGTTTTGTTCCCACCAATCATGCGGAGTGGAGCCTGAAAAAAGATTTTCAGATAGTGGGTTTGAACCCGCGTCCTTTGGATTGGTATGTCACTGTCTAAGCCACCACTCCACTACTGCTATGTTAAATATATGGTTTTAACCATGTGGACTGTCGAAATTTCAAAATTCTATGGATTTTACTTAGTTCCAAACCATTCATCAAAGCTTGTTTCAAGTTTCGATAGTGAACAACATAATTTTCTTTATCGAAAAGAGTCCCCATCCATTTTGATAATCCAGATCTGGGTAGTACTTGATGTTCAGAACAAAATGAAAAATCTTCATGCAAGTCATGAGTGGCGATGTGATATTTCACATCGACTTTCAAGATATATGCTATGGGTGAATTATCCTGGATTGACAAAACATCAAAGTTGGATACATCGCTAATCCACTCAAACTCTCCTGAAGGCAGAGGTTCAGTCATTGCTTTTCCATACAGATTATTCACATCTAGATAAAACAAAAATTTCAATGGTTTTGATGCATCGTAATCATCGGTGTACTTGTTCTTAGCTTCAGAATACCTATGAACACAAGTTGAAATGCCCCCACGAATTCCCTGCTCAATTAATATGATTTGGTCAATATCTTGAAGAAGTTCCAATTTACAATCGGTTAAATATCAGCCAAACCCATCGGTCTTCAGATACAAATGTTAATATTCACCTTAATTTTGGATTTCGAAGGCTTCCCACACAGTTTTAGCATGTTGATAATTTTTGACTGATAAATTGGAATCATTCAATTTATTGTAAAATTGTTCAATTGAAGGTAATCGGGTGTCGTTAATTTTTTCCAAGCTATCAATATGGTCATTACAGAATACACCTTTTCGCATCAAGAATTGAAATTTTATCTCATCTAGATGTGCAAATTCTTTTCTCGATATTTTAAAATCGGGTTTTTTTATTGTCGATAGTGAATCATCGAGAGAAGAGCCTAAAAATCGGGATGAATCGAGGTACCTAAATCCTATATTGTTTTCGTCAACGAAATGGGTGAACGAGATATAAACTTCATTATTGGTTGGAAGAACACTCCACGTCCTTGTTTGGCAAGATCTTTCATCAACCATCATAAACGGATAAGTTTTGAAAAACCATCGGCACAACATAGAGCTTTTTGAAAATTAGATTACAATTTTCATGTGCAAAACCTCTGAAATCACCTGTGAAATGATCATGATCGCAAACGATCTTATCATTTTTTTGTTAATATCTTCCAAAAATATGGCAATTTGTTGCACCGCAGATACTTCTCATTCCGATCATGGGAACAATATTCTTGATTTTTGAATGAATTACTTTAGATATTTCAACCATTTCGTTGATGAACCATTCCATACAATCTGCACCACTATAGCTCTTGAAAAATGAAAGAGAATTGTCATAGGAACATTTCAAATAGAACCCGGCTCTGTAAACTATATGTTTTTGATATTTTCGCGTATTTATGGAAATGTGTTGATCGACTACTCGTAGTTGACTTTCAAAATCAGCATAGATGATGAAGGGACATTTTTGTTTGTAAATGAAATTTTTTAATTTGACATGTTTGTAACTTGGAAATGAGACTCCTTATTCATTCAATTTTGTGCACAGCTTTTCATGTTCAGTTAATTTTACCTCAGATGTGAAATAATCAAGACACCGATCACAAAAAAACTATTTTTTCTCTGATTTATTTAGCTTTGAGGATATTAAACGTGAAATATTTTTAATCCAACAATAATGATATTTTATATCCTCATGGTTGGTGTCATTAGTAGGCAGTGGCTCATGATCATTTAATAAAGGATGATATTTGTTTTGAATTAACAGCAAATTAACATAGCTAACCAACTTTTCTTTGGTAAGCTAGCTGGTACAATATTGAACTTATTAGGTTTACCATCATCCGTATCTGACTTTGGAACCAGTTCTAAAGCATACACATTTACAGAAATATCATTGTTTTTTTTCAAATTAAAAATTTGGTTCAACGGCATAGGGGATTCTGCGTTATTGACATTCAAAACTGATTTATAGTGAGGATAAGAAGCTATTCGGCTTTGAGTTGAGTTGAGTTGAGTTGAACATTCACGCATTCATGTCTGTTCGCAATTTCCTACGGTAGTGCAATATGGGAAGAACCATTACTCATTTGAAATGTATCAAGAATTATTTCCAAATAAATTATTCTAGCAAGAGCAAGAGCAGTACTTCCTTTAATTACCGTTGAAACAAAATAAACGCATCATCCATAAATCTATTGACGTCTTTATAAATCAAATAAATATTAAACCGGTTGATACTCTTCCTTTGAAGCAATTAACATTTTTTCCCATTTAACCCTATTGCTTAGTTTTGAAACATCTCACCAACCCATCTCAACCCGCTTATTTTTCAAAATCAATTGTCTTCTAATAACTTTGATAAGTTTCAAATTAGTCTGAATCAATCGAAACATGTTTCTGGGTAAATTACCATGTAGCACTAGATTATTAAATTTGCCGATTAATCTTCTTATTCTACGAATCCAGTGGCTTCTTGTTCTCTAACAAGGCTCGTCGAGCAGAAATCTCTTCATTTTCTTCAAAAATGGAAGCATATTTTCTGCGTTTTACAACAACACCTTGTATAAGGAAGACATATTGGTTGAAAAAATCAACTCACAACTATCCAACGCCGTTGATGTGGTGGTAGTTTCAACTCAATTTGGGAGAATGAACTCGTGTGATGTTCTGTGTAGCCCTCTGAATTTTTCGAAGGTGTGAAATAGCTAAGCAGGTGATTGTCGGCTATAACCCTTCTAGACAGCAACAACACACCTCCAATTGTATTAGAATAACCACCAAATCCGGTTTCTTTGCTGTTTTCTGGAAGACAGTAAGTTTTGATTGATTCACTTGAATATAATATAAAAACGAAATGTGCATTTATGAAATATCATCAAAATTTGAAAAACGTAAAGTTTATTTTTACGTGATTCAATTTCAAACGATGGATTTTGAGCTGTAGTCCGAATTGATGTTGATTCTTCGAAGAGTTTCGTCATCAGCTCTTCGCGATGAACTACACCATTTCAGGTTGCTTTGTGGATTTCTGCAAAACATGTTTTGTTTAATGCAATTACATAAAAAATAAAAATAAAATTCGCATTGAAAAATAGCCAAGCACCCCACATCAATTGCAGAAAAAATCATGCTATGATAAGAAAATTTCTTAATTATTTGAAAGAGTATTTACCTTAATACGCCATACAGGCACACAAGATGATCACAAGTGCTATTGCTGTTCTGACGACGATGAATGCTTCGTATGAACTGAATCACAAAACATGAACTGAATGTCTAGTTGACTAATAGCAACACATCCTTATCGTCAGCATTCCAAAGCAACTAACTGCAAACCTTGCAACTATAATTAGATTTAAATAACAATGGTGCATTTTATTTGTGATTCCATTGCAAAATGTAGCTTTTAGCACAATGAGAGCTTGTTCACAAGAAATAATAGAACATACACTTATTTTCGTTAAATTTTATTTAAATCATCAATAATTCTATTGGGTTCATAGTACATCCTACTCAAAGTAGACAGCTAGGTGTTTATGGGGTTTCTGTGGAGGGATGTTGATTTAATCGTTGTTACTAAAGAGGAGATTTTATCCTTAGATATATTCAAAATTGAAAAACAGACATACTAACCATATTCTTATGAATTGCATATTCAATCGAATAAATTAAACAAACAAAAACACTTCAAAAATCATAATATATTTTCATGAATACATATTATATTCAAAGAACATATATTATTGAAAGTATGTACTTGGGCGACATAGCGTACATCAAAAAAATTACTCTACGATATTTTTAATCATTTATCACAATTTTAGCCTAATCCAATCATGAACACTGCACTTGCGCAGACTACACATATAAAAATTATCACACAAATGGTCGAAACAGGTTGGAACGTCTTTTTGAAATACAGGTAGGTCTTGCCAGTTGTCAATAGAGTCCTCTGCATCAATGTCCAAAAAAAAAAAATAAACTCGAATAAGATAATTTTGAAAATGCTACCAACTTACAACTATTGTTATTGCTGCTGCTGCTGCGCAAACGCCCCACTACAATCAACCATTTCAAAATTTGATGTTGCCCTATTATTAGATAGCTGCATTACCGACTTAAAAAGTACTGCATATATATGGGGTTTAAAGTTTTTTAAGTTGGCCTGAATTGGTTGGGTGTATCGTTGTGGGAGAAACATCATATTTTCCTCCAATTCCACTAGAGGTACATTACCAAATTTGGATGGAACTATACACATTCCAATAATAGGATATTTTAAATTCGGAGTCAATTCACATATCTTGATGTTTTTTTTAAGGGAAAGATCTAAACTGCTGGACACTCGAACTTATAAATGCACATCGTTTGGAAAATTCGAAGTACAACATCTTTAATGAGAAAACAGATATTTCAAGGCGGTTTGCGTATTTTTCAAGCTAGTTTTGTCCGGATTGAGATGCATGGAATGGATCTTTCGTAGAAACTGAGAAACATGATATGTAGGGTTATTCATGAAGTCATGCAAAAAATCGAAATTTTTGTGAGTATGCCATTTCTGTAAGCATTGAATTCAGGCAATACAATATGGTTTGTTACTATGGTGATGCTAATATTTCCAGACATTTTTGTCGGTTTTTGAATGCATGCTCGTTGTCATTAGATACGCTAACAAACATCAGGGAGGGGGACCAAATGTTTCAAATGCTGTAACTCTGCAATTGATCGATGGGTTTCTACGGTTTTTGCAGAGCTGGAGAGCTTTATAAAAGAAAAATTGAAATGAAAATGAACACTTTTTTTAACGATAATGCACCTACACTCATGGTCAGATAAATAGCACAGGCGTAGAATTTGATAAAACCTTGATACTGCATCAGTTATCAGAGAAGTATTGGTGCATTTTGAAACTTCAATCCATTTATCAGTATACGGAAACTGTTGATTTTAAAATTGGGCTCTTTTACCACGTCTAAAAGATGTCAATAAAAAAACTGTTTTCTGTGTTACTTCTGAAAAAAATGGCTAGCACCATTTGAAAGTGGGGCAAAATTTATGAAATTTCACAATCACTGGACCCACCAGCTTTGAAATTTTAAACATGGCAAAAATTACAAATCTTTCATGATCTCTTCAAAATATTGCCAAGTTTAAAATTTCATAGCAACACTATCCTTTGATGAATTATTGTGGAATGTCTGATTGGTGCTAGTCGTTTTTATCAAAAGTTACACAGAAAAAAGGTTAATTTTCAACACATCTTTTTGTGATAATTAATGTGATAAAAAGGCCTCGAGCTTTTTTTCCAAAAAATCGGCTGAACCCGTGAAATGGATTCAAGTCGTTAAATACAGCAATACTTTTCTGATAACTGTTGATGTATAATATTTTTAACAAATTCTAGGCTAGCGCTATTGATCTGACCATGAGAGTTAATACCTTATCGATTCAAAAACATTAGTTTATTTTAATTTTCCTTTTAATCAGTAAAAATAAGATTCCCAACACTGCAAAAATCGTAGAAATTCGTCATGTATCGCAAAGTTGAAGCTTTTCAAACATTTAGCTCCACCAATTTGATGTTTGTGGGCGTATCTGATTACAACGCGTTGAATTCAAAAACTGACAAAAATACATCAACATCACCATAGTAACAAACCCTATTGTATCGCCTGAATTCAATACTCACTAATATGGCATACTCACAAAAAAAATTATCTTTCGCTTGACTTCATGAATCACCCTATACAGTGCGCTTTTTTCAAGACGGAACATAGGGATTCCATGTTAAATTTCCAGTCCCGCGTTAGCAGTACTTCTATCCAAAGTACACGGCTAAAACTTGGCGTAGATAAACTTTGGTGCGTAAAGATTATGTTTTTTCATCAATTAACACAAAATAAATTGAAAAAAGATTAAAAAAATGCTTTTATCAAGTTTAAAATTTCATAGCTACACTATCCTTTGATGAATTATTGTGGAATGTCTGATTGGTGCTAGTCGTTTTTATCAAAAGTTACACAGAAAAAAGGTTAATTTTCAACACATCTTTTTGTGATAATTAATGTGATAAAAAGGCCTCGAGCTTTTTTTCCAAAAAATCGGCTGAACCCGTGAAATGGATTCAAGTCGTTAAATACAGCAATACTTTTCTGATAACTGTTGATGTATAATATTTTTAACAAATTCTAGGCTAGCGCTATTGATCTGACCATGATAGTTAATACCTTATCGATTCAAAAACATTAGTTTATTTTAATTTTCCTTTTAATCAGTAAAAATAAGATTCCCAACACTGCAAAAATCGTAGAAATCCGTCATGTATCGCAAAGTTGAAGCTTTTCAAACATTTAGCTCCACCAATTTGATGTTTGTGGGCGTATCTGATTACAACGCGTTGAATTCAAAAACTGACAAAAATACATCAACATCACCATAGTAACAAACCCTATTGTATCGCCTGAATTCAATACTCACTAATATGGCATACTCACAAAAAAAATTATCTTTCGCTTGACTTCATGAATCACCCTATACAGTGCGCTTTTTTCAAGACGGAACATAGGGATTCCATGTTAAATTTCCAGTCCCGCGTTAGCAGTACTTCTATCCAAAGTACACGGCTAAAACTTGGCGTAGATAAACTTTGGTGCGTAAAGATTATGTTTTTTCATCAATTAACACAAAATAAATTGAAAAAAGATTAAAAAAATGCTTTTATCAAGTTTAAAATTTCATAGCTACACTATCCTTTGATGAATTATTGTGGAATGTCTGATTGGTGCTAGTCGTTTTTATCAAAAGTTACACAGAAAAAAGGTTAATTTTCAACACATCTTTTTGTGATAATTAATGTGATAAAAAGGCCTCGAGCTTTTTTTCCAAAAAATCGGCTGAACCCGTGAAATGGATTCAAGTCGTTAAATACAGCAATACTTTTCTGATAACTGTTGATGTATAATATTTTTAACAAATTCTAGGCTAGCGCTATTGATCTGACCATGATAGTTAATACCTTATCGATTCAAAAACATTAGTTTATTTTAATTTTCCTTTTAATCAGTAAAAATAAGATTCCCAACACTGCAAAAATCGTAGAAATCCGTCATGTATCGCAAAGTTGAAGCTTTTCAAACATTTAGCTCCACCAATTTGATGTTTGTGGGCGTATCTGATTACAACGCGTTGAATTCAAAAACTGACAAAAATACATCAACATCACCATAGTAACAAACCCTATTGTATCGCCTGAATTCAATACTCACTAATATGGCATACTCACAAAAAAAATTATCTTTCGCTTGACTTCATGAATCACCCTATACAGTGCGCTTTTTTCAAGACGGAACATAGGGATTCCATGTTAAATTTCCAGTCCCGCGTTAGCAGTACTTCTATCCAAAGTACACGGCTAAAACTTGGCGTAGATAAACTTTGGTGCGTAAAGATTATGTTTTTTCATCAATTAACACAAAATAAATTGAAAAAAGATTAAAAAAATGCTTTTATCAATTGGAAAGTAAAACTTTTTTACTAGCCTTGTATATGCCACTGTCAACCAAATAACTTCATTGTCAAATTGTAATTCAATTTATTTCTAACAGTATAATACGATTATAAAAATCAAACATTATTCTTCAGATAAACTGTTCAAAATGTCCCCTATTATCGGCCAAGCAGTATCCTTAATGGTCATAAAAATTAAAAATAAATTTTTTGGTTAAACAAATTGACAATGAGGTTAGACACGACAGAAAATTGGTTGTCACCGTCATATACAAGGCATGTTGAAAGTATAACTTTCTGATATATTAAAGCATTTTTCGAGTCTTTCTCCAAGTTATTCTGGCGTTTTTCAAATTTTGATGATATTTCATCAATGCACATTCCGTTTTCATATTATATTCAAATAAATTGAACAAAACTTACTGTCTTTCAGAAAACAGCAGAGTAACCGGATTTGGTGGTTATTCTACTACAATTGGAGGTGTGTTGTTCCTGTCTAGAAGGGTTATAGCCGTAATCACCTGCTTAGCTATTGCACACCTTCGAAATATTCACAGGGCTACACAGAACTTCACACGAGTTCATTCTCCCAAATTGAGTTGAAACCACCACCACATCAACGGCGTTGAATAGATGTGAGTTGATTATTTTTTCAACCAATATGTCTTCCTCATACAAGGTGTTGTTGGAAAAAGCAGAAAATATGCTTTCATTTTTGAAGAAAATGAAGAGATTTCTGTTCGACGAGCCTTGTGAGAGAACAACAAGCCATTGGATTCGTAGAATACGTGGACTCTAGGGTTCTCTCTTGTCTCTGTCACATTGCCTTCTTTCTTTGTTTTTGATTCTTTCAATGGACTCGTCCAAGTGTGACATATCTTGTATTTCATTTTTTCTACCATCTCGTACCTCTGTTGTCGGAGCCAGTTCTTTTATCTTTTTTGGTGATATGCTTCATTTGGTATGTTAAGTTAGGTTAGGTTAGAAAGGTTAGGAAGGGTATGCCCTTCCCCGCAGTTTCCTGCTTCGCATTACTTTCACTCAGGCCAAATGAGCCAATGTGTTCCCTTGATTGAAGAGGTGGCCCATCGGTCTCAACCTGCTGCCTTTCTCTTCTTCGTTTCAAACCATTCCTTTGTTTTTACGAAGTTCGAAATCAGCATTTTCCGCTTCTTCCAAGTTTTCAAGGTAGTATTGACCCACATTCCTGAGGTGTCTTTCTTTTAGAATTGGGCAGTGGCACAGTAGATGTTTTATCGTTCGATCCTCCTCGATGCGGTCCTTGCAGAGATCATTAGTCCCTAGGCCCCATTTTCGGAGCAAGGTTCCGATTCCACAGTGTCCTGTGATAACTCACACAAGGGAGCTCACAGAGGATTTGCTCTACTTCAGTAATTTCCCTGTTTTTTTTTCCATATCCAAGTTTGGCCACAGAGCTCTCGATATGTTGCAGTAGTTCCGATTGCTCCACCTATCGCGGTGTAGCTTTAACATGTTTTTATCTAACATTGGTGCGATGTGTTTTCCATTTTGGCTTCGTCCTATTTCAGTCCCAATTTTACCAATCCATCTGCTATCGTGATCCCTTCGATATTGCTATGGCCAGGAACCCAACATAGAACGAGCTTCATGTTCCTGATCCAAGACAATGCCTAACGGCAACTTATTAGTAAGTGCCTTTGATCTTACTGTATCTGATTCTGGTAGTCTCAACGATGCTTTGCCGTCTGCGTAGATTGTGACGTCTTTTGTTGTGTTGTCCAGTTTTTGCAGCGAGTTGGCTGCTTTTTTCATGGGAATAATTTGTGTATGCAGAATGCCACATCCTTTCTCAAGCTTGATAGACTCTTGGATGTTTCGTCCCTTTGAGGTAATTTTCTGCTACTGTATCTGTATTTATTTTTGCTGCGTTTGTAAAGATGGAAATCTCTTTCTCCCTTATAATGTCTTGATCCCAGTCTTCTCTGAAAGGTATTTTAACCACTACCTGATTGTCAGAAGAGCTCTTGATCACCATGTAGTCGGTTGTCGTTTGTAGCAGCTGCGTCTTTTGGTTATCCATTGCATTTGAGATTTCCTTCAGCACCATTGTGTGTCCACTTGTTGCCTGTTTTCACGATTTGGACTTCCTCTGTCTGAGAGCTCCCTTTGTGGCAGTGCTTTTGATTAACAACTTGATGAGCAGGAGGTATGTTCAATATGTTTCTCTACATCAGTGCTCAGGTGATTAATCATATCTCTTGCTTTTTTGAGTAGAGAATATTCTGGTATTTGTTCTAGGGTTCTTCATTATCTTGGTTTGATGTAGCAATGATTATTATTTTTCTTATTTATTGTTGTTTGTTGTGAGCTTGGTGAGTGTTTTCTAAAGGACTGTGTTTGGAGCTAACTCAGCCAACTCGTTTGTTTCGAGTGCGTTTTGATTAATATTTATGTTTCCTCAACCCATGTGACTAACACGTGTCCCTTGGTCACGGTTCCCTCTTTCCCGGAATTTCCTTTTATTGTCAAAGATTTACCTTGTACTGGGTGTCCCAACGATAGAGTAAAGTAGGTTTTATCATATAGGATATGAAAAATATCAATATCAATATGCGTCACAGGTAAGGGGTGTAAATAGCGCACATTCTGAAAATATTTGGAAACATACAGGGTGCGTCACAAAAGTATGGCACGAAAAAGTATGATTTTTTTTAATGGAACCCCTTGTATATTAATTGATATTTCAATTCTTTCTTCAATTTGGAACAAAAATTTTGATACAACTAATGTTCCTAAATTCAACCGTTATCGAGATATCGCGTTTTAAAAATGGCATGTTTGCAACTTTGACATGCTAAAAAACTCAAACTATTCAAGTTAGAGAAAAATGGATTGCACATTCCTATCTTAACTTTTCAAGAGCTATTCAAGGAGATTAAATCCATTATTGTGGAAAAATGTCAAAATGTGCCGAAAAAAGTTGACAGTTGACGTTACCTTCTATCCAAATGACAGAAGAGCTCTTGAAAAATTAAGATAGGAAAGTGCAAACCATTCTCCTCTAACTTGAATAGTTTGAGTTTTATAGCATGTCAAAGTTGCAAAAATGCCATTTTTGAAACGCGATATCTCGATAACGGTTGAATTTAGGAACATTAGTTGTATCACAATTTTTGTTCCAAATTGAAAAAAGAATTGAAATATCAATTAATATACAGAGAGTTCCATTTAAAAAAATCATACTTTTTCGTGCCATACTTTTGTGACGCACCCTGTATGTTTCCAAATATTTTCAGAATGTGTGCCATTTACACCCCTAACCTGTGACGCATATTGATATTGATATTTTTCATATCCTATATGATAAAACCTACTTTACTCTATCGTTGGGACACCCTGTACATAGTTTCCTGGCTTGCCATGATGGGATTCTGGACCTCCGGTCTCACTCACCAGGGGTGTTTATCCATCAAAGTTCAAACTGGCACAAACAATCATTCAATCATCCAATTCTTTAGTATCAGTCAACTTCAACGTATCTACTTGGACGAACGTGTCTTGAAAAATATCTACAAATTAAAACTATCCATCTTGGATACGTAAGATAGTACATAGTAATAGCCTGTAACGTCGAATTAATGTTGATTGTTTTATGTCCTTGTAATCCTAGTTAAAATTATGAGAAGTCACTTAGTGTAATACAACATTGTTTGATAATTTTGAAAAACAAAGTTTATGATGGTTGTTCGGGCATGAAACGTCGTATCATAAAGGTGACAGTTATATCGAAGATCATTTCCACGATGTAGTATCAAGTGCGGTGCGTAAGTGCGGTGTAGGTCGAAACTGAAAGAGCGCTCAGTCTCTGGCACGGCTCGCAGGATGGCAAAAAGTTTTAATATTTGAACCTGATCGTCTCACGTGAAACATACATGAACTGAAACTGGAGACGTTAACGGCCGTCTGTGCTGTTGAACCTCCGAGCAAAACTGCGTATATGTGGGGAACTGAAACCAGCTCTCGGGCAAACCTGCACCTCAGACTTTCAAGTCAAACTGCGTGTGTGGTGGTAACCAAATCCCATCTGGAAAGCTCAATGGCAAAAAAGATGGAGAACATGATTTTTAATCATCTGGCCTCACATCTTTAATAAGCAGGATTCATCCGATATTTTAATTCCATACCTACATACATTTTCAATTCAATAGCTTTTGAGATTTGGAAGTTCAGAATTACGTGTATGTTGATAAACCAATTATTGTGTGATACTTTCAATAACAGTCATCCCAATATAACATAATAATATATTCTTTAAGTTCATATTGCCATATTATATTACATTGCTAATTGGGATATTGTACAATCTTCCCCGTATTTTCAGATTCATACATAATTTATTTGATTTCATGCAATAAGTTAGCAGAGCCGATGCTTGTCATCCATTATTTATTCACTTCCAAGGTGACATCTGAGATACTTGGATTGTAAATGTTGTTCTGGAGAAATTGGTTTTGACCAAGGTTGGGGATAAGATCAAACTCGATCGGTATGACATGACGTACGGAGCAGCCCGCGTTAGTTAAATTAGTTTGATGAATGGTTCTTAAGCAATCATAAAATATATTAGAAGCTTCAGGTCCAGTTGAGAATATAACGTGTGTTCATGGATTGAGTGAGTGAGTTATAAAAGACAAACGTTCTCCGAGTTAGATTCTGATATTCTGGAATCGCTTCTGCTTGGTCCCAAACCAGGATGAATGATGAAATAGAGAATAAGTGAAATCAATTGTTGATATACAGGGTAGTTCGTAAGTGATCTAATGAACATTGCCAACGGTAAAGTACATATGTCTTGGAAGATACCAGAAAAAGTATTGAGAAAAGCTAATTAGAATTAGAAGCTTTAGCAGACTGTCAATTTCAGCCTACTCTGATGCTAAGCAGGTTGGGACAGTTTTCTTAAGACGATACGACTTTCATTTTGTCATGATCGAAAAAATTATACCAAATCAAAAATGAATACCTGCATTATTTATAATAACAATATAAAAAGTTTATTGCTGACTAGAATTATCACCAACAATGAAAAAATAAGAAATTATTCATAACATACTCACAAAATCAAAGTAGACTGATTTGACCGAAAATAATTGATAGTCTGCCCAAGTTCCTAATTCTAAACAACTTTTTGGAGTGAAACTTTTTCTGTGGGGTTCTGATATCTGGTCAACATTGCGAAGTGATTTGGAAAGAATGTAACGTTTCCAGATTTTGTTTCCCGAGAGAGAAAAAAGATATGAAGTAGTGAGAATGGGAGAGAGGGAGCTTTATGCCGAACGGAGTCTTGATTTTTAACCACTTCAAAGGTCCAGATTGATCCGAAACTTTGCACACTTATCAAGAACCGTTGACAATACAATAATTTCAATTAAAAAAGAGCTAAAAAGTGATCAATAATTTCTAATTCAACAAAAACGTAGTTTTGTCGATTTATCTCACTTTTGGCTTGTCGAACAGATGGTGAATGAAAGACTCGTTGACGCTTTGACGGGACTGTAATTCTCACTTGAACCTTCCGCCCGTCTGATATGTAACGTTGCCAAGGTATATTTCTTGCCGAGGCAGTGCTCTGTGATTATTTGATAATATCCTTGAACCTATATTATGTGAGTGTATTTAAACTATTAAAATATTACCAAAAATGATATTTCTAAGCCTATACTGGACCAGCAAAATAAAAATGGATATAACGTAGTAAGAATGAGAGAGAGCTTTAATACCGAACAGAGTCTTGGAACTCGATTTTTAATTTCACTTACTTCAAATGACCAGATTTATTTGAAACTTTGCACACTTGTCAAGAACCGATGACAACACAATAATCTCGATTTGAGAAGACCTTAAAAGTGATCAATATTCAATGATTTTCAATTGAACAAAATCGTGATTTCGTTGAATTATCTGACATTTGACTTGTCAAACAGATGCTGAATGAAAGGCTGGTTGACGTTGAACTTGAACTGCCATCTGATATGCAACCTTGCCAAATGACTAAAAAATATATAGCTAAAAAAAAACAAAAAACACGCTCTCGAACTTGAAGTGCTTGTGTGAAAGTTTGTAACGGGATTTTGGAAGTTGATTTTCAACCACTTCAAATGCCCAGATTGATTGGAAACTTATCAAGAACCGATGACAATACAACAATAATTTCAAAACGAGAAAACAAATGTCATTTTGATAAAATTTTGTGGTGCTTTCAAGCACATTTATACACTAACTCTGCATTTTAAAATAAAAATAAGTGAAAAATTATAACAATTGATATCGAACAAACCAATAATTATTACAGTATAACCAATTGAAACATCAACCAATGATAGTGTAAGTAGATGATGAATAAGCCGAATATTTGATACACAAATGTTATACTGTTATATATTATACAGGGTGCGTCAAGGTAAGTGGCCTATGATAGAGCGATTAGGATTCTGAAAATTGGAGAGAGAGATAGTTGGAGATGCCCTCTTCAAATGAAATGATAGTGACGATGCGCGACTTCTGGTTATACCGGTTGAAAAGTTCAAACAAGGCATGAAAGCTGTGACGTGCTGCCTAAATAATATAAGTCAACTGACCAACAGCACACCAAAAGCAGAGAACGCTCGAAAATAGAATGTATTTGACATCACGAAAAGAAAAATTATAGTATTCTGAGGGTTGGTATAAGAATATATTTCAATTGACATTCAAAATACTGTATATTGACACATTTTCGGATTCTAAGTAGAATTCTAGGCAGATTTGATGTATGATGTTCTTTACCCAAGTATAAGCGTTTTCGAAATATCCGAGTATTTATGTCAAAAATGACGTTTGTAGGTTCCTCTTTAAATGTAAATTTTTCTTATAAGAAAGCCTTTATTATAGAATTTGTGGTGGATTTCTTGTTGAAAAAGACCTACTTTGTATACACAGGGTGGTTCAAAAGAAATGGGACATACGGTAACAGCTGATTCCCCACACAAAAATATTGTGATCGGCCTCAACTTGTCAATTCTGAAAATTGATATTGAGAGAGACACTGGATGTCAATCATGATTTTTAATTCTCATTTATTGAAATAACTCTCGACATAATCAAGTTATAGGTATTGATGAAATTTGGTATATGGGGATTATTTTCCATCCAAAATTCAGATCTGAGCACGGAATTGCTCCTACTCCTACGTAGCACCTTTTTTATTTTCAATTTTTCATTTTTTCAAATAACTTTTGAAATAATCAAGTTATTCTGATGAAATTTCGTAGGTATATGGGGGTTGTTTGACATGCAAAATTTATATCTGGCCTTGGTATGGCTCTTACATGTAGGGGTCGCCACTCACACATCTATCCACTCATTCAAATGGTTATAACTTAGAAGTTACCTTGTTGAAAATATTTGCCCTCAAAGTAATCCATGCAATGTTTACCTTTCCTAGGTAAACAGGATTGAAAAATCATTTTTTCAATTTTGAAAAAATGTACGAGTGCGTAAGAGAAAGTTCTGACGCCCCCTACAAGTAAGACCAATTCCGTGCTCAAATTTGAATTTTGCATGCCAAATAATCCCCATACACCAAATGTCATCAATATAACTGGATTATTTCGAAAGTTATTCAAATAAATCAAAAATTCAACATTGACACCCTGTATCTCTATTAATATCAACATTCGTGATAGACAAGTTAAGGTCGATCGCAATATTTTAGTGTGAGGAATCTGCTGTTACCGTATATCCCATTACTTCTGTTCCGCCCTGTTTATTCAAAGCGTGGTTGAAACTCTCAATTTTTATGATTTCATCATATTAAGCATTGAAAATAAAGGTGAGTTTGTTTAACATTGTTCATTCCAAAAATTCTTATTTTCTTATTTATTTTCATCAATGCATCAAATACAAATTAAATAATGAAGGCTTCTCGTACGAAAAATATACATTTAAATAGGGGCCTACAAACGTCATTTGTGGTATGTATGTAAACTAAAATATTCGAAAAACGCTTATACTTGGGTATAGGTCATCATACATCAAATCTGTCTAGCATTTTACGTAAAATCCAAACATGTTATGAAATATAGGTTGTTTCATTTGAAAAAAGCGAGTTGACTGTTTGACACCTACTTCCGGTATAACCGGGTGTCGCGCAACGTCACTATTATTTCATTTGAAAAAAGTATCTTCGACAATCTCTCCATACAAATTTTCAGAATCCCAATCGCTATATTTCCCGAGATATTCGAATAGGCCACTTATATCGACGCACCCTTTATAGCTTTTGAATTTATCCCTTCCTAATTCTCGCTCATTCACTCACATGATTTTTTTTTCAATAAACTTTTATGATATTTTTCTGAAACAAAGGTACTCTACACTTGACAATTTTCACCAAATCAGTTCCAAGCTACACTGTTTATCAATTGATCAGGTTTATTGCCTGAACATCTTGGTTTGATACCAAGCAGGAGCGATTCCTGAAATATCGGAATATCACACAGGAGCTTTTTGCCACAAAAGCCAAATGAAATTTATTTGCAGTGATTTTATAAATGGAAATTGATGAAAATGGATAAATCAATGGAATATATGGATATGGAATGATATACAGAGCAATTCGCTAATGCATCCTCCCCCAACTTTCAAATCCTTCATTAAACAAGAACGGATCCACAATATATGAGCACGTTCCACCACTTCTCAACACAGTAGTGACAAATGAGAATGTCAAAACGGCAATTGGGCGCCATTTTGGAACAAAATACTGTCGTGATATTGAAAATTCAGAAAAATAATAGCGACTTCAAACTCTGATGGTGTAATAAGGATAAAAAGATCTTCAAAATGAGGTATCACTCGACCCTCCTTTCGTTTTGATTTCTAGTTTCAAAATGGCGCCCAGCTGTCATTTTGACAATTTTAGTTGTCACCACTATGTCAAAAAAATGAAGAACGTGCTCTCATTGGGTGTATCAAAATTTTGTTCTAATATATCGGACGGTTCAAAAGTTTGAAGGGGGCTTTTTGGATTTCATCCTCATTCCAACCAGTGGAAAAATGTGGAAAAAGATTCATCATGGATACATGAGAATCCTGAAAGTAACTTCAAAAAAAAATCAAAGCCCGACCATCCCCGACATACTAACAAAAATACTTATTTTGAAATAATAAATCATGCTTTTTGCTCTTTCCGCGTTTCAATCTTTTTCCTAGATTATCGAAAATAACACATTATCGGAATTATCAAGTGCATACATTGCAAACAAGTTCATATTATCATGTTGTTCAGTATCTATAACCCTATTTTTTGGTACTCACTTCAAAGAACACACCCAGCAAGTGCAATAAACAACGTCTAGACCGAACCGAACGTAATATAGAGAACTCCACCTTATCACTGTGTTGTGGCACTGAATACATGAACTCATTCATTGACGGAACCCATTATCCAGTTGGCAGTTGCTGGTATAGGCATAAGGTGTTTCTGTCAGAGAGACAATTAATTTACTTTGAAATTGTCAACGTTTGCCAATAGAAAAAACTTAATAATCAAATATCTGCATTTAATACCGAAATATACAGTCCATTACACAAACATTGGTCCTTCGAGCCGGATGCAGTTCCTTCTGTGGCAGAAAACAGTTCGAATGTGCGAGTGAGATTGAGACGGGTGAGTTAAATAAACGTCATTAAAAAAAAAAAAAAATTATTCGATCCCTTTGGTGTCGTCACGCCGAGTCGAGACGCACTATTTATACACTGATTTGATGCTTGCGAGTATTTAGGGGATTAAGCAGCATTCATTATAATTTCCTACGATTAATACGGATTCATTCATTATTTTGTAAAGGAAAAATATTGTTTGTTTCATTACCATGGCGGAAGAAGAATTGAAAGTCTTAAAAAAGAAACGATCTTCTATTAAGGCAAAGTTGACAATATTAGAAAAATTCATTAATTCGGTTGAAGGTTTGCAAACGGATTCAGAGCTTCTAGAACGCTCAAAAGTAATCGAGGTCGAGCAGCGTCTACAGGATGCCCAACAATTGAACTGTCAATTTGACGATGCGCAAACTGAAATTGAATCTATTTTGGACGATTTTGATACGCAATTGCCTGAACGAGAGGAGTTTGTTAACAGGTTTTATAATATTTTGACAAGAGCTAGAACGGTTTTGGAAATGAATACGCCAGGCGATCAAATCAATGATCGTAATATTTCAGCACATGGTTCCTTGGCAGGTAAATCTGACAAGGTGACAGATCTACCTGATGCAGTGAAGCTCCCAGAAATTGAATTACCCAAATTCGACGGATCATTCCAAAACTGGCTAGAATTCAGAGACATTTTTCAGTCATTGATTCATGAAAATAGTAGAATCAATAATATACAGAAATTTCATTATTTAAGAGCCTCACTTGTGGGTACAGCTCCACAAGTCATTCAATCAATCGAATTTTATGCTACTAATTATGAGGTGGCATGGAAAACCTTATGCGAACGTTTCAATGATACGAATCTATTGATACGGAACCATCTTAATGCGATTTTTAATTCGGAAACGATTAATACGGAATCAGCTTCGAAGATTCGAAACTTTAGTGATAATTTGTTCAAACATCTTACAAGTTTGAAACAATTAGGTGAGCCAACCGAGCATTGGGATACGCTTATAATATACGTAATATCAGCTAAATTGGATCCCAACACACTACGAGATTGGGAACGTCTTAAAACGAAACAACGAACGTCTTGCTCATTGGAATATTTCAAGAATTTCTTGAAGGAAAAGGCAGACATACTCGAAAATACGGAGAGGTTATCAAATACAAAATTAAACGATCAAAGGCAAACGAAACAATCCAATTACGAAAATAAACGTACAAATAAAACATCACGAGGTTTTCATGCGAATACGAAGTCAAATGAAAAAACAAATTATACGAACATAGACGAGGGTCATTCAAAATATTCATGTTTCCACTGTAACGGAAATCATAGTTTGTTCTATTGCGCAGATTATTTGAAATTGTCAGTCCAAGACAGATTTTCCAAAGCGAAACGGTTGCAGTTATGCGTTAATTGTTTAAGACGAAATCATGCTTCTAAAGATTGCAAATGGTCAGGATGCAAAGTATGCAATTTAAAACATAATACGATATTACATGGAATACAGGAATATAGTAACACCATTCTTACAGTAAATCGAACAAACTATCGTCGTTTGTTCAAATGATCTAGAAACCAACAATACCACTTGTACAGTAGCTTCAGCACAAAATGCTCTTCTTTCAACAGCGCAAGTGTATTGTCTGGATATAACCGGAAGCTTCATATCAGCACGTGCTTTGCTGCGAACCGCAGCAGTCTAGTTTCATAACAGACGCATTATGTAAACGACTTAAATTGCCGACAAAAAAGACAGATCTGACAATTTCAGGTATAAGCGATAAAATGGCACATTCTATCGGGAGATGTCAATTGGAAGTTCAATCAAAAATTAATACATTCTCTTTCGATGTTAATTGTTTTGTTCTGGACAAAATAACGAGTGATCTACCAGGAATATTCATAGATCGTCAAGTGTTGAACATACCACAGCATTTTAAACTGGCAGATCCCAATTTTGAAGTTTCAGGAAAAATAGATTTATTGTTAGGAGCTGACGTTTTCTGGATGCTGTTAAATTCAGGTAAACAGGATCTCGAAAATACTGGTCCAATCTTACAGAATACCAGACTTGGATGGGTAGTCTCAGGACCCATATATCAGGTAAGAAATTCAACAAAATGTTACGTTGGTAGAAACATTCAGCTTCAAAATCAACTAACAAAATTTTGGGATATAGAAGAAATCTCAAAAGAAAAACCACGTTCGAATGAGAAAACGTTTTGCGAAAAATATTTCATCGACACGTTGGAATACACAGCAGAGGGGAGATTTGTCGTATCTCTACCTTTCAAGGAATCGCCTCAGAAACTCGGAAATACACGAGATTTAGCAATGAAACGATTTGTCAATCTAGAACGAAAACTTCTGAAAAATGACAAATTGCGAACAACATACGTTGATTTTTTACAGGAATATGAGCGATTGGGTCACATGACTGAAATACAAGAAGATTCAGAGAACGTACAACCAGAAGCCTAGTTTACATCGATAACTCGTTTAGTTCGGTCCGATAGGACCAAGTGGGTGGGGATAGTACGGTAGGTCTTCTCGCCCGTTTACACGGTCTTGCAACGCGTGAACTACATCTGTACGCCCGCAATTCGTCAAATGTCAAAAACAAGTCGGAATTATTCATCAACACAATTCGTAACCAAAAAAAACATGAGTAAGTACGCTCAGATTGCCTTAGAAACTCAGAACCAACACAATTCACAATAATAACAATCAACATAACCTCATAATTTTGATCCAGATCGAACCAAATTTAGTTCGGTACTCTTGCTGTCGAGTACCGAACCAAGAGCGGACCAGCTTAGTCCGCAACTGTTTACACCTTCGAACCAAATATTTGGTTCGGATATAGTCCGCATTTGGTACTTGGTCCGCGGACCAAGTTGTCGGTATAAACTAGGCTAGAGTATTTTTTACCTCACCACGGGGTGTTTAAGGAAACAAGTACAACAACCAAACTTCGCGTAGTGTTTAACGCATCAGCTTTATCTACAACGGGTTTATCTTTGAATTGTTTTCAGATGACTGGTCCGACCATTCAATCTGACTTATTATCAATTCTTCTACGATTCAGAATTCGAGCCGTTGTAATATCTGCAGACATCAAAATGATGTACAGACAAGTGTTGATAAACCCTAACCAACGAAATTTACAAAAAATATTTTGGCGACCAAATCCTAACGAATCGGTTAAAACATATCAGCTTAACACGGTGACTTATGGTACTACAGCCGGGTCATTCCTTGCCATACGTTCATTACATCAAGTCGCCCTTGAATGCGAGGACGAACACCCAGAAGTCGCAAAAATTATTAAACAAGACATATATGTGGACGATTTACTTACAAGTGTAGATTCTCCAGAGGAAGCGGAACATATTGCGAAAACGATTTACGAAGTACTACTAAAACGCGGATTTGAATTGCGCAAATGGCAATCAAACGTAATCAGTTTTCATAATACTGATGAAAATTCACATACGGTTGAATTTACAGCCAATAAAGACCAAGATACAAAGGTACTAGGCCTCTTATGGGTAAGCAAAAAGGATATTCTTACCTTCAAAATTTCTCCAGCGAAAGAAATGGACCCTAAGAAGATTACGAAACGAATTATTTTATCCAGGATTGCTACAATTTTTGACCCGTTAGGTTTGACTAGTCCCTGCATAATCATAGCCAAGGTTTTATTACAGAAACTATGGGCGGAGAATCTAACGTGAGATCAACCTTTACCATCCAACATTCTATCTTCATGGATTCGATTTTCTTCTGAGATAGAAGCGTTAAACGAAGTTATAATTAACAGGCAGGCTACTTGTAAAAATACGAATTTCATTGCTTTACATGGATTCTCTGATGCGTCAGAAACTAGTTATGGAGCATGTATTTATGTATTATCAAGAAATTCATACGGTCATGCAGAATGTAATTTGCTGTGTGCTAAGTCCAAAGTGGCACCTCTTAAGGCTTTAACGATGCCAAGATTGGAATTATGCGCCGTTAGCTCAGCTTCTTGATAAGGTCTTGGAGGCTATTGACGTAAATATTGATCAGGTCTTTTGCTGGTCAGATTCCACTATTGTTTTGGGATGGCTGAAGACATCTCCAAATCTGCTTAAGCAATTCGTTGATAATCGAGTTGCAGAAATACAAAGATTGACCAAAGAGTTTGTTTGGAATCACATACCAACTCATGGGAATCCAGCTGATCTGGTTTCTCGAGGATTAAGACCTAATCAATTGATAAATTCAGACATTTGGTGGCACGGGCCCAAATAGTTAATTTTAAACGAAAATCAATGGCCAATCATATTTGATAATATTGGTATCAACAATTTACCTGAAATGCGTACTTGCGCACAAGTAACAAAAAAGGTTATACAATTATTTCCATTTGAACGATTTTCAAATTTAATGAGAATAAAACGCACTGCCGCTTACATTTTTAGATTTCTTAGTAATGCTAGAACATCTAAACAAAAACGGATATATTCGTCTTTAACATTGAACGAAATAAACGACGCTTTCAATAAATTGATAAAATTATCCCAATTGGAATCTTTTCCGGAAGAAATATTAATTTTATCTTCTAAGCGTGAACTTCCAAAATCTAGTAATTTGCTTAGTTTACATCCTTTTATGGATAACCAAGGACTCATGAGAGTTGGAGGGCGACTATCCAATTCGGAATATTCATATTCAAAGAAATATCCCATATTATTATCTCCAAATCATGTCTTAAGCAAATTAATTATGCGATATGAGCACGAGCATTTATTACATGCAGCTCCACAATTATTATTGTCACATGTACGAGATACTTTTTGGCCTATTGCAGAGCGTAATCTTGCACGTAAAATAGTCCGTTGTTGCGTAAAATGCAGGTATAATGCTCAATCCGTTCAACCGATTATGGGTGATTTACCGGCAGCTAGAATCCAACAGGCATTGCCCTTCATCAAGGTAGGGGTTGATTATTTGGGTCCCTTTCAAGTAAAGGATCGACGTGGTCGCGGTTGTAAGGTCATAAAATGTTGGGTAGCTGTATTCGTATGTTTGAGTACGCGCGCTATTCACTTAGAATTGGTTCTGTCGTTAAGCTCTGAGGATTTTTTGCAAACCTTCATCCGATTTATTAGTAAACGTGGACGACCATTGGAAGTATTTTCGGACAATGGAACAAACTTTGTTAGGGCTGACAAGGATCTTCAGGCCATGCATAATTTTTTAAAGGACAATAATGAATCAATTTCGGAATCTGTCCAAAATTTAGGTATAAAATGGCATTTTATACCACCCAATTCTCCACATTTTGGTGGTATTTTGGGAAGCCGGAGTCAAAAGCTTTAAATATCATTTTAAAAGAATAGTGGGTTCATATATATTGTTTTTATTCGATCTACTAACTTTACTTGCACGTATCGAAGCAGTGTTAAACGCACGGCCCATTTGTCCTCTAAGTTCCGATCCGGACGATTTTTCCTCCTTCACACCCGCACATTTTCTCATCGGGAGATCTACAATGGAATTAGTACAACCTTCAATGATGGAAGTACCAGAAAATCGTCTCTCTCAGTATCAGTTGGTGCGAAAAGTTCAGGAGCTGTTCTGGAACCGGTGGCACAGGGAATATCTAAACGAGTTGCAACGAAGACCCAAATGGAAAACTAGCAGTGGTAACCTCCAGTTGGGACAACTGGTCTTAATCAAAGAAGATAATTTCCAACCAATGGAATGGCGCTTGGGACGCATATTGGAGTTGGTTAGCGGCAAGGACAACATCAATCGAGTGGCTTTGATCAAGACCTCGAATGGAATCCTCACTAGGGCAATCAATAGACTTTGTCCATTACCAGCTTGAAAGTCTACCCTTTCAAGGCGGGGGGCATGTTGTGGCACTGAATACATGAACTCATTCATTGACGGAACCCATTATCCAGTTGGCAGCTGCTGGTATAGGCCTAAGGTGTTTCTGTCAGAGAGACAATTGATTTAATTTGAAATTGTTAACGTTTGCCAATAGAAAAAACTTAATAATCAAATATCTGCATTTAATACCGAAATATACAGTCCATTACACAAACACACTGGTTTATCCTAGAACAATTGGTCAGCTACCAAAAAAACTTGAGTGACATCTACAACACTTTCCAATTCTCACTTTTGTCCGATTTTTAAATCAAAATGCTCCCGTGTGATAAACAGAGTGTCGCCGATAAGATGAATACACCCCTGTATTTTCCTTATTTGATGGTTCCAATAATTTTATTTTTCAACCAAATACTCCTAATATGAACCCCAGTATCATATTTTCAAACTTGAAGAATGACAAAAGACTCTTCAAAACAAGCAGAACTTTTCATGAACAGTGACTGTTTGTCGAAGAATGAAACTTTTGGTCAATTAAACCTATAGGGTTTTCTATCGGTAGATATGTTTCGGCTAATATACAAACTTGGATAGTTTATAAACTAGCTGGATAGTTTATAAACCAACCAAACCATTGGCTATTTTGATAGAAAAAGCAATTTCTACTAAAATAGCAGTTATTTTGCAAACTATCCAAAAATCTTGGCTAATTTAGGTACTTGAAGTTATTGAGAAAACCAAAATAGCTGGTTGGTATGTAAACTATCCAAGGCAATCTGGCTAATATGAAAACCATGATTTCTAGTAACATAAAATAGCCAACTTTTTGACTGGTTTATAAACTAACCAAAAATATGCAGCAGTTCGTTGGTTAGCAACAGGCTAACATTTCAATTATTATTATAAATCATAATTTATGTGATTTGTGTGGGTATTATAAGAATTGAGATTGGTTTTATTGTTTATTAATATAATCACTAACCCAAACTAATTCTCATAATACCCATACAAATCACATAAATTATGATTCACAATAATAATTGAAATATTAACCTGTTGCTAACCACCGAACTGCTGCATATTTTTTAAAGTGTATCATGCCTTGACCAACAATAATAATTGTTATGTTGACCTTATGCTAACCAACAAACTACTGCATAGTGTAACGGTCGGCAGAATAGTCACTCCCATTTTTTCATTTGATTTGAATTAGAATCTGAAAATTTAATTTATCAAATAAGAAATGCCTTACCTAGTTAGTTTATAAGCTAGCCGAAGGTTTGGCTATTTTATTTTAATAGAAATGATTGTTTTCATTTTAGCCAGATTACTTTGGATAGTTTACAAACTAACCAGCTATTTTGGTTTTCTTAATAGTTTCAAGTAAATTAGCCAAGACTCTTGGATAGTTTGCAAAATAACTGCTATTTTAGTGGAAATTGCATTTTCTATTAAAATAGCCAATGGTTTGGTTAGCTCACAAACTATCCAGCTAGTTCATAAACTATCCAAGTTTGTATATTAGCCGTAACAGATATACTGTATAGAGAATATTAAAATAAAAATTGAAATTTTCTCTCCCGTTTTCTCTTGAAACTTGGTATCCCGGATAAAAGTAATATAGTTCAGAACAACATTTTCCCGTAGCTTTTTTCGATATCTCTGACGCGAAGTGACGTTTGAACGTGAAATTTTAGTTAAATATCATTAATAGAGAAACTCATCAGTCAGTATGACTGTACAAAATTTCAAACCTCGACTTCTTCAAATAAGGAAAATAAAGGGGTGTATTCATCTTTTCTGTGACACACTGTATATTTTTGTCACTTCACGCTCACTCAATCCGTGGACGGACTGTATATACTGAGGATACGTAGTTTTTTACCTGAATGTGCAAAAAAAAAACATCATACTTAAGCTTTTATCAAATAGCATAGGTGAACAAAATCGGTCAAAACGGGCCTTATGTTCACCAATTGAGGCAAGAGAGCTCACTTTGAAATTGTGTGGCGATAATTTGGCCGATACTACTGAGAGAAGTTTGGACATACAAGCTCTTCTTTGTCTTCATCAGAAAGGCTCACACAATTCTCGTGAACCCAATTTGCATTGCCGCGTATTATCAACATGAGCCACACACACAACACCCATCCAGCTAAATAAGTCTAAGACGTTTTTATATTTTTGTGTTTCTAAGCTTGGAAGATCCCGGGATTCGTTGTCTTGATGAAGACTTTTCTGATAATAATAAGCCGATTCTGTGCATGCCTGTCAGTGAATCTGTAGTTATACAGGTGGAGTTATATATTTTTTTTGTGTTACCGAGTCTTTTAATTTCAAAAACGTCAAAGATCTGTATCGACCTATGGTGAATGGGGTGAAAACATTTTGCAACACAAAAACGGGAGTTTCAAGAGATGGATTCTTTTGAATTGTCAGATCTTCAGTTCCAGAGTATACAATAAATGAAATTGATATGCTTTCCTCACTCCACATTCCACAAAGGAATAATTCAAGCATTGACATACTTGAAAAAAGCCATAATAATATGATGATAGAGTGGAACTAGGATTAGGAGAAATTTAAAACAAAACGGTATTTTGAGGCTTAAAAAGCTTGATTCCTTTGAAAAAAAATATAAAACTGTCAAAACACGGCAGGGCTTGGCTTGGCTTGGATGAATTATGTTTGATCGTGAAAAGTGATGAGAAGTTTGCAGTAGTTCATTCGCGCCACTGTAGATTGGACGTTTAGAGACGATATCACAGGATTATCATTTCGACTCTATTAACTATGAAGGCACAGGTTTGCTGTAAGCTTTAGGTTTACGATTTTATTGAAATTTTACGAGTGATCCCAGATTCGCCCCATAGTTCCTCTCTAGAACCTGAGCTCCATTGTTAGCTGCTTTTTGCCTCTTTTCATGGGGATCTGTGAAATTGACAGAAAATTTGCATGGATGGTGAGAAGGCTGAGAATTGTGTTGACAGAGGAGCTGAATCACCGTTTTGCTTTTGGGCTGAGTCTTGGTGATTGAATGTTTTCTTGGTCCTAAAGCAGGATCTAGGTGTCGGTTCTGCTTCATTGTTTTGACAACACATCGGAACAGGAATCATTCTCGATATCCTGATGGGGAGAAGTAATACATCGAAATGTCCACTCGGATGGTGCAGATGCGATGTCTGGTATCACCAAGCACCAAGGAGTCGTAAGAGAAGATGCCTGAGGCCTTGAAACCACTTTGTTCATTGAGAATACTCATGCATTGCTTCCAGACTGATTTTTCCAAAATGATGAAAGCTGATTTTGATCGATTTCAAAGTGGTTGGATTTTACTCACCAATATCGTAGAAGACCCAGTAATCTTCAAACGACCCAAGAACAGTTTTATAAATGGGTTGTAATACATGAGTCATGTTTGATTTTTTTCAGCTGGCTTGATGTTTGGAGAATGGTGCATCCACCAAACAAATATCCCTGCTCATGCTAGCTTTTCCTTGCCCATAGCAGCCAGGTGTAGATTTCTTCTAGTCTGGAGGCCTTAATTATGAGGTACAGCATATCCTCGAGCACTAACATAAGAAACTACCGTGCAATTTTCCGCACGTTCATTGGAAATCTGGTGAACTCGCCGAATTCCTTTTTTGCTAGAACTCTTTGACCGTGATGCATCAGATTGCAGCCCTCTTCATCGATATTGAGAATTTGTTCAGGAGAATTTTCAATGTCCAATGCGAGCAGAATATTCTCTAATTTATGAGGAAAATGAGCTGGGAAAACCAGACACTGCAATGACAGTGTGGTGTTTTCTGTAAATAGAGATTCTTCCGCATTTGGGCCAATAAAGGATAGATGTCGCCTCAGTTTTGAAATGGATAAGTGGGCCCTAAGCTATAAACTTTTTTTTTATCATAATGTGAAAGATAATTTTCCAACTTTCTTTTGAGAGGATGGTACCCAACCCCAGAAATATAATATGGAGCCGCACCAGAGAAAGAAAGAAAAGAATAGGTTTTTGATAATAAATTAAATGTAATAAGAATATACCTAGTGTACCATTTGAAAAAAATAAGATTTTCTGTTTTGAAAATTGGAAAGTTTTATAGTAAATATCCTGTATAACGAATGTTAATTATTTCATGTCACTAGTCCTCATCCCAACCAAATATCAAAAGTCTGATGTCTTAGATAACGGAGAAAACAACTATTTTTCGAGATCATGAAAATGCTAAATTTTACAGTCAGATTCGTATAACTCGAAAATTATCAATACCTGACCCATACATTATATGACACAAAAAGACCAACACATAAAATCAAAAAATAGAATCAAATATAGGGTATCCCATTTTATAGAAAGTATGCTTTTTTACGCCACACTTTCGTGAAACACCCTGAAAACTCCTGAATAAAATAACTATACACAGATTACTTTCACAATATAGGCTGTAGTATCTTGATTACTGACAGTCAGAAAGGTAATAATCAGCCTAAATTATTGGATACGGCATGTTCAATACTAAAACTAGGCTATGTTCTCAATCAGCACCTTAGTAGGAAGGGCGAAATACGGGAGAGGTCAGTGTAACCGCCCTTGGGCTACGTTGTCGCCTGAGCTGAATTGCTGAGGCTTGACGACTACGTAGTTGTTTAAGCTGAATTGCTAAGGCTTGATGACGATGGACCAAGAAAGCAACGTCTCTTGTATTGAAGGTGCACAATGAGGCCATTGTGTGGCCCTAGTGCTGTGGTAGGTCTTATGAAGATCACCATCACACCTTATATTCTCTTCTCGAAGAAGTCTAGTCAGTATATCATAAAAAAAGTTAACGTATAAAAAAATGACATACTCATTTTTTCATATTGGGAACTTTATCTGAGGATGTCAACCATGGATTAGCTCCCACTTTCACATACTAACAGCCCATTTATTTGATCTGATTCCTAGATAATAAGGGTAGAAATGATTGCATATTTCTGGATAATTGGATCAGCTTTCTAGAATGACGACCAAATTGAATCATCCGCCTTTGTGCATCTTTGAAAAACCTTATCAAAACATTTTGTCCATGACAACAATACCATATTTATGTACAATAGGCTATATACAAAATGTCAAGGTTAGGAAATAAGACATTTTATCAGGTGTTCCTTTATTCCTTATTCGATTTTGATATTATATCATTCAAGTTAAGGTGTTTTACAATACCCAATTTTGTGTGCGCTCCAGAACTTGAAATTTGCTTGAATGATTATAGTCTCTGAAACGTCATAGACTATATGACGTGCAAGACACACATGGTGAAACTAGAACCTCTGAAATCACAAAGCGATAAAAACTTGATTTATTTAAACTAAGATGGTCCAGCGTTTTCTTGATTTCAGAAGAATGCTCTATCACTTAGTTGTTTACATGTAATAGTCGTCAAAAGCTGAGACTAAGTGAACAAAAGCGTAAGATAACACGACTGGAAAACAACAATCTCACAAAAATGTTTTCATTCTTATTCTGATGCTCGTGTCAGCTAGCATAAAATATAGAAATGCTACGTTTGCATAATGTTGAAGTATCAATGACAATATTCACATTTTGAATAATTTGACCGGTAAATACTTCGCCAACTTGACAGTTGACGAGTGACGATAATCTGGAAAGTGATCACAATATTTTAAATTGATATTTAAAGAAAACTAGTGAAAAGTAATCTGTTGTAATCAGGATGTATATTTTCAAGTTCCACTTGCGCAAACTTACGTTGGTGGATATCAATACTGTATACTTTCACAAAATATCTGAATATAAAACTGTCGATATAAATATACGTAGTCCAGGCTTTCTGCAAATTTTCGATACAAGCTTTGCTTTACGTGGCCATTTTCTACATAGAAATTATTTTCAAGCGGTATTTTTCTCTTTAACAATGCATTTTAGACGACAAGTGATTATTTTGAGAATGTAAGCAGTAGTGCGTTTCACAAAAGGATTAGGAAGCAGAACGCGCTTCAACAAAATGTGACGCCCACAAGTCTGTGTGGAAAATTGCAATTTTCGCGGCTACCGCAATTTTACCAACCCAGACACATTTGTGTTTTCCTCTTCATATCCTCTCCCGTGTTGCATCCATTATTGCACTGATTATCAAAGCAAATAAAGAAAGTGGAGATAACTTCAAATTTCACAATTAACACTGTTCACGCTCGAAGATCTTCCTCTAGGTGAGGTGATTGAGGATTGTTGAGACAACTATCGAGTCCATAGTTAGAGAAGAACATGCTCCTCGTAGATATGCGAGCTGTGTTCTATTTTATGCACAGGAGAAGTCAGATTGCAGCACAAAAATTGCTTGAAAGTCACGAGTATTGCCCGAAAATAGCAATTTTCTGGAGGATGACAAAATCCAACTTACATGATATAAGGTAGATTATTAGATTACCCTGGTGAGCTAGTCTGTTCAACATCTGAATATGAATCAAAACAAGCAAGAAAATGGAGGGTAGATGGGAAAACACCGTCATTGCATAAAAGTTCATTCTGAGAAGAATGCAAATCATAGTCTGACAACTGAAAGCGGAAGTATAGATCTCTTAACGGTGCTATTAACCAAACTTCAATCTGCGGGTGGGACATTTAGGTAAAGGTATAAAAAGAAGAAACAACGACAAAAGAAAACCAAATTGTATCCTACAGACGTTTCGGTATCTATTTCCTACACTTCAGGGTTCTGTAAAAAGAGAAGAAAGGCTAAACTCTGAATGCAATGATGGGGTTCGGAATAACATCGGATTTGGATTCCACACCTTCAAAAGCACCGATAAGCTTGTGTAGTTTATTTTTGTGAAACACTCAATTATAGTGTTTTTCCCCTGTACCCTCCAAATGTTTTCATTGATTGTTCGATATATGTTTTTTTTTGAGGATTCGTAGAATCAGTTGGGTGCGCTATATTCTGAGTTTTTCGTCAGTTTGTTGTTATGAATTCAAATCAAGATAATCATCCTGTAGAAATATGCTCTGGAGGTTCAGCAGGCCACTATCCAGTAATAGTACGATAAACAGCGTGTCCCAGTAACTTCTTACCAAATGGGGAAAATGTTTAATATTGATTTTATGGAAAAAAATTTCTGTTCATGAAAAGTTGTGCTTCGTGAGAAAATGTAGTTCCAGTCCAAAAAAAATTTCTAGGATATACAGGGAGGCTCAATAATCTGAAGGTAGCAGTTTTTCACAACCCTTTTTGAAATGGTGATTTTACTTACCCAACTAAGACTTCTACGTTTTTTTTAAGATTTTTTTTCAACATATTATCAAAATACGGGGTGGATAAATTTCATCTGTGATCAAGACATATTAGGATTTTTATTTTTGCCACTTTTTCAACAACCATAGTTGCTTTAAAGTGCACAGACAGAACTACCGCAAAAATTTCATTTTGACTTTGACAATTTGGCACCTATCAATAATTTGTGAATGGTGAAAACTTTATTGTCGCTATTCAATTTAACTTTACGTGCAACTATCAAATCATCAAGTAACTGGGACACGCGGTAGAGTTTAAGTCAATTTGAGGTTAGTAGCGTAGGTTGTACCAAACGCTGCGAGTCCGTTTTGTCCAGCTGTCTAATGCTGGACGAAACGGACGACATTTTTCATTCATCGATCACCTGAATGCTATAATGTCGTCCGTAAAAAGCCGATTTCATAATTCAATAGATAGCAGACTCTGAGTCTTTGTTGAAAGAAAATTGATTCTCACTACGTACCTTCAATGATAATAGAAGCCACTGTCACTCCCATGATCACAGTGGACATGTTTCATTATGAAGCCGTCCTCATGCACTCACAAAAACGAACCAATTTCACAAATTTCAGGTAACTCCTGGATGGATTTTATACACCTCAGATACTGAGGCTTTTCACAAAAAAAGGTCGAAGAATAGTAAGGGCTTTTAGCTGCACTCCAGACAACAATTTTCAAAAGCCTTTACTTAAAATTGAATTCCTCTGTCTAGATCTGGCCTTAGGATGATACCTGCAACCGAAAAACCTAACATTAAAATTGCATTTGTGACGCTCGACGTTTACTTTAAATATTTAGTCATGCCTCTCGTCTTCCAGATATGAATTCATGAAGTACAGATACCTATTCAATGATAGAAATAAATCATGTGACAACGTCTTTGTGCAAAAATCCACATTTTTATTAAAGTCAATTTTCTTGGGATGCTTGAACTGACCGCTTGCCCAATCGGTTGCAAGCATCGTCACAGAATATGAAGCGGTGTGTATCCGTAGCTGCTATTGACAAAACATAGCACTCGTGAGTATACCATGTTTTTCTGTTAGAATTTTTCAGTGGGATGCCAAGGGCTCTGAAATCCAGCAGTTTCCATAAACATAGATATTGATTTGTCATACCCTACGACACTAGAAATAAAATAAACAGAGTATATTTATAAAACAGAAACCAAGGTTCGTGCAAATTACACTCTTTATGGGTGACTGCACACGATTATAAACACAAAAAAAAAATATTGTTTTCAATTTACGCAGGGATTTTTATCTGAAGCATGAACATGTTCATGCGTTATGCCTGGTTTACATTGAATTCCACTTCGAAGTGGAAGTGGCAGATCTCCGCTTACCAAATGGGAATCACATAATACCATCTACATTGAATTTGGCAACAGCGTGACTTTGAACACAAATAATCCGTTGACAATAATCCGTTGACAAGCGGAAATTTGACTGTTCGAAGTGAAATTCGATATAAACCAGGCATTAATGTTTCACATTGTTCAGATTGAAAACAACAATTCTTTCAAAAATAAACATGTTATAAATAAAAATACACAAGAAACGTGCGCAAAGTAATAAATTGAATGTGTGTGTCAGCGCCTAGTGACGTATAAAGTCGAATTATTTTTAGGTTTAGCGAGCTATTTTTGTGATTACGTGAAAAGCTTTGCACTTATTGTCAAACCCTCAACGGACCTTTGTAATTTTATCTCAATCTATGACCCATATGATTCCCTTTGTGAAAAAGAAGATGGTTTTTCTCCGTTTTCATTTCGTGAAAGTATATATGATTTGGAAACGAACTTTCATACTTTTTCTTGACAAGGTTATTGATATATTTGAACTTCAATTAATTATGAATGGTAAGTCTTTCAAGACAGTGTCAGTTCATTTCGTGGTCAAAGATCTGGCAGAAACAACATACTCGAGCCGCATATAGAAGAATAGGTATGACATACTAATATGAGGGACTAACACAAATAGTTGTGACTTCAACCGTTGTTGTTCATTGTTTGGTTATTTTCAAGCTTTTTGGAGCTTTACGAGGTTCTAAAAAATAAAAAGCGCGATCCTGGCCATACTCATCATTCTGTTTAAAAACAATGAAAGAGGAGCTCTACATAAGAGAACATATTGATTTTGTTATATAAACATTCTTCCCAACAACGCTAGAGAAAACCGTTTTGAAGATATTCACATATTTCTGCAACGATAAGCAGGTTACAATAATCTCTAAAACGGCTAGATAAAAAAAGCATTCTCGTAACTATTTCAATATATAAAAAAGAATCATTTTTTCTTATGTAGAATAAAGCCTTTTATTGTAAAAGGGTTGGTCGGGGACACCCTGTTTACTATATTACAACATTCACTGTAATAGTCCCGATATAAAAATCATTATTACAATAGGGAACTTGCCTATATTATCTTTTATTTCAGTTGTATGTTGTTGAGTTTGACATTATGTTCGTCTATTTGGTTCTCGTTGTTTTTGTTTTGTTGTTGAAATGGAAAATATGTACTTATTATAAATATCGCATCGTTCCACTACTGTGATCAAATAGAACTTTCAAATTTTTATTCTTATGCCTAAACATAAAAATCGCCGATTAAAATAAGAGAATTAGAGGGGCATATGGAGCTTCAATCGTTGGTAGGTACTGGCATCAGGGTATTGTTAACTTTTCTCTAGACCCAGTTGCATTCAAAGTGCTTTCTCGTCAGGAATAAATTTGATGAAGAACGCGATATGAATGTTTTGCAGATGGTAGTTGAGACCAAATGACTGCAGAGCAAAAGTACTATTGGCCAACCAGCTTTTTGAATGAAGTGAACCGATAGCTATTTGAAGATCTCTCATGTCATGATGCCTTGTATATGACAAGCGTAATCGTCCTTTGCCGAAAAAGGCAGAAGTGGTGTCGCAGCGACTGAACGCATTAGCAAAAATACGATATCTATCCAGTTTTTTGAATTTGTCAAAAATGTGTAAGTCATAGGAACAATACGCCCTTTCCTTATTATTTCTTTCAGGATTTCTAAAAGGCAAATTAGGTTTTTTTTCGACAGAGAAAGAGCGATAAGTGTGTAAGGAAATTGTTTCATCAGATTCATCAGATTCTTCAGTGACAAGGAAAAAAAACTTTCAAAGCAAATCAATGAAGCTGGATCGCTAGCACCAGCTTCAATTCTTCAGCTTATATCCTGCGGCTGCAAACGGGGATCTGGAAAGCTATGCGGTAATAGGTTTATAATACGAAAGAACCACTGTAAAAAAACGCTCTGAGAGCTCTACATCATCAAGGGATGAAATCGCGCTCAAAGTACAAAATCCATAGATTTAAAAAATATATCAGAATGATCACTAACACTGTGGCATTATAGTTCACTTGAGAAGAAACTTCATCATGTGAGCAGTTTATTCAGGGCTAATGCGCAGAGTATTCATAGATGTTAATTCGCAATCTACCAGTCAAAGATCAAAACAAACGTTATTGAGAAAAAGTTTATTGATAGAAAATAGAGTTACTTCGATTATCAATGCTCAGAATCACAAAGAGGACGCACTTTAACAAAAAACTTGAACAAGCTCACAAAAATCACTGTTTCGACACTTCACATTGCACTTTCATTAGAAGATTGATGATACACTTCTCAAGTTCCCCCTCGACACATTTCAGCGAAAGTCAGCACCATTCTGGAAATGAGAAGAGTGAAATAAATAGATCTAAAGGAGTATAGGTTATAAACAAACATTTCGAATAATCAAAATTTAGGTATTGTCTAAAATGACACCAGAGTATCTTACCCTTACTTGATACAGCCTCTTATAGTTGCAATCAGCATGATGTTGGTTGAGAAGTTGCGTAATAGGTTCTATCAAATTCAAATTCTTCACTGATCCTGGAATTTCTTTAATCGCCAAGGCAGCTTGTCAGTTCTACTGATCTGTCGTTTGCAGCATGGACACTTTTCACCTACGCGAAATGAGTACTGGTGGTATTGCCAAACTTTTTGAGGAGATTTCCTGGAATTCTAGGTAAATTTGAATCGAACGCTTTTTCTCGACCAATACAATCTCGTCCGATTTTGAGAAAGTCTATCTTTGAAGTTTTTCGCGAAGCAGAGGATTCAAGCTTTACTGTAGCACGTGGAAGTAGTTTTGAAGCTAGTTAAGTGGAAAACTGGGATACCTTCTCTTCATACCGTATCTGGTGATCTGTTGAGAGTTTCCGAGAAAGTCTAGGACTACATTTTCCTTGCTCACCAAGAACAAGGATTGATTCTGAATTCCCTGGCTCAACGCGCCGGCAGTTCTTGGCTGCTTGAATCACGTTGTAGATTATTTTGAATCTGGCAGTGATTTTACTTCTGGTTAGTATTTTCTTCATTACTTCAACCCTCGACTCTCCTCCTCGTGTACTATTCCTTCAGGATTCACGTAGGAGTCGACTCGTGGATTTGACCATAAGTCTCGAGATAGATATAGTACCAGATAATTTGTTTTCATCGAGCCAACTCCGCAACATTTTCGAGTTATAGATCCAAACCACGCCTGCTGCCCATATCACCCAAAAAACCACCCTGCTGACAATATTACAACCAAATACCCATCCTGTGGCACACTGGATAAGGATAATCGATAGCTGTTTTTGTTGACCTATTGGTGATGATCTGGATTATTCAGGCCAGTCCAATTTTGATTACATATTTTCATTTCGTACTTATATATTCAGAATAAGCAGAGGGACAGTGAGTTACCGGTAACTAGCAAATGTGTTTTGAGTAGAAGGATTAGCAATAAATCTAGAGGGTGCTCTACAGTTGTATATTTGAATCTTACATCAAGCTTTCGCTCATATTGTTGAGCTTCTTCGGGAATCTATATAAAAGAATATAATCATCAAATTACAAGTTGGCAATCGCCAGTGGAAGAAACTTACAGATCAGTCTACAACCAACTCCATACAAGAAACAACATACCAATGGAGAATTTGCATACATTTTCAAATGACTTGAAATTTTATATACGTATTCTAGACAATATTAGAAAGTCATCATCACAAAAATTTTTCCAAAATACTCAAAAATATACTGAATAAATAAAAAAGTAAACGCAACTGTGATATCAAAAACGGGGTAGAGCCATATTACGCTCTCTCGAGAGAGAGACAGAGTCATCTCAGTCAATACGTCAGACGGAGAAAGATGATGTATTCTGTGATGTAGTGGATGTTGTTTGGCGCTCTTCAATCGGTGATTACTACATTAATCGGGATCGAAGGTTGATTTTTAGAACATCAATGGCATCAGTACTAACTAATCCTTATATTTTTCATATTTCTAAAAATTGTGCAAATTGTCCATTGTTTAGTGAGCGTTTGGTCTTCCGAATGCGGTTAATCTTTTTGGTATGGGAATTTCTCTCTCCAAAACGCAGGTTTTCCTTCTTTGTTTTGACTGGTGAATAGTTAATACATTGGTAAATACGTACAATAATAACGCAGTAAAGTGAAAATGAAGGGATTTTCTTTAAATGCATGTTACAACTTCCATGTCCTTAATATATGCTGTGATTCATGAAAGATATTGAGACATGCCGTTTATCATGAACCCATAACCAATCCACTATACCAAACGACTCCGGCAAAGTTTGGTATGATCCGTCAAAACGGTGACGTTACATGTACCAAACGGATACCAAAAAATGTCAGAAATTGACCAATTGATTTTTTAGCAACCAAACGGGGTACCAAATCCATGACGAAATCGCCTTTTAGAAGGTTTCGATTGAGCACAACGGTTTTGGTCCCCGCTCAAAACAAATGTGCGACGTATGAGCGTTCAGTACGCACGTCCTTATGTTGTTTGTTTAGAGTATGAGCTTCATCCTTGGATGGCAATTTGGTTTGTGCGCGGCAAAAAAATAAAAAAAAATGGGGATATAAAGATAAGGGACACTAGCTTCTCGCCCGAGGACTTATTGGGGCATTTCATAGACATACACAGAAAGTCCTGGTGAGAATGAAGAAGACAGAAAGGGGAATAACACAGTATTAATGCTTTAACAGTTTTGCCTTATCAGAACATCAAAGGACCATAGAAAATATTTTTTGTTGATGCAGTACGTTGAAACAAAACAGATTTTGGAACGCAGTCAGATTATCAGCATCCTCCCGGAAGGATTATTCACGAAGTCGTTGTAGAACATATGACGACCAAAGAGTAAAAGTCTTTCACTTGTTTGATGAGAACTTCATCCTTGAGATTGACAAATTCTACCGATAGATGGCGTTAGGTACTAAAACATTTCACATTATCTATTAAGTAAACTTTGGTACAATAAAAAAAAAAGGTAGTATGACAGAATATCAAAGTCAAACAATAAGTCGAAGTGCATATAGTCCATCTTTGAGGTGATTACCAAAAATGCCAAGAGTACAGAAGTCGACATAGGATCTAGTCCTGAAACTCTTGCAGATGAATTCAACAGTTAACTTTTTTCTCTAGTACCTGATTTATCTCAAAATCTCAATAATTTGTTATTGCCTCCCAACATATCTGAGAACAATCAATCAATGTTTCTCTCTTCGATATCACTCACAGAGATTTGCGAGTTTGCTTCCAAACTCAGATGTAAAGACAGTAGTGGCTTTGATGAAGTTCCTAGCAGCATCTTCAAGTAAGCAATTCCAAAGATACCCGGAGTTATCTACTACTTGATTAAACTCAAAATTGCCATAGTCAAGCCGATTTATAAAAAAGGAGATTTAACCATGTTGAGTAGCTTTCGGCCAATAAGTATCAACAGCTCGTTTGCCAAATTGTTGAAGGCAGCAATTTGCAAGCGACTTGTAGAATTTATGAAGAAGTGTGAACTACTGAACAAGAATCAACATGCCTACTTATCGGGAACATCAACACAGACAGCAATTCTCCAGTTCACAAAGATGATATTGAGAAAATGACGAGTTGGCAATTGGAATTATTCTCAACCTGTCAAAAGCCTACGGCTGCATAGATCAAGATTTACTCAAACTAGAGTGACAAAGAATAATTAGAGGAAACCGTCTTGAACTCGTTCGTTCTTTTCTCCACAAGAGGCAGCAAATTGTCAGAATCTCAAACAATGGACAGACCTATAGTTCAAAACCGAGCTATGCTACCCCAGGGTAGCATTTTGGAACCAGTAGTTTGTTATCTTTGTTGAAGACTCAACAACTCAACAAATATAGTATTGGGTAGAAAAGAGGAGATGACTTGCTTCGCAGATGGCACCAATTTAGTTACGGGACACACGACACTTAACGGAGCACTTGAAAAGAGTGAAGATCTTCTCAGCAGACCAGCAACATGGTTTCAAAATAATAAACTTCTTCTCAACAGACAAAACAATCAAAGTGTTACAAAGTTGGGCTGAACAGATCAACATACCAGTATCTTATAGCAGCGCTGTTAAAAAAGTCTAATTTGGTTTGCTATGGTATCAGAGCTGTCAAAAGCTATCTCAATGATGGCAAAAGTCTCAAAATACTTTGCCAATTTCGTATCACTGATGAAATATGGAAATATGGAATTATCTTTTGGGAAACAAACAAACTTTGACGACAAAGTTTTCAAAAGTCAAAAACGCTTGGTCAAAATCATCCTAGGAAAGAAATTTCAGGAGAGCTGCAGAGGAGCCTTCAGGTGCAACCAACTAATCACTCACCCTACATGTGACTCTACGTACACCGTGGGCCAAATTAAGTTGGAACGTGATCGTTAATTACTTTTTTGCTTGTTTATGGATCATGATGATTTTTGGATATGATATTGGTCAATATGTTTTGGATGTTTTTCCAAAATTTTGCATTCGAATTTTGACCAGGACTGGACTTTTTTATGAAATTTGGGCTCGTTGCAAAATCGAACTGCGCCACTTCCTGACCAACTGATATATTTTTTAAGAAAGGCATGTGTAGAAAAAGGTATCCTGAAAATATCAATATTTCAGAACCATAACCTTTTGATCAAGGTTTAGTGAAATTGCATAGCAACGTGGTTTGTTTGTTGAGCATTTTTGAAATTTTAGAGATTATAGAATTTGCCTATTTGTTTTTGAATAAGTAGGCAGGGTTTGATCTTACACTTATAACATTTCTATTAAACAATCAATAGAAAAGAATATGGGAGCACGGAAATGTTTCACCCTTTCAAATTTTCGAGTAAAATTCAATTAAATGTATTCAATAAAAAAATGGTCAATGATTATTCAATCAATTATTTTTTTTTTAATTTCCCATTCCAAAACGTTGTAATGGAATTTCAGGAAACCTTGATCAAAATGGAGTGAAATAGTCTTCATCTCGACAAAAACCATCACACAAAAAAATCCATCGTTTCTCAGGTTATGGTTCAGAAATATTCATATTTCCAGGATAATTTTTTCCACAGATGCCCTTCCTGAAAAATATATCAGTTGGTTTGTGGGTAGCGCAGTTCGTTTTTGCAACGATCTTATATGCACCAGATTCATAGAAACGTCGAGATGCTCAATATTGGGATAACATCCTGAACAAATATCATCAAAATCAATTGCAAACAAGAAAGTAATCAATGGTCAAATTATGTTCTAACTCAATTTGGCCCACAGTGTATATGAATGCCTGGTGTTCTTCTATAAGAAAAAGATTTTTTTGTTCTGGAAATGTTCCATGAACACAACACCAGAACAACCCAATTCAAAATTCATAGACTGACCTTAACAGAAAGAGATCCTTCTCTGATAACTGATGTAGGATCCAAGTTTTCTCAAATTTCTGGCGGTTTCTTCAGTTTTCTCGGTGGGTGTATATGTTTGAAGTTTTCCAAACAATCTTTATACAACGAAAAATATGAGCTAAACATCGGATGTGTCGACGAAGTAAATCAAATAAAAGAATATTTTAAATATAAAGATAAACGAAGAATTCATCTGCAAGGATGAGGTTCATCAGATAAGTCTCGTAATGACGACATGTACCTAGTCTAGAAGGTGAAATACGTTGACTTGTTATGTTTGAGAATTTTGAAGCAAGCAATCAAAATGATAATAGCTAAAACCACAGCTTGGAGAACTGAAATTATGGTCCTTCATTTTAGTTTCCGAGTAACTATGAGAATGGTCTATCAAAGGCATGCCACCACTAGGAATCTCAGCCATCCCGTGATAAATTTATTATCCAAATTCATGAAGACTGAAGTCGCTCCTTAGCCATGTCTACAATTAATATTGATTTCATCTTACGTCTTGCATGTCAGTTGAAAGGTTCCGGTATGACGGATGAAAGATTAGCGTACTTGTTTTAACGCCCGCTATTCAGTCGACATACAATGTTTTGCTTGAAGACTGTTGAACTGACTCTATTTATTTATGTACTGGCTTATTCATCATTATGACTTATCTCGTGCGGGAAGTCAATCGGAATGTTCCACGTCGTGGAACACTTTTTAGTTTAGTTTGGAATGTACTAAATTACGAAATATTACAGTTTGCAGTCTTTACATAGGAGCTAAGACTATTCTATTTCGTCAAGAGTACATATTTAGAGTGCATGAATAATTCTGTTTGAATGTGTTTGTGCATTCTGTGTAAAATATTAACAAAATATGAGAAAAACCACTTTTTGTTTATACAAAATTTGAGCATTCCTCATTCCAACCACTCTAAAACTATGATGAATTTTGACAAAGGGATTGCCCATGAAAAACTATACAATATCATGGAACCAGGGGATAAATTTGCAGATGGTAGTGTTATTATCAATTATCCATCTATCAACATTGGCTTTAGCTGCTTCATAAGAGACATTTCTAAAGTCAGGGAGAAGCATGTATTTTGGGCAGTATATAAGTATAATGCCTTTGTGCAGCGGAGAAGAATGTTTGCGGGAGAAAATTTTTTCTATTTGCAACTGATATAGTCCGTGTAATATGTGCAGTATTATTAAGAGCAATTTTATTCTTATGAAATAATCTAAGAAAGTTTTCAACATATAACTGCCTCGCGCTTAGTAAATTGACATCCTTGAAAAGTTGATCTGTGCCATACAGTCTACCCCTAAACATAATTACTTTTCAAACATTCTTTTAAGCAACAACCAGCGGTATTAAAACATTATTTCAAGCAACAATACAGTGAGTTAGTATTGATATTTGTGAAGGGGTGATTGAGAGAATTTTCAACATTGCATGCAGAGGGTCAAGTGGGGCAATTATGACAAAAAACAAATCTTTGACTTTTCTAAGCATCAGAAACAATTTCGAGAAATGTTTGAGGGTTGGCTTATATTCAGAAGCGGTTCTAGATTAGTCACAGCTTATCGTATTTGGGAAATGTTGCGGGTGATTGTTTATATTTTACTCAGTAGATATATCTCTCTTCATTTTGGTTTCACAAAAAATTTATGAGCGAATCCGCAATATTTTTTAATATTGGATTCTGAATCCCGATATTAAATAATGCAAAAATGCATCAAAAACCTAAGATTTTTAAACCACGTGGTATTTTTCAAATGGGACGCACTGTATATTTTTGGCTAGAATAATGTTTTTTTTTCTCCTGCTTCCAAATGTACCATATCTCGCTATTTCACCCGTTTTTGCGCTATTCAAGTTCAAAGTCTCATCCTAAAGTTTACATCATGTTGATCGGGATTCTATGTAACCGTTGTAATAAATATTTATTTCATACTGTACCGTCAAGTATCATTTACAGGACCCAAAACCAGTCCGGTAAATGACACTTCACATCATCAGACTGTAAAAAAAATCACTTGACTACTCCAAAAATTACATTTTGCATCATCAAAGACTGTGAAATTGCATTAGTAGCATGGTTTGGCTGGCGCCATCTTATCATTTTAAATAATAACTTGACAAAGAATGATGGTGACATATAATGGACCTATCTATTACCCAAGTGGTGACATGGTTTGGCTGGATCCATCTCATGGTAAGAATGTGAGGCGGACAGCCACTCCAAGTGTATGGTTTCACAAGAAAGCACTTTGAACCGATTAAAAAAAATTGTCACAGTATGAAACAAAACAATGTACGAAACACAGCCGTTAAATGTCATTTACCGCCTTAGTAACGTAGATTACTATTTTTCCATCAGAAAAATCATTTGAGTATTCAACGAGAAGTGGTAGTAGCTAAGAAAAAAGGCTACACTCTCCTTCAATATTGAAGAGAAATATATTTATTCGATGGGAGTGAACTTCAAGTCATTGTTATTGAAAATTGGCGGCAGAAAATCTGGTGACAGGAATTTCAAGTGAATATAGCAAAAAAGCAGCTAGCTTTTTCCCTTTCCCCTTCATGTCTACATTGACTTGTTTGACCCACACTAAAATGATTGTTTATGCTTCTAGTCGTTCAATTTTCGAAGGAGTGTCTCATCTAAGAAATGCCCTAAATAGGACACTCCTTCGAAAATTCAACGACTAGAAGCATGCTCGGTGAAATTTTCAGTTTCTCGATGCATTTTTTCCTTTTTTAGTATCGGATTCTCAATGTCCATGGAAAATACTTCAAATTTGCTTTTTTGTAAAACCAAAATTTACTGAGATATCCATTGAGAAAAATACTAACAATATCTGTACATCTCAAAAAAACTGTGTCTCATTTTTTGCCTTCTAAAAGAGCATAGATGAGACACAATTCTTGCTATGATGTGTGTTGGGACTAATAAACTTTGACCAACTGCTTGCTCGAGACAAAAGTGAAACACTGTAGAATCACAATAAGACAAAATCTTATCAAATTACTTTTTAATTCTATCGAAAACGAATTCAGAGCTTGATGTCACAACAAACGGAACATACAGATTGTGCTTTTGGTGAGAACGAAGCATTATACAGCTAGAATAATAAAAACAACTTCAAAATTCAAAATTCCAGGTGGAATAATTATCACCTTCAAACGAGGGCCGTCAAGTTTCCCCCCGATGTCGTGGAATGTGGGTTTTAAAAATACAGGGATTATGCACGTATTTTGCACAATTTTGCACACCTTTTCCCGAGAGACTAGAACACATTTATTGATGGCGGTTGAACTTGACGGTTCCCCCCCGACATGATCCAAACCTTTTTTTTTTCATGAAGATCCCTCCTTTGAATTTTGCACAATTTTGCACACATCTTTTCAAATTTTGCACACCCTCCCTTACTGATCTATGCCTTATGAAAGTATCAAGTGTCCCCACCGACATAGCCCAAAATAATTTTTTTCTTATGCACATCTCATCTTTTAATTTTGCACAAATTTGCACACAAGTGTTCGAATTTTGCACACCCTCCCTAACCGATCTATGTCCTTATGAAAATGTGAAGTTTCCGGTTCGACATTACCCAAAATCAATTTTTATGTAGATCTCTTCTCTGAATTTCGCACAATTTTGCACATATATTTCCGAATTTCGCACACCCTTCCTTAATGATCTATGCTCATATGAAAATGTCAAGTTTCCCCCCCGACATTCCTCCAAATCATTTTTTTTATATAGACCTTTTTTCGGAATTTTACAATTTTGCAATTTTGCACACTCTCCTTTACCGATCTATGCCCTTATGAAAATGTCAAGTTTTCCCCCCGACATTACCCAGAATCATTTTTTTTATGTGGATCTCTTCTCTGAATCTTGCATAATTTTGCACACCCTTCCTTACCGATCTATGCCCTTGTGAAAATGTCAAGTTTTCTCCCCGATATTGCTTAAAATAATAATAATAATAATCTCTATTCTCCAACAGTTTTCTATTAAGAGACAATATGACCTAAATAACATAGCACTGAATATATTTTTTTCAATGTCTCTTCTCTGTATTTAATAATGTTGCACACATGTTTTCGAATATGACACACTCTCCCTTATCGAATTCTGCCCTATGAAAATGACAATTCTCCCTCCGACATTATCCAAAATATTTTTTTTTATGATGATCGCTTCTCTGAGTTGTTCACACATGTTTTCGAATTTTCCACACCTTCCCTTGTCGATCCATGCCCTCATAAAAAAGTTAAGTCTCCGCCACGACATTACCCAGAATAATTTTTTTTATGTCTCTTCTCTGAGTTTTGCACAGTTTTGCATCCACTTTTCATATTTTGCACACTCTCCCTTTTCTCCTTGTCAAGTTTTCCTCCGACATCATCCAAAACTATTTTATTCTCTGAACTTTGCACCAAGGCTAAATTGAGAATGATTTTTCGTCTGACTTATTTACATTTTTATAGATTTATTTTCTGAATTTTGCACATTTTCTTATACATATGTGCTTTCTCAAGAAAGTTGTATGTATGTACACTTACTTGCACAAAAAATGCGTACACAGACAGTGAAATCATGTTTTTTTTAGCAGTGTAGTAGGCTGTCAAAATATTTACTTGCTATGCACTTGAACTTTTTATTTATTTTTTTTCAATGAAAACGATATATTGTGGGTACGACTTTGAATTTATTCACTCACAAGTTCCCTAAGAAAAATGTAGATTATTTTCCTTAAAATCCGGTAGCAGAACCATTTCTAGCCAAAACTTCTTGAAGTCGTCGAACCATGGATTTTGATAAATTTTGACAATATTGAACATCATTGGCGAGCTCATTCCACGCATTAAGAATGGCATCTAATAGTTCTGCCTGATTCTGAGCTGAGGCCTCCAGTTTCTCTGATAAATAATTTTTACCAATGGTCCCCACATATTCTCCATCGGATGTGGATCTGGTTATTTAGTCATTTAGTTATTTTTAGTTCTCACCGACAATAGGTCTTCGCTGAAGCGTGTAAGAATTTCTGTTTTCACAAAAGTGGTTTATTATTGCAACTGACAAAACTTGACGTTTACTTGTCACCTTCATACACAGCTCAAACCAAAGCAATTTCATCATTTCAATGTACGCATTTTTTGTTCAAGTTAGTGTACATTCCAGTGAAAATTTACCACATAGGTTTCGGGTTCCAGGAAACCCCTAGAGCAGCTTCTTAGTCTATGAAAATTGAAAAAGTCAAATAAGTATGCTTTCATTTTATGTCAAATATTATTTTATCATGGGTCTCGAAGAAAAATACAAAATCTGTTGTTCATCCCAAAAACAATCAAAAATACAAATGTTAATGTTCACATCATAAGCGTTAAATGAAGAGGGTATCCCAACGATAGAGTGAAGTAAGTTTTTCGGTATCTGATAATAATTAGTAGATATTAAAATCATATGTGCCACAACGTAGAGGAGTGAAGAGCACACACACTGAAAATATTTTGGAGTACCTCCTACCTATACAGTGTGTGTTACAAAAGTGTGGCTTGAAACAGTATGTTTTTTTTTAAATAATGGAATACATAAGATATTATACCTTATATTTGATTTTATTTCATGATTCTATTGGGTTTGTGTAAACTTTTTTGGATACATAATGTGTATCTTGGAAATTCACCTAGTAGCTATTTTTATCAACAGTAGAGTGCTTCTTCTGCCGGAGATACGACAAAATGTAATTGAAGAAAGTTGATTACAATGAAGAACTGAATGAGAATGCGAAATTTCAAAACCCTCCACCTACTTTGATATTTTGTATTTTTTCATTCCAAGTTTTCAAAATAGCATGAAAATAATTCTGATCTTGATATTTTGAGTTTGTTTGTGATTTTTTTTATTTCAAAATTCGTTTTTAATTTGCACTATTGCGTAATTCATCACTTAAAGTGTTTTTGGCGATAAACTTTTCTAATATCTTGAAAAAATCAAAGTAGGCAGGGGGTTTTGAGATCAAGTTTTTATTCTGAACAACTTTGTTCAATAACATTTTGACGTATCTTCTAAAGAAGAAGCACTTTACTGGTGAGGAAAATAGCTTACAGGTTAATTTCCAAGACATGCTTGATTTTTCAAAAGTGAAATCATGACACAAACTAGTTTCTATCCAAGCAGGGCAGAAACCCAGAACATGAAATTTCAATTCAAAAATTTTTAGTCTTCTTCACCTATTCATGCGTCGATCCGGGGACACATTGTATGTAGATCAAACTTTCCGATTTTCAAAATAGAAAATCTCATTTCCTTCAAATGACACATCATCCCCCATATTCCTATTAAATTCAATTTATGATTCAAAAACACAATGTAGCGATTAAGAAAAATCTAAATTCATCGATAGCTATTGTGGAATAAAATTCACTTCCAATAATTGTCAGGATTTATTTGTAACAATAACAGATGAATAATTGACTGGTTCACCGAGCTCAGCTTCACTCTTGGCCAGAGCAAGCGCACCTGGAATTAAAAAGGTATTTGTCACGTTTCAGATATTTTAATATGGGTTAAACTGAAATCAAAATAAGAGAAAAACACCAATTGTCAAATCTATACTGCTGTACAATGCCAGGGATAAATGCAATAATCAACGTCCGAATACAATGCAAGTGAAATACAGACATTCCATTATATTATATTTGATCAATGGTTGACCACCACACAAAAATTGGTGTATCATTATACACATAATCCCAAAAATTAACAACAATATGGGGGCGCCCCCCAAGGCGTCCCTAGGCTGTAGGACAACCATATAACTTGGCACAAATAGCTTTTTTTACTAAATCAATTTTAATATTAACTTTAATATTAATCAATTTTAATATCAAGTCTCTAACGCAAGCCTTCAAAGAAGAGCCGTGACAAGTCAATATAGCCCTATGAATGATATTTAACAACTCATAACTGGAGATCACTTCATTCACAAAGACCAAACTCCCATACCACAAGTATGATTATATTGTATACCAATGTAGTAAAACTACGCTATAGGAACAATGAGCTGTAGTAGATCATTTAACAAGTGTCAAACTCTTTAGACTACTGATGGTGAGTCATTCCTCAATCTCCATCACTCGGAAAAAATGGCGGCGGCAGATCGTTTCAACCTAATTCATGATAGCTCAAGAATCAAACTATTCAGACCGCTGGTTAGATATTTCTCACCATAGTTTGCCAGAAGTGGCTGCAGAATAGAAAACACAATGGGATTTATCTTGATTAGTTAGAACGCGTAATATTAAATTAAGTAAGGTAACTCTGTGAGACCACTCACCATAATCAGTAAAATAGGTATCTGACTCATCATTACAAAACACATTGGCAGCATAAGAGCCCATCACCTGCACTCAAAATACCATCAAAAGGACTCTAGCTTTCAAATATCACTTTGACCACTGTCAAAAATGATTATCAAGATAGAGAAGAATGATCAGAAAGCACATAAAATTGTCACCAGAAAAATGGGTTGCTACAGTCAGCCATCCTGCAAGTATCTCGCCCCGAGATACACTCACTTCTCGTTTTTCTCGTCTTTTGATTCAGAAGCAGGTGGGTTCCCGTCTGATTTGTACGTAACTTTTTTACTACAATAAGTTCAGAGGTACTCCTCAGCTAGTCTGACCTGTACATATTTTTTTTATCACAGTAAGTTCAAGGAAAGTCCTCAGATATCTTTCCTGTACATAACTCATCATAGTAACTGGAAAAACTCATCCATGCTCTAAGAGACCTGATTTTAATAATGAGGGATAGAAACTCAATGTCTTAGTCCCAGTTGATAATCAACTGAGACCGAGACATCAAGTTTCTTTCCCTCATTATCATTATAGTAAGTCCAGAGGTAGGTACTCCTCAGACATCCACCCGTCTCTTGCACAAAATAGAAGAGTTGGCTCTAGGAAAAGAACTGGGTGAACCTTATCTAGATTTCCAGTCACTCAAGAATAGAAGAAAATATCCAAACATGATGCACTAACTGACCGATGAACGATCACATCACGTGAAACTTGACAAAATTTCTATTTTCGTAACAGTAAAAACTAAACCCTTAATAGGATCGAATATCTGCAAAGGTAGTGAAATAAATAGTCGAGGAATGGTCATGTGAATTAACATCTCAGAAACTGCCAAGAAACATCTGAGAAAACATTAAAAATAATTTTGGTAATAATAATAATAGTATCTTTATTTGACATAGGAGCTACAAAGTGTCACACCATAATGATATTTTAAAACAAATAATGTATTGAAAGAAATGGTAAAATTAGAACGATATCCACGTTGCTTAAACATGCACAATACTGTCGTACACTCCAAAGCTCTGTCACTCATTGACTCCATCCCAGTTTCAAGAATAAAATCAATAATCCACAAGTTTGTTTGATGTTTCCTCAAAATACATTTGAAATGTTCAAGATCATCACAGTGTTACAGATTAGAAGGTAGCTTGTCGAAATCATTTTAAATCTCCATGCATTAGCGAGTTCAATATCTGATTAGAGTAGCATTTATCTTCCAATAATTCTGATCTTATGTTTTAGATTCCACTGTTCCGCTATCTTTGTTAAATTATTCTTTTCTCCTTCACTGACAGCTGACTTGCGCTCCTCACCGCGGTTGCCGATACGTGCAAATCTTCATGAATATTAACTTTCTTTATTAAATTTCTTCTGTTCATGTTGATCATGATTAATAAGACATGATAGCATCAAATTAAGGAGGACTGATATTTAATCATTTATCGAGTAGGTGCATCCAGGTTCACTTTTCTATTGTATCGCTCATTAAGGCACAGGTATCCATTTTGAAAGTGATGCGGAGACATTTGCATTTTGGACTTGAAAATTGAGTTCTTTTATTTTGGTGTTGAAAAATGTTGTATAGTGAATTAATTTGTGCGAAATTATTCAAGTGTGCTTACCTACTATGTCAAAAACTGGACTTTTCACATCTAGAATTCAACTTTCATAGCTCAAATCGGATTCGGACAAACGTCATAGTATAATCAGCGTAGACACAAAACTCAAATTGACATCGAACAAATCTTCAAAGTCTTTGATCCCTTTCTGATAGGCAAGTTTTTTTTTTTACATATTGTACATTCTATCACTAGCTCAACATCATCAAACTGGATTTTGCATTGGAAACATTCCTCATCAACATCCCCATTCCATCATATCATTTGTTTTCATAATGGGCTGCTTCTTTACACAGAATATCTAATAGATTCGGTGATCTCTGTTCTTATCGTCAATAATATAAAAACTTTTTTGATCACGTTTTCTATCTCGACTGTATCTTAGATATTTGTCCCGAAATCACAGGAACTATTTTGAAAGTCTCTAAATCGGTAGTACACATCAACAACTATTCGCTTACACTTCAAAAATTATAATATTTTGACGTCACTCACGCAATGAATGAAGATTCAAAACACTCAGAAAACACAACCACTACAAGAAAACAACAAGACACTACAAGAAAACTATCAGCAAATCATAGTACTCAGCAGAAAAATGGTGAGGTTGCTGACAGGTCACTCACACCTTAAAGACATATGTAGAGGATAGAGTGCAACACACCACTTTTCCATAGGAAAGTTGCTGGGAAATTGCTGGATCTAATCAAAGGGACTGAACTGGTTCAGTCTGGTAAGAAAAGGTCAGCACAATTAGCCACAGGGCTGCACTACAAATCGTGAAGAAAACTGTCTTGGTCACGCCTTAAACTTCAACAGCAACAGCTGATTATGAATGTAGTGAAAAACAAACCATTCAACACTTCTAGCCACAGTGAAGCTGATAATTTCAAAATTTTATCTCTCAAAATGAGCGATTGGGAATATTTTTACTATTATCCCACTTCTGATAAATTGTGGAATAAAATTCACTTCCAACAATTGTCAGGATTTATATGTGACAATAACAAATAAATAATTGACTGGTTCACCGAGCTCAGCTCCACTCTTGGCCAGAACAAACGCACCTGGAATTGAGAAGTAGGCTGAGTCACCTTCCTTATTGATGTTAAGATACTTTGAGGTATTTGTCACGTTTCAGATATTTTAATATGGGTTAAACTGAAATCAAAATAAGAGAAATACACCAATTGTGAAATCTATACTACTGTACAATGCCAGGGATAAATGCAATAATCAACCTCCGAATACAATGCAAGTGAAATCCAGACATTCCATTATATTATATTTGATCAATGGTTGACCACCACATACAAATTGGTGTATCGTTATACACATAATCTCAAAAATTAACAACAATATGGGGGCGTCCCCCAAGGCGTCCCTAGGCTGTAGGACAACCATATAACTTGGCACAAATAGCTTTTTTTACTAAATCAATTTTAATATTAACTCATAGCCAAATGCGTCAAGCGAATATGTGAAACCTACGCGTTATATGTTAAGTCTCTAACGCAAGCCTTCAAAGAAGAGCCGTGACAAGTCGATATAGCCCTATGAATGATATTTAACTACTCATAACTGGAGATCACTTCATTCACAAAGACCAAACTCCCATACCACAAGTATGATTATATTGTATACCAATGTAGTGAAACTACGCTATAGGAACATTGAGCTGTAGCGGATCATTTAACAAGTGTCAAACTCTTTAGACTACTGATGGTGAGTCATTCCTCAATCTCCATCACTCGGAAAAAGGGGCGGCGGCAGATCGTTTCAACCCAATTCATGATAGCTCAAGAATCAAACTATTTAGACCGCTGGTTAGATATTTCTAACCATAGTTTGCCAGAAGTGGCTGCAGAATAGAAAACACAATAGGATTTATCTTGATTAGTTAGAACGCGTAATATTAAATTAAGTAAGGTAACTCTGTGAGACCACTCACCATAATCGGTAAAATAGGTATCTGACTCATCATTACAAAACACATTGGCAGTATAAGAGCCCATCTTCTGCACTCAAAATACCATCAAAAGGAATTTAGCTTTCAAATATCACTTTGACCACTGTCAAAAATGATTATGAAGGTAGAGAAGAATGATCAGAAAGCACATAAAATTTTCACCAGAAAAATGGGTTGCTACACTATTGAGGATAGGTATAGGACTCACAGAACCAAAATGATAGGTATCATATATTGAATATAATAATAATATGGAGAGGGTGTGCCATTTGAAAAGAATGAAATTTCCTGCTTTGAAAATCGGAAAGTCTGGACTTTTATAAAAGATACCCTGTTTAAACAACGAATGGCGAATATATCATGGCCAGACATTCATATGACACTAGTCCTACCAAATATAATAGATAACGGAGAAAACAAATATTTTTCGGGGTCATGAAATTGCTAAATTAAACAGTTAGTTTCGGAAAATCAAATTTGGACCCATACACATAAACTTTTTGACTGATCATGATTTGTTTCTATTTTAGTGTTCAATACAATTTACCCTTTTTATGAAATCTATCCTTATGAGTTTATACCTCGATTTATACTTTTTTATAAAAAAATTTAATTACTGTAAGTTTATGGTTTCATTGCATACTGTCTTTTGAGCATAGAAATGTGTGCAAAATTCACAGAAGATATCTACATAAAAAAAAAATGATCTTGGGCAATGTCGGGGGGAAACTTGACATTTTCATAAAGACATAGATCGGTAGGGAAGGGTGTGCAAAATTCGAAAACGTGTGCAAAATTCAGAAAAGAGATCTACATGAAAAAAAAATGATTTTGAGTAATGTTGGGGGGGGAACTTGACATTTTCATAAGGGCATAGACCGGTAAGGGAGGATGTGCAAAATTCGAAAACATGTGTGCCAAATTGTGCAAAATTCAGAGAAGAGATTTCATAAAAAAAATGATTTTGGGCAATGTCAAGGGGAATTGTCTATTTCATAAGGGCATAGATCGGTGAAGTACGGGTCTCACGAGGCGATTTTAGTTGAACGATTTTTGTTGGTCGACAAAAATCGCGAGCGCTTTGTGTTCTCAAAAGACGATTTTAGTAGAACGACTTTTGTTGTTCAACAAAAATCGTGTTGAAACGATTATCGGACTGGAATGACATTGTCAAACTTGAAAATTGCTCGCAAGGTTGTTCAAACTTGTCGCCCGAAATAAAAAATATCTTGATTCAGGAATCAAGAATAATGTTGCCAAAAGAAACTTCCAGAAAGAAACAGAGATTTTGGTTAAGAGGTTGGATTTCAAGAAGGGACCGATTAGGAACCTTACAGAGGCTTTCAAAAGAGTTATTAATTGAACATGAAGCTAGATAAAAAAAATCCTCTACGTATGAGCAAGCCCATATTCACAAAACAACTTCTTTGGCATCCTTGTTTTTTTATCGATGGTGTGATTCCACAGGCACTCTTGTTGCTGATGATGGTCTAGGAACTTGAGGGTCAAAAAATCACTCCATATGAAATGTTTTTTATGGGAAGTGATGTTTTCGTGCAATATTTTCAATATTTCAACGGATAACTCCAACTTCTGACAGGAGGTTGTCACGATGACAATTTTGAATTCGCTTGACGACGACCAGCCGATTCAGAGTTCAGAGTCAGGCAACTTTTTGTCGTTCAACAAAAGTTGTTCAACTTTTATTGAAAGCATGTTCTCATCTAACGATTGTCATTAAATTCGACAGCGATTCTACGTTGACCATCAAAAATCGCCTAGTGAGAACGGGACAGAGCGATTGTCATTCAATTCCAAAGCGATTTCAAGTAGACCGATCAAACTCGACTCGTGAGAACCAGGGTTTTGAGCCGTTTCAACAACGAAAACACAGATCGCTTGCTATTTTTGTTGTTCAACAAAAATCGTTCAACATAGATCGCCTCGTGAGAACCAGGCTTAAGGGAGGTTGTGCAAAATTCGAAAACGTGTGGAAAATTGTGCAAAATTCAGAGAAGAGATCCACATAAAAAAAAATGATTTTTGGGGTAATATCGGGGGGGAAAATTGACATTTTCATAAAGGCATAGATCGGTAAGGGAGGGTGTGCAAAGTTGTGAAAATTCAGAGAAGAGATGTACATACAAAAATGTATTCTGGGCAATGTCGGGGGGAAACTTGACATTTTTACAGAAAAGACATCGATCGGTAAGGGAGGATGTGCAAAATTCGAAAACATGTGTGCCAAATTGTGCAAAATTCAGACAAGAGATGTGCATAAAAAAAATGATTTTGGGCAATTTCGGCGGGGGGGGGTGTTACTTGTCATTTTCATAAGGGCATAGGTCAGTAAAGGAGGATGTGCAAAATTTGAAAACGTCTGCAAAATTGTGTAAAATTCAAAGAAAAGATGTGGATAAGAAAAAATTATTTTAGGTAATGTCGGAGGGGAAACTTGACATTTTCATAAGGGCATAGATCGGTAAGGGAGGGTGTGCAATATTTGAGAACATGTGTGCAAAATCCAGAAGAGAGGTCTTTATGAAAAAAATGGGTCTGAATCATGTCGGAAGGAACCGTCACTGTGCTCTAGTCTCTCGAGAAAAGGTATGCAAAATTCAAAAATATGTGTGCAAAATACGTGCATAATCCCTGTATACTTAAAACCCGCATCCCACGTCATCGGGGGGGAAACTTGACGGAGCCAAACGGGAGTGAGTGAAAACCGATTGATCGATTTTCGGTTTGTGTCAAAACCGCGGTCAATCGAAAACCGATTAACCGGTTGATCGAAAAATCGGCTTTGGTTGCCATCACTAATTCAAAGCATACAAAATATTCAACAAAATGCTACACAGCGGCGCCGGCGCGGCGTGGACATGGAAAGTTCGAATAGAAAATATGATCATTTTGACGCTTGAAAATAAATGCACCAGCTTTTTGTTGTATTTCTATATCAATTCAAGTAACACATTAGTTATTTGATTTTATAATGACGTGAATTAGGTTTTTTTTTGTTAAAAAAATTTGACTCCATCGTTTTTTTTTGCGTGAACAAGCGAAGAGAAGTATCCAAAGCACTTAGTTTTCTGATTTGGGATTCTGGAAATCGTAACTACTTCAATTTCCTTGAAGAGGTTGATCGCGTCATGCTGATTCTCGTTCAGAACATCATTTCAGCAGGATGGTGCCATACAATGTATCTCCTTTATGTGAAGATTTTTCGTACAATTAAATATTCCTCGCACATAGGCAACACCATAACTCAAACTTAAGCCAAATAATATCATTGCATAACAAGATCAGGAAGTGGCAAAAAATCCAACAAATCTGGTTCACATTGCTTTTAATAAGAATAGAGTCAGGTAATGGTAATACTATTCCGCTAAATGTTAACTCCCTTGGCTAGTAACAGTAGAGTACTATAATAGATAGTCCTAAAGAGAAGCATATGTGGAATAATAGTGCACTCTACTATAACATCCCCACTCACACAATTTCACTTCACTCAACCGGTTTGCTTGTTCCTTTTTCCAATGTAAGGGTCACTTGCTTGCTCATCATTGTCAAACTTGCTCAGTTCTGACTATATTTTAAAACTGAACTATCTGTTAACTAAATCGGCAAAGGAGTTGGGTAAGGTCTCGTATTACGACCATGGTACATGGGTTAGCCCCCATTGCACCGGAGGATAGAAAGCTTATTGTGCATACCCGTCCTCATCCCCCAGGTTGTACTAGAGTGATGCTACCTATTATCATAGACACCTGATACGATCAGCCAGATCTAGGCTGAATTATCAACTTTTTAACAAGTAGCAATCAAAATTATACTACACCCTACTCAGCCTTGAGCTGTGCCAAAAATATTCGCACAGGACAATTTTTCCTGTCCACCGCTGTATCCAAACCAGTACACCGCTGAAAACTACTATCCTTTCAAACCACTAGCAAACGTGTAAACAGTCACTCTACCAAAAGGAGCAGCGTAAAGTATGTTGGTAAAAAATTAATCATGCTAGTGAATTACTGCTATTGATACCAATGTAAACCTGGCTTTATAATGATGAATGATGTCTAAAACAAAGGAGTATCAAAGATTAGGAACCTTGTATCTTAGACGCTCAGGCTTCCAAGACGAGATTGAAATACTGCTATGATTTCATATTATCAGACCTTATAGGTACTGGGAAACTTTGCAGATTTCATCAATATCAGTTTCGTTGTTCCGGAGCTATCACTGCAGAACCTTTTTCAGAGTGTTACTTTGCAGTTCGAATAGTTCCAAAACGAAGGGTCATTCGAAAATATTTCATAAAATAATTGAGTCTTGCTTTTGTTCTAAATAGCCATTCTCCAATTATCTCCCATTACTTCTGGTATACCTGCATTGACACAACGAACAAAAAATTAAAACGGCATTTATGAATGAATACATTACTTGTGTGATGAGCGATTCCCACAAATGGCTTTTTGGCTTGATGAGATATAAGACGGAAAAACGCAAAACTCAAAAGATAGCGAGATTGTTTGCATTCTGCTCAGATGTATTCTTCCAATGAATATATTTTATGTTGTGTTTGATATAATGTTCAGAGATTTTGATATGTAATTTTTTCCATTGCAATGATCGAAGTAGCCCGGAATCTGCGATATATAGAACTGCCTCGGTTTTAACAACTGTTTCCGATTATCGAGTTTGTACTATAAGTTGAATCTTACTAGATCATTTTTGTTTGTACTTTGATCGTAGTTTGTGTTGAAAATAAAATACAGTATAAAAAAACTATACCATAAACATACAACAACCAAATATTGTTTTAACCGTGTTTTTTTAAAATAAGATTTACTTTTTACTCTTTACGATTCAGTCATTTTATTATTTGTTCAGATAATCATTTGGACCTTAAACATTTTTTCGTTTTTCACATTTTCTTGCCAAATGACAAACATTTTTGCGGTGTCAATTCAAGCTTTTTCTTTTATGAATCTATCTCTGTGTTCTTCGCACCCTTCGTCCCACACCGATGCATCTCAACAAACTCAACTATTTAGATTGGCGAATAATCGCAAAAAAAAATCGAAAGTGACAAATCGCAGAAAAAAACGATTATCCGACGACAATGTAATTCTAATGGTCAATGACATACTATGAATCTGCTTTCCGCTTTTTTTAGCGAATGAAATTCAGTCACGTCTTGTCGTCGGAAAAGCGATTCGAGTTTCGAGATTTTCATGAGGACGACACACGTTAACTAATGGATGATGACATATTGAACAAAAATCGCCGCGATTAGCGACTCATGTCATCCGTTTCCGGAAAATCTAATTGGGTTGGTTGCATGTTAAAAAGAATCGTAGTTGGTTGAGCTGCATCTATTTATTTGGGACAAAGAGTGCCAAGAATACAGAGATGGATTCATAAAAGAAAAAGCTTGTAGTAACATCGCAAAACTGAGTTTTCCGGATTGGGATTCATTTGGCAGGTACGGTGGTCTAGTGGTGTGAAGCGCCGCTAGTCACCGAGAAGGTCTGGGTTCGATCCCCGGAGATAAGCCGTGATTGTTTGGGTTGCATAGACTAATACTATTGTTGTGGTGTTAAGCCTCTGATTTTTGGCCTTTTGGACAATTACACAAGTGTCTCGTCCCCATGAAATTCGCTAAACGCAAATTTTTTTTTCGACGGCAAGAGCTTATTAAATTTCAGTCGCTGAAAAAAGCGAAGAGCGGATTCATAGTATGTCATTGACCATTATAGAATCACATTGTCGATAAATATTCGCTTGTTCTAGCGATCAATCGCCTAGTATGTCACTGCACTTAGTGCCCTGAGTCACTAGGCGACAAAACAAAGAATTTTGCGATTTTCTGCAAAGTGATTGGCCATTTTACCGCCTAGTATGTCATGACAATACATAAACATATGTCAATGCAGCAATTTTATTGTTCCAAAATAAAGTTGGTGGAGTCAAAATAATGAATTTTGCGATGTTTCAAATTGGGTATATGAACTGAAATTATGTTACAATATTTTACCCACGCATCCTACGTCCAAAATAAATAAAATTTAATATATTAGCATATGTTCGCATCGTTTTCGAGGGTGGTGAAGTTTCAAACCGTTCTACACTGAATGAAAATTTTATGTGCGATAATGTGGTTTTCGAAAACTAAGCATGAGTCGGTAAGAATGACTGGGCCGAGTAGTTTCGCGAATTATAAAGCTCAATTCATTTTGCGTGAGAAGGGCAGGTAGATTTGTCTTAAGTCAATAAGAAAACTGCCGTCCATACCTTTTACATGCTTAATTTCATTTGATCAACAGAGATCGTTCAACTGGAATCGCTACTTGTGAATCGGGCTTCAGAAACGAAACTTGGCATGGGAAATGTACGTATGCAAGATAATCTTCAAATCGATTGCAGTCGAGGCTAGTGACATTTTAAATTGGAGGGGCAGAAAACAGAAAACATATGAAATGATATCAAAAACAAACTTACCTAGTTTATATGTTTATAGATGAAGTCCATTGACCTTTCTTTTGCATGCGCAAAGTGCTCAATAACAAGTTTATTAAAATTTTCCGTAGCTGACAAATTTGTTTCAATGGAACACATAGCTAAAGCGTTCAATTCACTTTAACATATTGTATTTCTTGTAAATGTTTCAATACGCTTCAACGTTGAAAAAGAACGTTCACATCCAACTGTTGTCATAGGCATTGTACATATGATTTAATATAATTTTACAGACTTTGGAAACGCACCACACAGATTGTTTTCATAACAGCACTGTTACAATGGTAATGCATCCGACGCACTTGCAAAATCCTGTCCGCTGTAAATAACTGTTAATTCATGTTTTAACGAATATTTGTCTAGGTTAAAATTTTCAACTGCTTGTTCAAACTCTGTATCAGGAAACAATAATTGAAATTTAGAGAATAACGGTGACTGAAAAAGAGTAGCTATGGAGAGATGATCAGAAAAGCTGAAACGATCTTCTATCGATATAATAATAACGTCACATACTTCCTTAGCAACATTTTTTTATATATCTCGGAAACGCGCTCTTTTTGGTTGCGACATTGGTTCATCGTTGCCTTCTTCAGTAAAGTAATCGTAATCAGTTGAATCCCTCACATTTTGGATGAACTGCTTAAATGAAGATATACATTTCTGCATTTTTATGCTATCAATATCGCGGCTCTGTAATTGATTGAAAAGGATGTTGCAGTTGGGCATTACCTTATTGAAAAAATATTGCCAATAAAGAAAGTCCGGGTCTTTTAACATGTTTTTAAGGCCAACTGTCTTTCTAATCGTGCTCTTGTCATTTGTCGAATCATCTATATTTGTTCAAGGCACAAAATAATTTCAGTTTTGTAAACATATACGGTCGTGACACAACGACTTTTGAAATTTCATCTAGTACTGCTTGCCCTAGGTAGACGTTTATTGACCACTTCATCAAGAACAGCCGTACGTTTTGGAGACCTTGAAAAAAATGTACTAAAGCCCTTAATATTGCAAAAAAAAATCTTTTTTGCTTGTTTTGGTTTGCTGCACGTTCAATAATTGAGTTTAGTTGATGAGCGTGACAGTGAATGTAATGGGCATTATTATAATTTTTTTTCATTTTAGCTTGCACGCCATTATCCTCACCATCATCTTCACCACTCATAACTGACTGAGGCACCATCATAACTCTGTGCAATTAGTTTTTAAGGGTTCTTGTTAATTCCAATATATTCAAGCTCTTTTAAAATTTCATTACTGATTCCTTCCGCAGTATGGTCTTTTATCTCCAAAAAGCCCATGAATCTTTCATGAATTTTACCATTCAATCCATAACGAATTAAAAGAACGAGTTGCGAAAGAGAAGCACAATCAGTCGTTTCATCTGCCATTACAGCTAAAAAATCTGATTTATTTATCTCAGAAACGATGATATTTTGGCAAACCGCGTGAAAAGCGTCTAATAATTAATTTTGTATGGTTTTTGATTACCCCATAAACACTCGATTATCTGTTTTCTTTATATGGTCTTTTAAAGTTCCATCAATTTCCGCCAATAAATCAGCAAGGCCCCGAAAAATACCGGGATTAGTACTAGTTTCTGATTCATCGTGGCCCCGTAGGGCAAGTTCGAATATACCACGGAATTTGATGCAGTCAATCAACCTACTAAGTATATGTCTATTTCTTGTCACATTTTAATTATGTTTGATGATGTTCTGACTCTATGCACTATTTAATTGGCATCTAATATCAACCTTGCCTAGCATTGAAAATTCTATGTGGTCATTTAGATGAATAGCACTCACTTTGTGTCTTTTAACCTTTTCGTCAAAGTGTTTGACATCACACATTCCCTTTTCTACCCATGCAGGATCGCTTCGAGGATAGGGAACTTATCCATTTCTTCTTTATCTTATTTATTTATTTTAGAGTGGGCGTTAATGCCTAAAAACACCGTATACCAAATATCAGCCCTTGAATCGCACTAGTTACTTTACAATAATTAATCAAAATTGACATCGACGCTGTGAAAATTCAAACGAAGCAAAAAACGCGGGAAAGTTTTGACGTCATAACATAACGCGTATCCTTGGCAACCATTTGAATGTTTGAAGTCTGATGTGACATCGAGTTGGTTTATTCCATAGTTTTTGAAAAAAATCAAGGATTCATTCGCGTGCCTGATGACAAAAAGTGGCGGATAAAATTACTTAGAGCATGCAGAAGTGATGAGGGGAATTATTTCGTTAAAAAGCAGTGCTATTTATGTGTGTGTGGAGATCATTTTTATGTGTGTATTTTGACAAAAAATACCATCACCTATTAAGTATTGTGTTTTTAGATTTTGAGAGATTTTATTCTTGGGTACATATTACTACAGACAGATTACAAAAATGAACCTTTTTAGTTTATTTCACCAGTATACAGTATGTCCTGCAATGGGGTAGGTATACAAAAGGACCGATTATAGATCAACATTTTTATTTCTCTAGAACGTCATTTTTATAAAAAATTTTGCTTGTGAAAAAAATATGATTGTTGATGAAAAAAAGAAAATTATACAAGAATATACCCTTCAAAAAAAAAGTTGGGATAGGTATAATCTTTTTTTCAAGCGAAAAGCGTGAATTACCTACACCGCCATATTTGAAAGTTTCCGGCAAAAAGAAAAAAATCAAATTGAGAAGCCAAAATGTTTTCAATTCAAATCTGTATTTTACTGAAAAGTGGTTTATGGTGTTAGGGTAATCATTATTATTGTGGTATCGATTTGTTCACATATTTGTATGAATTATGCTTTGACTAATAATCGCTAATAATTATTGGTTTATTTTATTATATTTATGGTATCACGTTAAAAGTTTTGATTTTTGCGCCTTCTTCGAAATACATAATTGGGAATGAAAAAAAATTGTCTTCTTTGATCCATTATTAACACTGTAAACCAATAGAATGTCTAAAGTTTCATCTTTGCTAAAAACTTCTGAATATATTATGAATGAAGGTAGCTCTCTCTTGAAATAAATTGATTTTCCAACTTCTTAAAGACCCTGCACAAAATTTGTTTTTTTTTCCATCGACAATCGTTTTTCTTTAATAAGCAAACATTCTTATAAAGAATGACTTTTGCTCGAGAAATTAAAGTTTCGGTCCATTTGTCCTTTTGTATACCTCATTGCCGGAAATACTGTAGGATACAGGTAAAATGAAATAAGAAGATCCATTTTTTTAATTTGTAATATAATGTAATATGCGGAGCAATACGTACCTAAGAATAAAATCTCTAAAAATGTAAAAACAAAATTATTGGTATTCATTTCATAATACTTACATCAAATTGATCTCCACATACATAAATAGCACTGTTTTTCAATTAGTTATTCTCCACATTTCTTCTGCATACTCTTAGGAATTTTGTTTGACGATTTTCGTCATCAGGTCCAGGCATGCGAATGAAAAGTTGTTGGGAAATTTCAAAGTTGAATTAGTACCTACACTGCGGCCTGCGGCAGAGTGCCATATTTAAAATACCATCCTCTCTTTTTCAAAAACTACGAAACAAACTAACTCAATGTCACATTCAAAGGATACGCGTTATGACGTCAAAATTTTCCCGCGCTTTTTGATTCGTTTGAATTTTCTCAGCGTCGGTGTCAACTTTGATAATTTATTGTGAAATAACTAGTGCGATTCGAGGGCTGATATTTGGTATACGATGTTTTTGGGCATGAACGCACACTTCAATACAATAAAAAAAAATGGGCAACTTCCCTATTGTTCATATTGGGACAAATAAAGCAAAAAAAAGCATTTCTTTTTTCAAAACCGCACAGCCAGCTTTCAGCATCGCATAACTTCCTGTTAAATTTCCGATTATAAGTTTTTTTTGAACCACTTGCGGCACTTGCACTGGAATGTTACTTAATATTTAGGTCTGGTCGGTGCGGCCCTAATGATTTTATTTCCAATCGAAGTTCATACGAAAACTTCATTAAATTCGCACAATTAATTAAGTTCTCTACGGTATTCGCCATTTTCAAAACAACCCAACCGGCCCGACACGCAAGAATTTTACAACTTGTAGAATTTTTTACACTGACTGACACGTGCTGACCTACATAAATCAAAACAAACAAAACGTAACCTTAAAAGGCAGTCACGATTGTCACGAAGAAGAAAAAGCGTCAACATGTTCGCGGACATTTCAGTAATACGCACGATTGTGATGGCTGTCCTCTACTTAAACAAATTCCTCCCACTCCCTCCCGATTATGCGCATATACATAATGCACCATGCGAAAGTCTGCGAAACAGTGCAAATCGGATATCGCCCGACTCAACTACCCGTCCTAAAAACATTTGCCAGCAATGACAGCCGGCTTACAGCGTTGCCGGCTTGTATTGACCGTCCTAGAGTTTCTAGAATTTAGATTTAGAATTGAAGAGTGTGTTAGGGCATGGAGCTCACTTTTTTGAAATAAATTAATTGAAAATGATTATGTTTCTGTCACAGCTTCGGGAGGGCACTGCCCCGTTGGCCTCCCTGCAGCGGTCGCCACTGATCGATTGTACTCAAAAATGATGAGTCAAGGGTACAAACGTAGTGCAGTGATGTTGTTCGAGGCAAGCGACTAGGATAGCGGATAGATTGATAATTGAAGGCGATGTATATTAGATAGCTCAGTACAACATAGTGGGGCGATAAGAGTCTAATGATTCTAAAAGCTGTAAAAAACATTGCCTAAAATTGATCTTGCCGCTAGCGTCCGCTTGTCTCTAACCTCATCCCTGCACTATCCGTCCCCTTATTGACTTGAGTTCTTTCTACGCAGAAGAGATTCGCCATTCTCTTATTCGGTGGAAGGGTTGTCTTGAATTCTCAATACTGTCATACTCCTTTTAGAAAAACAAAAGCAAACATCACAATCATGAATGTCTCATCTTTTTAAAAAATAAACAGTACTGTTATTTATTCACAGGTTGGAGCTATTTGGAAAAAATCAATCGAATGACCACTGAGTTCCACACAGTTGTTAAAGTGCTCTTTTCAACATCAATACCTATCGTGCTATATGAGCAACAAGGTAAGGTATTTTAGTGGGTTTCTGAAATTTGTACACAATTACAACAATGCACTTAGTCGTGACGTCAAAGCTATGTTGATAGCACCAAGTCAAAAATCACACTAATGACAATATCTGTTCAAACAAACTTATCGCACATGTTAAATTCCATAAAATTCTCTAAAAACGCACGCTTTAAGATATTGGAGAGAGATTAGGTGATTTTGTCCATGTTTCAAGTTTTTTAGGTTGCTATGGATAATGTGAACTTGATGCATTCTGAGAATTTGTATTTTTGTTTTGAAGTGTAAAGGTGGTAGACACTCCAACATATCCAAGTTTTGAGAATGAATCATAATTCTTGTCATAAGTATCTGAGTTATGCTCTAAAGCCTGGTGATTTTCATTCTCCATTGGTACCTTTAATTTTATAGGTTTTGGGTGAAGAATGGGCCTCACTCAAACTGGATAAATACATCCGTCACGCGGAGAGACGAATTTGGGATAATAAAATATTAACACAGCGACTATTGAGGAGCACGCGCAGTTATTGCATTTCTCAATGGAGTCTTCCTACACAACCATTTATTGATATCTAAGCATCATCCCTGATAAATATGCTGCCTATGCCTATTGCATATTGAGTTGTATTTTTCAGGGACGAAGCTAAGATATCTGGGTTCGATTTTTGCCTCCATGCGATGCCAAGTGTTCAGAGCCGGTTCAATGATTGTGGATCTCCAGTGTATACAGGGTGTCCCATAACTTATCCGCCATAGAGCAGCAGGTGATGATATGAATTAATATAAGAAGATTTGTATAATAAATGTGGTGAAGTCGTTAGAAAAATACAGGGTGTTAAAAGTGAAACTTAATTTTCGAAAAATTTCGATCATTTTTAAACGGATAAAGATGTATTGAGGTAAATGTCGGACATTTTCAACATCCATTGAAGTGAATATTAAAATTTTTCTAGATAGTTTGAATAAATTGAGCTCTCATTTTGATGAGAGGATTTTTATTTTGTCCCGGTATTTTTACTTTCACAGTCGAATATCTGACAAACGACTCAAGATATCGATATTCATCAAAAAAACATTTTCGACGAAGAAATATTGACTCTTTCCAAGTATGAAGTCAAAACAGTCACACCTATAGATTATAATGATTAAAACAATTATTCATCAAGCAAGGTGATGACTTATGTGAGGTCATTGTAAACCATTTTTTGGAATTGTGAGATTTGCCTTTTTTATTCATCATTGTTACAATCATTCATCATTAAGTACATAGAAAGCGCCATCTAGAAATTAGCTTAAAACCAATACCGAATTTGGATTTCTCACCTTCGAAAACGCTAGTATACCAATTTTGGATCTTCATCCGTTAAAAACTTATTGGAATTTTTAGAAAACAAAGATTCACTTTCAACACCCCTTATCTTTTCAACGACTGGCATTCACATCCACATTCATTTAAGAAATCTTCTCATTTTCATTAATGTTATCACCTGCTGCTCTATGGCGGATAAGTTATGGGACACCCGGTATAGTCCAGTGGTGGAGTGGAGACAGCCGCTGCCTTTCACGGATGCCAACCTTTGTAATTACGTCACAATGATTGAGTCCAAATTGCAGACAGATTTTTATTTAATGACTTAACATAATTATGGAGTTTAATATAATCATGGGTTCAGAAATTGCCAGTTGAGAGACTATTTTGTGAATATTTCCAAAACCCTTTGGGATAGGATAAAAACGATACATGGCATTCACAAGACTTTTTATACATACAAAAATTTTATAAAGCTTCCACAGTTTTTCTAAGGAGCGTTTGAAATAGTGGGGGCCTCCTTCTATCCTCCAATTTGTGTACTTTGTTCAAGTTGGTCCATGAAATATGAAAAATTGGAGTAATTTTCACATGAATGTATGTAACCTAAATATTTTGCACCTTTTTCTGGATAAATCGATTTTCAAATTCTGTCACATGCTCTCCATCCATAAAATTAATCGCGGTAGTAAGCAATCAAGAAAACAACACTTTTTGGTTGTTTAGTGAGGCAGAGAGCATATAACAGAATGTGTTAATCGATTTATCTCGAAAACGGTGTAGACTATCGAAGTTGATAAAGATGTATTGAGTGGGCTCGTCAAGTGCAGGAAACGAAATAATGATACATAAGTCATTTTATCTAAGTTGCAGATATTCTATCCAAGATAAACCGAGAAGAGTGATAGAATAGATGAAAATCTTTTGAATGTGGTTTCCAATAAAGCATATCCTCAATTGGATTGATTTTCAACTGTTTGAATAACAACAAAAATCAATGATCAAAGATCCAAATCAAGCCACAAAAACAATTTAATTCACGCTCTCTGCAACTGGTTACAAATACTACAAGTAGGTATACAGGGTTATTTACGCTATACAGATCGTAGTATTGTAGCTATGTGATAAGTTGAAGGAAAAGTCCCCAGAAGAACCAGGAAAACAACCATGTTCACTGTATTCTAACGTGAACTAATTTATTCAATGCATATAATTACAACTCAGTTGAACTCAGTTCATTACTCTTTTACCCAATTACAATATGAACTTAAAGACTGCGTAAGCAGTCCGCATAGAAACCACACAGGATGGTCATATTGCTGTCGATGCAGTTACTCAATAATGTTTCCCTTCCTTCCACTGATTTTTTGTCCACGTTTATCACAATATTTGGCGATTTGTCTTCTATCACTTCATATGGTCCATTGTAAACAGCGTCAATTTGTTTCGCGCACTATTTCTTAACATTATCTTACTACCTACTTGACACACAATATGATCACTTTTACAACAATGATTTTTTTTATTGCTTTTTGACACCATCACATCATTTCTTGCATCATCACAAGCGTGTTGCAATCTATATTTCAATTCTATAGGATAATTGTCAAAATTATAGACGGGATCGCAAGAATTTAAAATATTACTTGGAAGTTTGCAAGTTTTTTCAAAAACCAATTCAAATGGAGTATACTTGCTTTCAGTATGAACTGTATTATTGTAAGAAAAACTCCAATAGTTTAGCCAAGTACTCCATGTGAAGGGATTCTTCAACACTTGAATGCGTACATAATTTCCTAATGACTTATGCGAGTTCTCTAAAGAGCCTTGAGTCTTATGATGATAAGCAGTAGAATTGAGTGTCTTTATTTTCAATAACTTACAAGTTTCTTTGTAAACTTCAGCCAAAAATTCAGTACCTTGATCAGAAACTACCTCGTCAGGTATTCCATATCTCAAGATAAAATTATCGACAAATGATCTAGCGACGGTTAGAGCCTCTTTATTTTTTGACGCATAACATTCTTCGAATTCACTCATAACTCACACTCATACTCATAACATTCTATGAACTCACTTAACTGAAGATTTGTCTCAGTGGGCAGAACTGTTGATATATAACACACACAATTATATACCCCCACTTTAACTATTGTACATCACTTCTGCTGGGGTGTCCGAAAGAACAAATATGTAGATTACTAGTCTTACAAAATAAATGTATGAGGATAGTTTTAGGCTGTAAAAGTTATGTTTCTATAAATAGTATGATTGAACAACTGGGGTGGCTGACGGTTGAGCAGGGCATTAGGAGAGCGAACATGATACTTCTGTATAAAATAGAGCACAGAAGAGTTCCAGAGTATCTTTGGAGTAAGGTTTCTACAAGATTTGAACTTCACTCGCGAATGTTACGTTCAAAAACCGAGTAAGATGTCCAGTTTGTAAATAAAGCCTATCTTCAGGGATCATTATTTTCTGAAGGGGTTCGCCTTTATAATGCCTTGCTAAGCGAAGTTAAGAGCGCAGATACAGTTGGTTTTTTCAATGAAAGGCTGTTCACCTATTTAAGAAATGAATAATCAACTTTATATATATATACATTTTTTATCATTATGTATTGTATGTATGTAAACTAGCTATTTTGCTAAATAAATAAAGATTTGATCTGATTTGAAGATGTTTTTATTTTCGTCGTAATCCGATTTGGAAGGTCCTACAAGATCAATAAACTCCTTTTGAAAAGCTAACGACGCAGTTGTTGTGATTGTCATGGATACTTTCTTGTGATTAGAATATCTATATCGTTGGCAATTGTCACATTTTTTTCACAAAATTGCCGATAATTATATCTTTTTATATTATTTAGCATACGATTTATCCCTGCTTGACCGCCGGTAAGCAATATGTGAAAATCATTCGATATTTTTCTGGATCTGAGATATTTTTAACATTTTCAATAACTGATATATTTAAATTGTTACCTATCTCTTATCAAATCGCGATTTTTGAGGAATTCGATGAATTGTGCGCACTCATAATTTTTTATCATAATTAATTCCGGAATATCATATTTCATGCATATAGTTTTCAGGTCTCTCAACGATGCACCTAGAGTGTCAACGCCGATCGAGTATCCTGATTTATGCAAACGAAAACAATATTTTTCTCATTCATAAAAATTATATTTTTACCTTTGTATTCATATTTTTCACTATCAGTTATCACTTTAAATTCAGATCGAGAAATGGGTCGTAATTCGCAAAATTTTTTGGGACATTTAACTATTTCAACTACTCCAGGGTGATCAAGCCTTTCGTTAGGAAATGAATTAGATGTTCCTGAAATTTCCTGATAACTTTCGTTTTGTTTGAGCTCTAGTGATATCATATACGGTTTCATCTATATAACGATTTTTTTTTTATTTGTCCTAAGAAAGTTCGATTCTAGATAGAGCGCCCGCTGTAACATTTTCTTTTCCCTTAACATATTTTATAATAAAATCGTACTCTTCCAAAATTAATCTAAATTTTGTCAGTCTGCTAGAAGGGTCCGTCATGCCAAATAAATAAATTAAAGGTCGATGGTCCGTATAGAAAACAAACTTTCGTCCGAACAAATATGGTCTTTACAGCCCAAACTACAGCCAAAAGTTCTTTCTCTATCGTACAATAGTTTGGCTTATCAAGAGAACGACTAACATAAGCGACTGGCCTTTCATCCCCATTAGACAAAACTGATTCAATCGCAACTCCTGACGCGTCGGTTTTCAAAGTAAATATATTGCTTGAATCAAAATTAGCATATTGCAAGATTGGGGGATTGACAAGACAGTTTTTCAGAATATCAAAGGCTTCTTGACATTCTTGTGTCCTGCTAAACGGAACGTTTTTTTCAACGTACTGGAATATCTGAAACAGCTTTTATTTTACCCATGTCAGGGAAAACTCCTTCTGCAGAAATTGAATGCCCTAAATAAAAAATGTCCTTTCTGAGAAAGTCGCATTTCTTATGATTTAACTTTAAATGCACGTCTTTTAGCCTTTGTGAAACTTTTGTTTAATTTTTATTATGATTTAACAAGTTATTACTAAAAACAATCAGATCATCCATGTAAACGAAACAACTTTCCCAGCCTAACCCAGACATAGCAATCGTCATGGCCCTCGAAAAAGCTGATGGACCAACTTTTAAACCCATCGGAAGCCTTGTCAATTGAAATTGTAGAAGTGGTAGAAGCTGTACATGGTCTACTAGAATGTTCTAACTCGATTTGATAATACCCTTGAGATAAATCAAGATGTGTAAAATAAATTGCGCCTGAAAGGGAATCAAGAATTTCACTAATATACGGCAAGGGAAATTTTTCGTCTTTTAATTCTCTATTGCATAATCTATAGTCGATTACACATCGCCACGATTTTTTGCCGGTTTTATCAGCTTTCGTTGGAACTATCAACAAAGGTGCTGACCATTGCGACTACCTGTTCGCGATTTTCCTTTTTCTGTGAATGCGGTAACCGATAGGGCATAGACCCACATCCTAGTAAATCCGTATTGTCATTAATAATCTAAAAGAGATTCTATTCACAAATGTTATGTTTTGAGTTGAGTTGATAGGTATACAGGGTGATTCACGTATGTCGTCTGCTACAAGTATTTCGAGAGCGGCTTTTCCAAATCTTTTGAAATTTGTTATGAGTCTATATGGAATTATGATGCATCTTTTAAAAATATTTTGTTGATTGCGGCGTTGCCGGATCTACAAGTTTTTCTTAGTAACTTTCCTCGAAACTTTCTGATTTCAAATAGGACAACCTGTATATTATTAGATTTTTGAATTCTGTATAAAATTCTGAATCACTTTTATAGAACATGTTATACGTCTAATGATGATATTTTCGTGAATAAATGAAAAATGCCATTTGTAGGAGTTGGGGTGGTTTTGTGGTCTTTCTGATAGAGATTGACACTCACGTTCAAAAATAACTGCTTTTATTCTAATTAAGCTTTTGATTTGAACATACAAATTCATAAAACGTCAGTCTATCACAATTTTCACCTCACGTTACTTGTCAATCATCTCACTAGTAACAGCGTTGCCAGCTTATATGCTTACAGCAACTTGGGTGAATGAGGAGGTACTAGTAACACTTTGTTTTTCTGCTGTATCAATTTATCCTTGAAACTGGTGTCCTAATACAGATATTGTTAAAACTGGTCTGTCACGAGGGTTAATCAAAGTGTCAAAACTACAGAATTCAATGGATGATGATGAGGTCTCGTATTTTTTGCAATTCGGACAGTTGGACCGGATAAATCCTTTTTCCCCGCAACCATAGCAATTCACTGATGACAACATGGACGTATGGGAAGTCGATGAATTGGCATTGTTCTTTACCGACGCACGTCCTCCAGCTGTTGGATTTGGAACTTGCATGAGTGTGTCCTTATTTTTATTAGCGTTAAGTAACTGCCTACAATCCTCTTTAGAGCGTCCAAAATTCCGAAAAAATGGACATCGAGGATGGCTATCCTGAGAATTTTTTGTCGTGTCCACATGCTCCTTAGACTCAAAAGTTTCTTCGACCAGTCTAGCCTAAGCAAGGAGTTCGTTGAAGTTCATTATTACGGGGTAACTTTTCCCGAATTTTTCAGTGAAGCAGCCCATACACCATGTCAATTTGAACCTTCTTCCTAAGAGCATTTGGGGGCAGCTGGGCTAACACCGACCGCGCCTCACATACGAAAATATCTGTAGGTGTAGCAGCATCTTGTTCGGATGAAAAGAGTTCCCTATAAACACGATAAGGGGGTTTCTGGGGACCAAATGTTACTCGTAACAGGTTCAGAGCGTCTTGCCACGTGTCAACCGATGATTTTACACCCTGGTACCAGGTTGCTGCAAATCCGTCCAACAACATTGGAAGTCCCCGAAGAGCATTTTCGTCCGAAACTTGCGTACAGTCTTTATAAATCGAAATGGCACCAATAAGAGCATTTACGTCAGAGTGTTTGAAACCGTTAAAACGCGATAAGCATAGAGCAAAATTTCCATGTAGAACTTGAATAGCAGGCGCTTGATTTTGAGGAGCAACAGAAAGTTTCTCTAAAAGTACTCTGAATTGTTCCTCCGTTAATGAGACCGCCATTTTTGCCGAGCCCGTTCCTTCTTCTGCAGGACCTCGAGAGAGTAATTCGTAGCGATGCTCCACCGTGGACAAAGCAAAACATAAGTGTACTGTACTCACAGTTTTGCAGGCCTTCCCTTAGCCACAAGGAGCAAATTTCCACTGGCAGTCAGTTATTTTGCACGCGTTTCAAATCTTTCAGGCCCCACGTTGGGCGCCAGTGTAGGAGTTAGGGTGGTCTTGGGGTCTTTCTGATAGAGATTGATACCCACGTTTAAAAATAACTGCTTTTATTTAAATTAAGCTTTTGATTTAAACATACAAATTCATAAAACGTCAGTCTATCGCAATTTTCATCTCACGTTAACTGTCTGTCATCTCACTAGTAACAGCATTGCCGGCTATATGTGAGTACAGCAACTTGGATAAATGAGGAGTTTGTAACACATTGATTTTTCAAACTAAGATCTCCCAGTAACAGTAAGAAACTGAGGCGTGGAAATTTGACTGCATTTTCTTCAAATCTTAAAGTATACATAGACTCTTCCAAATATTTAGAGAATTCTACAGAGTGTGCAAAAAAAATCGATCACATTCTCGCTTATGGAAATGACTGAGACTCGATTTTTTTAAATTGAACACCCTGCATTTTATGTTTGCAACTCGGCTTTGCAATGAGCTTAGCATTAAATTTTGGATAAAAAGTGTCAACATTGTCCTATAGCCATCTCAAGCCATTTTTGAAATATTGAGGATTTCATATTAAATGTGAGGTTGATAAATTCCATTTATATTGCCTTTAACAAAACAGCAATCTAGCATTCTACGCAAATGCAACGCTATCGTTTCAATTAAATACGAATGGTGAATAGGTACTACTAACTTCTTTCTAGATAGATCGCTAAATCTCGCATTTGATAGGAATCAACTTGTGACTCGTAAAACAAGCTCAAAAACTATTCAGGAGATAGTTTACATAGGGTCTCCGATAGATGTCATGAAATATTGAAATCAACCGATACGAGAAAAATAAGCTTAATATTGATCAAGAATTTAGAATAACTATTTCCGTTAATTACTATGAAATTATTATTAGCAATGGCTGAATTACTTGAAGATAACTACAGTTTTCAACAGATTCATGATCTATTTGTAATTTTCGGCGAGTGCCAAAAAGTTTTTGCGAGGACCTGTCGAGTCTCTAATCAGAAATATCCAGACCTTCCAACCATGACTGTAACGAAGTTGAAAAGAATACTGTCAATTTTTTTCCTGCACGGAAATCCAGTTATTCCAATACATCGTGCAAAGCCCATCACTGGTAATGAACATAATGAAAAAATGATCCTTGGCTATTTCAATGCCTTTCCACGAGCATCGATACGTAACGTAGTGAACGACCTAGGAGTACTTTTCATCAATGGAGAGAATTCTTTCGAGACATAGCCCAGTCATATTAGGGGTTCACTGCGGCATGAGAGATAATAAGCTGTAAACTCGTACACACCTTAATTCCAGCAATCTTAAATTTTTCTCAAAAGTCGCGTGAAATCTTGTGTCGGCGCCTTCAGATATCCAAGGTCAAAGGTCCCAAAGATCAGTTTTTCGTCAATATCTCGCTTTCTATGATTTTAATCTTATTTGCATTTATCTCAAAAACTGTGAACCATAAGATTCTTTATAAATTTTGTTTGATTGGAACTTTTTTCTAAACGGTCAACCGTTTTTGAGATAGACCGCGAAGAGCGCGCTGCGCTCAACCATACATAGCAATGCAAGAAATGCGATGAAACATTGGGGCAAGCTTGTCTATTCCGTTGATCACAAGCTTCAGAACATTGAATCCTCGATTTTCTGCATCCGCAGCGCGAGCAGCAACAATTCTTCATTATTGTAGTTGCAAAATAGCGTGTTTAGCAATTCATCCTGATGCTGATGATAATATTGTGGTTATCGGTTCCAGGAGTTCATTTCGAATTACCCATTAACCTTATTCCTGGGATTCTTAATCATTCCCTAATGAAGTTTTGATTTGGTGATGGTAATATACTTACTCTCCTTCTATGTGGATGAGCCGCTGCATTTGTTGGTGGAAGATGGACTCACTTTGAAGGTCATTTTTTTATCTTTTTGACTAGATGAATTCGGTATACAGTAAACGCAAAACAACTATGCATCTTCGTCAACAATGCCACCAAGTGCGTTGTTATGTGATGACTTTTCAACAAAATGCGTATTCCATTTCAATGCAGTATTTGTAGAGGGAAGTTTTCTTCTTCAAATACTTGAGCCAGTTGATCAAAATTCAGAAGTTCCTCTCAGTATTTCCAAGATAACCCATGTTTCACCTGATAAGGCATCACAAGACTTGTCAAATTCAGGGAACGCCATTTTGAACAATGTTGATCATTCATGATAAGGAATGTTTCAGTGATTAAGCAATTTCATTCAACGTGTTATTTACCGGAAATCAGGCATGGCCTTTAGGATGATTGAGCGCAGCGCGCTCTCCGCCATCTATCTCAAAAACGGTTAGCCGTATAAAAAAGTTTTAAAACATTTATGGAGAATTTTGTGCTTTACAATTTTTGTAAGAGATGCAAATAAGATTGAAACCATAGGAAGCAAGATATTTACGAAAAACTGATTTTTGTTACTTTGACCTTGGATATCTCAAGACGCCGACATGAGATTTCATGAATTTTTCGAGACAATTTCAAGAATGCAAAAATTAAGGTGTATACGAGTTTACAGCTTATTATCTCTCATACCGCAGTGGACCCTCTTATTTGGATTAAATGACTGGAGTAACACTCCATGCACAATTACAAAGCAAAAACTCCTTCAAGAATTGATGCCTGCTGATTTCCAACAGATGATAGACCTGTGCGAGATCTTGTTGATCCAAATCCAGGAGAATCCGAATTTTCTGGAAAAATTATATGGACAGTTGAATCAAAATTCACAAGAGATGGAATGGTTTATGTGAACCTAACCATCATCTTAATGAATAATATCTTGAATTTCTTTGATTATTTCATTTCACGCTACATCTGATTCGCAACGTTAAGGTATTATCGTCATGAACATAATATCCAACATTCACGTCTGACTACTAGAATTCTCATTCATGAAAGCAATGTTGAAGCACGTTTGTTATGAAATTGTTAATATTTAAAAAATAGCTGACGATAAGCATAAGATAGTATCAACATTTTTTATTCAAAATTGGAGGCTTATTTTATTGCTAACATAAAATATAGGGTGTTCCATTTGAAGAAATCGAGTTTCAGTGATTTCCATTAGCGAAAATGTGATCGTTTTTTTTGCACACTCTGTAATATTCTCTAAATATTTGGAAGAGTCTATGTATACTTTGATATTTGAATAAACTGAACTAAAATTTTTACGCCTCAGTTCCTTAGTGTTACAGAGAAATCTTAGTTTGAAAAATCAAAGGCATTTGTCATTTTTTGAATAAAATGACAAATATTCACGAAATTTTTATCGTTAGACATATAACATGTTCATAAAAGTTATTCAGAATTTCATGCAGAATCCAAAAACTCAAATCATATACTAGGTGTCCTATTTGAAATAACAAAGTTACTAGGAAAAACTTGTAGATCCGGCAATATTTATATCTTGACTATCCTTTGTTCAATTATTGCGAAATTTTCAGGAAGTACATATTTTTTGCCCCTTTTTCGAATGGTGCTAATCATATTTATCAAAAGTCACACAGAAAAAAGTTTGAAAAGTAGCTGTAGACTTGTAGTGTAGTCAGTTGTTTGAAAAAAATCGCCAGGACTCGTAAACTGACAAATTGATTGAAGTTTTTAAATGCACAATCACTTATTTTAAAACTGATACAGAATCAGAGTTTAATGGAATTTTAGGCTGTTTATTCACTTTTGTCGGGTACTGTATACAGGGTGTCCCAGAAGTATTGGGAGATATTTCAAGGACGGTTATTTGGAACAAAAATGAGACTAAGATCTTCTATAAAATATTCCCGTTCGACCCTTTTTTTCGGAATCATTCGTACTTTGAAGTTACATCCTGAAGAAGAATATTTCGTGATAGCTCTGTAACAGTAAAATCAATTTTCATGAAACTTGGGAAGTATACGCAGTTTGTAGAAACTGATAATTTGAAATAATAGCAGAATCTAAATCTCATCATGGAAGCCTAGGGCGGGCCAACGCGACAATAAAATGCTCCTAAACTGCGGCGTATCTTCTTTTTTCGAGCAATTTTTGATTCAGCCTCGTCAATTATTTGAAAGTAGAAAAAGAAAACGTATCAATGTTTAGGGGCCAATTCTTCCATGAAAAAAAATTAAAGTTGTCTATTTTTTTTTCATTTAGGTATCGATAGGTACCACATTTTTTTTTCAGGGCAGAAGATAACAGGAAAAAACCTACAACTTTTTTCAAAACTTTTTTCTATCTTGAAAAATAAACTCTCTATGAGCCACGTGAATATAATCAAAGACCTTGTACAGTGGAACACATTAGAGAAGTCCCAGGAGAAGTCCACATCTTGGTACGTGGGCTGCGCGGCGAGAAAACAAGTTAATTGTCCCCATAGGCGGAGACAGATGATTATAGGTAGAATAATATCTTTATTGACTATTTAACACTTTTCAACTGAATATAAACCATAAAGACCTAATTCTCTGTGATTAAACTATAACTTATCGAGTTGATAAGTTATAAGATAAGAATATACAATTTTATGGTCTAAGTATAAACCCGACGACAAGACGCCGCTGAATCATCCGGTTGCTAGGATACGACAGACGCTTTCCACTTCGCATTCAAATGACGAGCCACGTGATGTGGCCTTCTCTAATGAGTTGAACTCTACTTACCTACTTATGTGGTAAATAACTTCACAACAATAATGCAAATCACCATAGTCGAATTACATGCCGTGCAAATTTGCACTTAACGTCTAAATGAAATATGAAATGTGAGGCTATGGAACAATTTAAGAGCACATGCGCATTTCATACATCCTGGGTACATCCCGGTAAATCTTTCAAATCCCAAGTAATTCCTCAAACATCCTTGTACATCCTAGAATTTTGGAATAAATCCCTGTACATCCCTAGAAAATCCCTCTAAATCCTTGTAGGTGTACACCATAAATCTCCAAGTGTTCACCCCTCGGTTTTTTTTATAAAAACTCAAATGATCCATATTAATCGAATCCAATACTTTATCAACGCGCTTCACCGATTTTCTATCTACACTTTCAATAATATTACATATTTCATAACTACTTAGTTATCCAAAAGTTGGATATAATTTTTTTTAAATGACATCGTCATCACGTGTATTCAAAATTTTAACAGGAATCATATCATTAGAATTTGGTTTTCCTATGCTTTCTGCAACAAAAACCCCTCTACATAGTTCGGTTGGTGTAATTACACAATCATCACTTATATTCGAGTCAAAATATTCATTATCTTCGCATCTTGCCGGAATTTTTGTATAATTACATTTTTCGGATTCAATAGGCATTGAAATTTTGTCATTACCTACCCATAGGAAAAATAAAAATCGTTCATAATTCATAGTTGCAGCATATTTCACAAAAAAATTAGATCCCAACAGTCCCCAAATACCTTGCTGAAATTCATCACTATAATAAAAACTGATGAGACAGCTCGGTATCATTCTCTGTTATATTTGCAGAACCATAATATGCTTCCAATGACACAGAAATACCGTTTATTCTTATTTGTTTTGAAAAGTCAATAGTTCGAGTTCTGGTACATATTTATTAAAAATTACACTTCCTGGTATCTAATAGGAATAAATATGTGTTTTCTCCATAACGTAGTTTCACAAAATTTGATCCATTTGATCCGAATATAACCGAAAAAACCGATTTTTGGATGTATTCACCTCAGAGAGACCTTCTATTCCTAGTTCCTCTGACGGTTGCATCATATATGCCCTATTAGACCTACGGCGAAAATTGCGTATGTTATTAAAATTTCCGCGATTAGGATTTTGCCTTGGTCTATTATTTTGACCTCTGATAAAATAAATGGTATCTCTAAAATTAGAATGACTATTATGGTTGTTATGACGAAAAGATGCAAAACCTGTACCGCGATTGTTGTTTTGAAAACGATATCCACGTCCTTGAATATGAAAAACCTGATGAGAATCTTTTCTGATCGTAAGCTCCTCATCTTTTGCTCCTCTAATAGCTTCGCTGAGCTAAGTATAATCTCGTGCTTTTACGATGGTTTACAATAATTGTTGTGCAAACCATTGGCAAAAGCAGGAAGCAGTTATGGCTAACTTTCCGTTTACTCTTGACAGAACAGACAAACTATCATCATCACCGTCCGCCTGACTAATGGTAAGATTTACTAATAAGTAACTCCTCTAAAATCCTTAACGGATTTTGTACCTTGCCTACTATTGTTCAATTGGAAGGATAATGCTGACTGTTTTGTTAAAAAATGAACTTTCAAATCTGAGCATTACAAGTCGCATAACTACTTTGTAGCCTAATTTTTGCATTTTGAGAGAGACGTTGATTTTTTACCATCAGAATTCAACATATCGCAATACAATTCAATGGCATCAATAAGCTGTTTCGTTGTTTTCAAATCGAAAGTTTCCGACATCTTATTTTCCAAACAAGCAGAATCAATATTGTTATAATCACTTTGCTTATCAGATTGGAAAAATAAACTGACACGACAAAAAATATAGCACAAAGATTTGACAACGAACGGTGTTTTTCACCCAAGCCGACGCTACGCCATTATTAATACAATAGCATTGCAAGATGATGCAGCCCAGTCGGCAGCGTGCACACGTGACATTAAAGACAAGGCGCAGGGTGGCAAATAGGGCACCAGAAAATCGCTTCGGAACCGCGGCTATCAACAAGCGGGTAGGCGCGGCGGAATGACTCCAGCGGAGAGTGGGCGTATCGCCGATGATTTTGAGCGTCGGGTTTCCGATAGCGGAGGGAAAGCTTTAAGAAAGTAGGAAATCGAATTTCGTGATCTTGGAAGAGATTAGCAAACGTATCGTGGGTGCCTTCAGCATCACGCGCCAATCAGCCGATATCCGATAGCCGCCGACTGTTATCCGCCAACTTTGTGTTTGCTGGCTAACTGTATTCTAACATAGACTAATTAATTCAATGCATATAATAACAACTCAGTTGAACTCAGTTCATTACTTCATTACCCAATTACAATATGAACATGAAGACTGCGTAAGCAATCCGCATAGAAACCACACAGGATGGTCATGGTATCATTATAAGAATATACAAAACATTTTTATTTTAACTTAATATTATTATCATTACCAATATATAATATACCTTACAGCTAAAATACGTGACTTGCAAGTTTTGGGGTCTATGGGGGTATGTTATGGTCACTTATTAAAACCATTTTCATATTATACAGGGTTTCTTTAAAGCCTTAAGAGTATCAAAAATGCGTTTTTTTTCTGTATTTGATCGAATTTTTGGATTCTTTGATCAAAATAGGTGTACCTATGTTTCAATGAGGTTCATGATAACTAAACCTCAAGGTTATTCAAATAATTTTGTGAAAATTTTATTTTCATGTGTCGGAATACTCAAGAAGTATTCAAGTTACGTAAGCGGAATTTGCGGCAAAGTGTTACAATAGATTATACTTTATATTCTGATCTTAGAAACCTTGTCATCTTTTACAGGATGCCCAGAAGCTTTCAATTGCTATAAGTTGATACATTTAAATAGAACCTCATTTTTTTGACTTTATCAGTAAATGTTTTTTTCAATAACCTGTCGATTGGTATTACGGTGTCCTATGCCTAAGTCTTCGCGTTTTTACAGAAAACGCCTAATAATCTTTAATTGCACCATTTGGTGCTTTTCAAAAACAGACCCTAATGGTATCTAATCATGTATCTAGTCACGTATGCATTTTTTAAATATGATATATCTGAAATTGAACAAATGCAACAATGATTAAAAATTGTTTTATCATGAAAGACAAAGTAAAAATATCGCTAAAAGTAAAAAACATGATTCATTGTTTGTCATTTCTAAATTTCCTAGGTAATAATAATAATGATAATAATAATATTTATACAGAATAAGAAATATGCAAACGAAAAGAAATAGCGTGAAAAAATAAGGAAATACACAATCAGTTTTTCATTTCCAAACATTCATTTAGTGTATATGGCTCTTATTCTATAATTAGGTTTTTAACTACGCACTTGAAGGATTTAAGAGAAGATGAAGTCTTGAAATCATTTGGTAGCTTGCTGAAATATCTCAGGCACATGTGGTACGGACTTTTAGAAGGCGAAGTAGTAGGGAAGCAGTCAATGATAAAGTTTGGCTGTTAGATGCTCGGTATATTGATCGTCAAGCTTTCGGGAAACATTTCCTCCCTTCATCAGGACAACTAGTAGGAATATAAGAGTAATAGTACCATGACAAAATAAAATATAGAGGGCACTTACCAAATTGTGAGTAAAACAAAGAGCACTTATCACTCATATAGGACACAGATTAATTATTATGAAGTTGTACATTACGTATATAGTGTGTGAATTTGAAAGGAACATAGAATTGTGATTAACAGAACATAGCTAGCCTAATTAGTAGTTTAAAATGATGGAAAGTAAATACATGGAATAAAATAATATGATATCAAAATGTTCGGTTGTAAAAAATGAATGTGACTAGAATTATGATGAGGTTTATAATGATTTAAAATGAATAAATAGATTAAAAGATAAAAGAGTTAAAAATTATGAATAAAATGACAGGGAAAATGGATAAAACTGGTAAAAGGGACTATGCACAACGTTAAATGATAGACATTCTGGTACAAACTGAGAACAAGGAGAATTATCAACAATAAAAAACACCAACCAAAAACTGCAAACTAATCCTCGATAAGGTGTAGGTGATTCCCTCTGTGTTTGTATGTTGGAACGGCTGATCAGTGGGATCGTAGGGATCTACACTGGATGGCGAAGGAAAGCATCGAGCAATTCAACAACGGCAACATAGTACTATGCAGGACATGTACACCACCAGCTGTTTGCGCGCCAATAGATTTTTGTATTGGAGAGTGGACAGAACAAAAACTTTCATTTGAGCCTCTCTTTCGACAATTTCCACATGGCGTTGCACATTCAGAGAGTTGTGATAAAAGCGAAACATTTTTCGCTTTGACGAAAGTGGAGTAAGATGGTGCTTACAAGTCGATGTTGGTGTTACTTGTATTGGGCACCATTGCTCGTTTGTGCACTTCAAGTAGGTAACTATATATCGTGCTGAGGTTTTGGTAATCCAGTTGGTTATTCAAGTTGTTTGGAGTGTTCTTGATGTGGACCATCTCCATAAACAGGCGTTTGTGGTAAGCGTTGGAACGAGCCAGTACTTTGACATCGTCAAAATTAGGGCTGTGACCTGTATTCGTGTGGTGTTGGGCAAGTCCACTTGTTTGCTGACGTCTCCTACAATCACTTTTATGAGATGCTAATCTGCCTGATAATTTTTGTGACGTTTGGCCCACATATGAGTACTCACATGCCATGCAGGGTACCTTATAGACCACATTCCTCATGTCTTTGGTGGCCAGGGGAGTTTTAGTTTTGCTATAAACCAAGCCTACAGTTTTGGTTTGTTTTTTTGCAAATTTTGCGTCCTCCTGGTCCAAGATCCTGATTAGTTTAGGGGTGAGAACGTCAAGGTGAGGCAGTACGTATTAATGTATTTGATCTGCAGGTGGCAGGGCAGGTGGCAGGATAATGGGCAGTGCGGGTTCCTGGATCTGCTCAAAGCCATGTCTAGTACTGAATAACAGTTTATTTACCATCTTATGTGGGTACGAGTTCTCCCTAAGGATGCGAGCTAGTATTTGGAGAGACTGATTCCGTTTGGTTGGATGAGTGAGTAGTACTGCTCTGCGTTTGAGTGCCAAAATCAGATTTATTTTCATGTTTCGGGGGTGGTAAGACTTGGAACTGATAAACCTGTTTGACGCCATGGGCTTGCGGTACCAAAATGTGTGGATGTGGTTGGTTGCAGAACGATGAACCCTCATGTCCAGGAAAGGGATGCTGTTGTCCACTTCCATCTCGACAGTAAATTGAAGGTGTGGATTGTAAGAATTGAAGACATCCAGGGTCGAAGCCACCGAATCCCTCGGTAAGGCGAGTATCAAATCATCCACATATCGTTTGAGTAGAGGGACTTGGAAGGGTAATTTGTCTACACAGCTTTCGATGAGGTCGTCCAGGACGTAGTTAACCAGAATGGGTGATATGGTGGTTGCAGTTTTTGGTTGGTGTTTTTTATTGTTGATAATATTTCTTTTTCTCAGTTTGTACCAGAATGTCTGTCATTTAACGTACAACGTCAGTCCCTTTTACCAGTTTTATCCATTTTTTTTCCTTGTCATTTTATTCATAATTTTGAACTCTTTTATCTTTAAATCTATTTATTCATTTTAAATCATTTTGAATCTCATCATAATTCTAGTCACATTCATCTTTTACATCCAAACATTTTGATATAATATTATTTTATTCCATGTATTTACTTTCCATCATTTTAAACTACTAATTAGGCTAGCTATGTTCTGTTAATCACAATTCTATGTTCCTTTAAAATTCACACACTCTATACGTAATGTATAACTCCATAATAATTAATCTGCGTCCTATATGAGTGATAAGTGCTTTTTGTTTTACTCACAATTTGGTAAGTGCCTTCTATATTTTATTTTGTGATGGTACTATTACCCTTATATTACTACTAGTTGTCCTGATGAAGGAAGAAACACATTTTAGATGTTTTAATTTGGAAAAAAAATAATACCCAATTATTATTTTTTTTTTTTCGTTTTTAAACTTTGTTTAATTTCACTCGATGATTTGAAAGGGGCCGCAACATTGCCGTGCATAAATGTTCTTTTCCATTAATCGTTTGATCGAGATTTTATCTTTCATAGATAGAACCATGTCTACGTATTCAAGATCAAACAGGCAAACTCTGGAATCTCAAAAATGTTAACAATTTTCAACAAACAATCCACGTTGCTATGAAATTTCAAGAAACTTTGATCAAAATGAAGTGAAATAGTTTTTAGGTCGACAAGCACCATCATATAGAAAAGATCATTGTTTCTAAGGTTATGGTTCTAAAATATTGATATTATCAGGATACCTTTTCCCACTAATGTCCTTCGCAAAAAATATATCAGTTGGTCTGTACGTAGCGCAATTCGTTTTTGCAACGAGCTTAAATGCACCAATTTTATAAAAACGTCGTAAGTCCGGTCCTGTCCAAGATTCGAAAACTCAATTTTGGAGGAATATCCAGAACATATTGACCAATATCATATCCAAAATTCATCTAAATCCATAAACAAACAAAAAAAATATCAAGGATCAAACTAGGTTCTAAATTAATTTGGCCCACAGTGTATATAGATTATTGAAAATGGAGAACATTTTAGTGTTTTCAGTTTAGCTCGTCACTAGATGTCGCTGCAGAGCATCAACTTCTACACCGTTCATCCAAGACTTTTCATTTACCGCTTCCGATAGAACAAACACTTGCGGAAATCCCAAAACCAGAAGACGCAATAATAGAAAACTAAAAATTTTATATCAAAGTCCGAAGTACGCCAAACAAAGCAAGTATTATATGGCAAGACATTGTTGACGTTAATAAAGTTAACAAAGCATCACAATATTTAAAAATGTAAACGAACATTATGTCCATATAAAATTACCGGATTTACCTAACCAGCTGATAAACATGCATGAAAAATTCAAATACACCAGATCCCGTTAAAGAAGATATTTTAGAAGATGATACAGCAGCACTATTGATTCAAATCAACAGAGAAAAGGAAACTGGTTATGAGCATTACACTATATTATATCCTTTGAATGAAAGGAGATAGCTTCAGAACTCTACCAAATGCTCGAAGTAAACACAGCACCGATTGATTCCCAAGATGAATACCCTGATTTGAAATGTTTTCCACTTTTATATGTACAAGGAAAATACGACCAATTTCAAAATCGGCAGCAGTTACTTCAAGTGAATTCATTAAAGCCCGGTTTATGTCAAAACATCCCCAATATGGAGGTTTCATGAATTCGAAATTTGACAAAAATATATAAACATGCTTTTTAGAATTGCTTAAACAGTACTCTGTGAGAGTTTCAAGTCATTTGGTGAATTTGTCAATTTACTAGAACTGTTTGAAATTTGGATAGTTTACGTTTCACTCCGGAAAATAGATGAGTGGGGCTATATAGAAACAAATCAAAATGATCAACTATTTATTTATTCAAATCACTCGCTAAATCATATAATATTTGGTTAACAGGCATGATCTCATGTGATTCCTGTGTCAATGTGGCAACACCAACACAGCGTGGTCTCCTTCTACTCCTTACCTCAAATTTTGTTTTGTTATGCTGTTTGCTCCTCAAAAACGGCAAACTTTTCATTTGGATTTTTTTTATACGTTAAAATCCCAATCAAAACCCTCCAAAAGACCTCATATATGTATATACGGTGAAGCTCTCATTCAGTGAAAAAAAGGAAAAGCTTGTGTTTGTGAATCTGTGACAAAAATGAAGAAAAAGTGCTTTGTGCCATCATTGTTATCAGTGGCTTCCGGGTATTATGCTCTCATATATCAGTGAAACAGTTTATATATTGCGTGACAATAAAAGGTAAACACTCATTATTGTCTTTTATTGTCCAAACTTCATAAACATACTCTAATACAAAGCTTTGTAACTTTTTCGAAAAAACACTCACACGACAAAATGTTCAGAAAGGATGAGGCTACAATATTTAAACAAGAAAAAGTCCATTTGCACCTGTATACTACACAAAGTGCTTTCCAGGATATTTCACGGAATCAAGGCTTTTCAAATGGCTTTTTCGTCTCCAAAATTTTGAAGCACTCGATGGAGAACTTAGACAGGTGGAAATGGACATTCCATAATTTGTGTGTATATTGGAATATGTTTAGAAACAATAATAACAGTAACAAGTAACAGTACCCAAATCCCAAATCACGGATGTATGTAAACGTAAACAATAAACGGTTAGGTTACCCACATGATGCGGCGTGGTCAGCTCGTTCGCAATTTACCTAATAGACTTGGGTGTACGAGTTATTTCATTGGTGGATACGCTATAGAGCTAAATAAAATGCTACGCTTATTTCACAGCTGGCAACAAATCTAGAATGGGGCGTCACCAGTCGTTTCAATTGTTGATCAGGATCACGTGTCGGTGACGTAGTTTCCCTGAGAGTATTTTGAATGAGATCATCAGAAAATCAGCAGATATTGAGTTTTCTAGAATAAATATGGATAAAAAAAATTGAAAAAATTGTTTTTGGCGTTAGTATGCATCAAAAAATTCACAGAAAAAAAATCAAAAAAAAAATATCTCCCTATTTGGACTTAACCAACAGTACCTATTTTTCTTAATAAATGATACTGATATGCGCTGATTAAGCTCCAGAATCTTCGATTAAATGAATTGTGCTATTCAGAAAGACAAGATTAGGGCACTATCTCCAAATGCTTAACAATGACGAGCTGGAAGGTGATTTGACCGCAATATTTGACCGACTGAGGAATACCGAACAGTTTTGGAAAAAAAACCAAGACACGATGTGAATTGAATTACGCAAAATTACGGTCCAGCAACTTGGTCTCTCACCATGAGTCCCTCCTTGAGGATGTGGGGTGACTAAGGAGAGTACATCAGGGAAGTAAATAGCGTTGAAATGGCCTATGAAACTATCGGTGAACTGGTTGCTCTTGACCCCGTATCTACCTCACGTTTTATAGATAACTAGTTTCATGCCATGTTAGACTTTGTAACTAGTTAAGATGAACCTTTAGGCAAAATCATTCATCACTTTTGGCGTCGAGCGAGAGTACCAATCCAGGGGTGCTTAGCATTACCATTTGATGTTATGTGGTGAAGATGCACCCATTTTACATAAATCATCTATGGATGAGGTAGCGTCATTTATTGCTGAATACGTGACATGTGCCATTCCAAAAAAAGATTTTTTCCTACTTAACATCAAGGGGTCACTTCGTATCAAATGCACAAACATAACAGTTATTGCATGACAAGAAAGAAAACCAAAAAATGATTTGTCTACAATTCAAAATCTGTCCGTCCTTAAGGAAGACTCATACAAACCAAGTCAGTCCACAATCCAAAATCTATCCGTACAAAAAAAAGACTCACACAAACCAAACCAGTACACAATTCACAATCTGTCCGTCTATAAAGAAGACTCATACAAACCAAGTCAGTCCACAATCCAAAATCTGTCCGTACAAAAAGAAGACTCACACAAACCAAACCAGTCCACAATTCAAAATTTGTCCGACCATGAAGAAGACTCATACAAGCCAAACCAGTCCACAATTCAAAATCTGTACGTCCACACAACCAGTCAAGAAGACTCATACAAACCAAGTCAGTCCACAATTCAAAATTTTCCAATAATCACATGATAATATAGTTTACTTAGCATATTATAATATGTTATAATATATGATATTTAACAATAAAGCAATAGTACTCACTAAACTATGCATTGTGTTACTCAAACAAGTTAGTTGTTCAGAAAATAAGTTTCTAGCAACAGGCAGTCCTACAACTTCCGGCTGCTTAGCTATTCCGAGCTAAGCAAGTGTAATTAGTAATTTCACATATTGCACACTGCTCACGTCTAGTCAGCTTTCTGCAAAAAGAAGTGAGATCCCACCAAAAACATTGTGATGAAATCTCTAGACAAAGTTGAGTCAAGTCTAAGGTTCCTTACTAGAATTTCTTTATTATTATATTCATTGTTATGTGACTTGGCCGTTGAACATTTTTTACACGGTAGTGACCTGTACCCACTAACATCTAAAACAGGCACTAATAATCGTGTGAAACAGGTACTGACCTGTACCCACTAACGTGTAAAAAATGGTCAACGGCCAAGTCACATAACATTAAATAAAATAATAATAAAATTGCAGTAAGGAACCTTAGACTTGGCTCAACTTTGTCTAGAGATTTTATTACTTTTTCGAAACTTGGCTATTTTTTTACAGAATATTTTTGGTGGGATTAAATTTTACAGATATTTTCTATTTGCATTTCACGAATTGGAAACAGGATACTGCAGCCGGTTTATACGAATCACAGAATATGTGAAAATCATTTTGCATTATTTTGTGTTGACAAACGATTCCCAAAAGTTCATCTGAAACCAGGAACGTTACCAACTATTAGACTGCCTGGTAAGTTTCGACCATGTATGTTATTATTTGATAAACTGATAGGAGTACTAAAAGAATACATCAACTGTTTCAATTGAAACATTTTTTTTTCAGTTGATCAACGATGAATAGTTTTTGTACATGCGCATGAAAATCATTTGAATCATGGCAAAGGTGCGCATATTGAAGAGGAAATTATCATGATCTAAACGTTTTACTCTTCAATGAAATACTTCACAAGTTTAATATAATTACATAATAATATATTCGTTAATCGTCACAAAAATATAGTAACGACGCACTTTGGCCTTTTTTCCTATGAAAAAAAAACTAGGTGGGGAATCTGACAAGTATGTTGTTTGGTTCGTCTTTCCATCCTTCAAAATAAAAAAGTTACATCCAATCAAAATGGTATCAAGACAGAATGACCACACTATACAGGATGAACTAAAAATAAGTTATGACCATCAGATTCATTTTTTCGAATGAAAACCCCTTTTTTATTTCATTTTCATCTTCTACATCAAGTTTTAAGTAGGTTTCATGGATCATGTCCTTGAACCCAACAATTATCGAGAAATTTGTGATTGATCAAAAAATGGACAGTGTTTGATACTTTGACAATTGTTCGTCAATTTTTCGATAACTGTTGGGGTGAGGTTGAGGACATGGTACAGGGTGTTTCCGTATATTTCGTCTGCAGACTAACTGGCTTATTATGCAAGATAGATAGGGACTTTGAATACCAAGTTGGTAGGTATTAACATGAACCGCCAAAAAAACTTATTTTTTCGTATACCGGGTGCACGAGAAAAGTGTGGCAGACATAACTTGCATTTTTTTAAATGAAACATCCTTTATATTATTTCATAATCACTTGTTATATTTGTTGTTTTAGATTATTGGAAGGATAACAATTATTAAGCATTTTTCAAACAATCATTGTAGTCATAGATACTAAATTTGGCAATACCAAAAAACCAACTCAAATATTTTGAAAACGGCTGGAAGGAATGCCTACATGTTGTATTTTTTTTGAGATCAGAAAAATAATGTCTATTTGATTATAAAATAATATATAAGGTGTTCCATAAAAAAAATGCAAGTTGTGTCTGTCACACTTTTCTCGTGCACCTGGTATACAAAAAAAAAAATCTGGCGGTTCATGTTAATACCTACCAACTTTATATTTGAAGTCCCTATCTATCTTGCATAATAAGCGAGTTAGTCTGCAGACGAAATAAACGGAAACACCCTGTACATGTAACTCACTCAGAATTTGATGTAGAATTCGAAAATAAAGTGATGATTGTAGTTTATTTATGATAAGATCATCATAAAAAAACCGCAGTCAAAAATAAAAATCAAGTTTTCCGAGCGTTTTCCCACCTAACCAATCCTTGGATGTTTGATTGATTTATTTCAACCCACGCGTCCTCACTGTAGAAAGTCTATTTCACTGCAATTTTTTCAACTGAAAAAGTACTATCTATTATCCGGTTCTCATGATGATTCTTGAAAATGATCAAATTCATTTTATACCCGGATAAAGTCTGCAGATGAAGATGTTCAGTCTTCGATTATTGAAGAAGGCTGCGAGAAATTGATTGAAACCGCAATGGTCAATGAATCCCAGAAAAATCAGACAAATAGAAAGTCGTGTTTCATTCTCAACATCACTTCAAATTATTATGCTCTGTATAAAGATTATATTTCGTATTTATACATTGCAAACTCCTTATTCAGTTTGTCTCAACAAACTCTGCTTGGAATGATAAATAAATGTGACTAATACAAATTGTACATATAAATAATCAATTTGTTTTTTTTTACTTATTCATTTATTGTTATATTGCTGTGTATTGAATACTTGAAAAAATGAACAATAACCAAGTTTACCAAGTAGAATAGGTAGGTACACAAGGAAACGAAATAATACTATTATTAGGTAGGTATAATAATTTGCCCATCATAAAGGTCGCCCATAGCGAACTTTCACAGCAAAGTTATGTTACTATGTTACTCAGAAATCCTTGGTTCGATTTTGATGATTTAACTCAAAGCTCATGAGATGAGCTTCAAAATCTAAAAAAAAGATCATCAAAATCGAACGAAGGAGTTTCGAGTTATATGGCCTTGAACTTTGCTATGGGCGAACTTCAGGATGAGCACTATTAGACATGAAAAAGGTCATTTAAATCACCCGCCAAATTGTCGCAGTCTTAGTTCCATGACTACACCGTATGGTGGCAGCACCGTTCGACAGTCTAAATAGTGTTCGATAAATTGTACAGGAGTTGACGTTCTATATCAGTATATTCTAATCACTTGTCTATGGATGAGTCAGACTAATCGTTTTTGTATTTTGAAGATTTTTTCGATCATCCCGTTTATTCCACAGAAAATGATAAATGATGCCATATGTCGACTCAAAATTCGCATGGTACAATATCTTAAGACTCTAGCCGTTCATAACATCTCTCAGAACCCGGAGCCATAACACACTGAGCTTAGCCTCTGAGACAAATGCACTATGTGACTAGACCAATCCAAAAATTCATCCAAGTACACACCCGAGAACTTTGTATTGTGTGAGATCTGCATATCTGTACCATCAAGCTTGGATTTGTACTTTAGAGTTCCTGGTTCTGAATAGCACAACATCTGTTTCTGCTTTGTTCAACACCAGTTTGTTTCCATTGAACCATTAGATAACTAGATTGGTACCCACATAAGAACTTTCATTTATATAAAAAGGGTGCAAAAAACAATTATCAAGCGTTTTTTGTAAAAACGCGAATGTACAGGGCACCTAATACCAATCGACAGGTGATTGGAAAAAAAAATTTACCGGTAAAATAAGAAATATGAGAATCCATTCAAATTAATACATTTATAGCCACTGAAAGTTTTGACTAGATCACTTCGAATTTTTGGAGTATATTAAGTGTTTAAGATGACAAGTTTATTAAGATTGGAATATAAAATATGATCTATTTTGATACCGCAAATTTCGCTCACATGAATTGAATACTCTTCAAGTCTAGCTTTGATTATTTGAGACATAGATATCAGATAAGATTTTTACAAAATTCAAATGAATGAATAGTTTATTAAGTTTCAAACTAAAATATACACAAAGATTATTTAAAACACCTTGAGGTTTAGGTAATATAAACCTTAATGAAACATACACTTATTTTGAGCAGAGAATTCAAAAATGAAATAAGGGGGTTCCATTCGAAAAAACGCGACTTTGATACTTTTAAGGCTTTCGAGACATCCTGCATGATATGAAAATTATTTTTAAAAGTAGCCATAACATACCCCCATATACTCCAAAAGTAAAACTTCTTGAAAGTCATGTATTTTAGCCACAACATTACGATCCGTATAGCGTGAATAACCCTGTATAGTTAAACGTTTAAAAAAACGTTAATAACAACTTAACTCAGTTCTTATACCTTCTTCATGAATCTGACTAAAATTTTTGTTAAAACACGCATGTGATGCTGCCTTTAATACATTTACGACAGGTACTTTCACATTCAAATAAATAAAATTATTTTGTTAAATAACTATCCGTCAGATAATAAATGGAGCGTTACCATGGCGGGACCTATTTGGAGGTTATTCTGGCGGAATAAAATCGACTTCTTGAATTTGGAAGTACCGGGCCTAAGGAATATTGGAATTAGAAATTACAACGGTAAGCCACAGATTAAGTTAGAATCCACTAGTTTTGGATTTATTATTTTTGATGCCAAAAATTATAAGTTTAGTCTTACATTTAGTTATCAAAAATTGTCTTCACTACAATAGATACTCTAAAATATCTACACAAAATGGTATAAGAGAGCCTCAACATATTGAGTAATCTCACGGAAGGGGTTGAACTGTCTTTCAAGAAACCAAGTACAACCTTTGATATCTGCATGTTAGGAAAAAGGCACCGTTTGCCTTTCCCCAAAAGTGATTCTAGTACTATTCATTCATTGTTTGGGACTAGTTCACTCCAACCTGGCGGAACCGATCGAGGTAACCAGTTTGGCAGGTTCAAGATATGTTTTAACATTCTTAGACTATTCTAGTCATAAGTCCTTAGTTTATTTTTTGAAATCTAAGGACCAAGTGATCGACTATTTCAGAATTTTCGAATTCTTTGCAGAAAATCACACTGACAGAAAAATTAAAATCCTGCAACAAAAGATTGGGTGAGTTTCTGAGATCGTCGGGGATTGTACATCAGACATCGTGTCTTTATTCCTCGGAACAAAATAAAAAAGCAGAATGCCTCAACAGATCGCTCCTGGATCGAGCTAGATGTTTGCTCATAGAGTCAGGGCTTTCATCTGTTTTTTGGGCCGAAGCAATAAACTGTGCTACTCATCTTTTGAATAGGTCGCCGTGTAAGCCTGTTGCTTCAACTCCGGGACAAATATGGTCAGCCAAGAAGCCAAAACTCTCCAACATCTCCGAATCTTTGATTATGTGGTGTTGGCGCACATCCCTGCACCGAAACGATCAAAACTGAGCCCACGATCTATTCCTAGTATACTTGTAGGTTATTGCGAAGAAACGAAAGGGTATAGACTGTATGACCCGAGGAAAAAGATGACCTTTATTTCCAGAGATGTGAAGTTCTCGGAAAATAAGTGGAGCAGTTCATTGTTGACGAACCGATCCAGAAAAACCGATGGAAATTTTTATATGCTGCCAAAAGAATTTGAAAACTGACGAGAGTAAAGGTGTTCTGAGGATTTAACGAATTTAATGGATGATAATGATGTTCAGCTGTTGCATTTCGAAAATGACCCTGAATTTTCCAAAAATATCTCTTCAACAGCGTCGAGTGTTCATGATGGTCAGTTAATCGACTCGGTTTCAAGTTCATTATTGATTGTCACAGCAAGGATACCTGACAATGTTAAGGCTAGGCCGCAAAGAGAATGAAAACCTCCAGCTGCTTTGAAGAATTTTGTGACCTTTTCAGCCTTCTCTACCGAGCTGTCAGATCCAATATCACATGCTGAATCGTGAAAAGAAAGATCTATGGATCGCAGCCAACGATCGAGAGTACAAGTTTCAGATGGACAATAAGACCTGGGATTTGATCGAACTTCCTGCCTCGAGAAAAGCCCTTGAGAACAAATGGGTATTCCGGACCAAGATAGATTCACGTGGAAAATTGACAAGTCACAAAGCGCGACTCGTAGTCAAGGGATTCGCCCAAAGGAGGAAAATGCATTATGAAGAAACCTTCTTACCAGTTGTAAGATACAGTTCAATACGATATCTTCTGTCACTAACTGCTAAGCTGGACCTCGATGTAGATCAGATGTACGCGGTATCTCTATCTTACACGGAGATTTAGATGAGGAAATATACATGCCTCAGCCTACGGGATATCATGATGGATCGTCGAAGGTTTGAGCATCTACGGGCTCAAACATGCCAGTAGGGTATGGAATTAAGAACTAGATTCTACTTTTCAAAGATTTGACCTATCAATGTCAATGTTTGACTCATGTGTATACCTTGACATACATGGAAAAAGTGTGTTAAGTGCGGCTGTCTGGGTGAATGACTTTTTTTCAAATAAAATAAAGTTGAAAAATCAGATTAAGTCTCAGCTTTCTATATCATTCAAGATGAAAGATTTAGGTGAGGCTGAGCATGTACTGGGTTTCGAGCTGACGCGTGATCGACATGAAAAGAAAATCTGGATAAGTCAAGAAGCTTACATCGAACAAATGCTAAAGCGTTTCTGTATGGATAAAGCTTACCCAGTTTCTACACCGACGGACAGTGATGAGAAATTTTCAAAGGCCCAGGAACCGCAAACTGACGAAGATAGAGACAGAATGAGAAATATTCCCTATCAAGAAGCTATTATGGAAGTCTTCTATTTGCAGCACAAGTCTCCAGACCTAACATAGCTTATGCTATAAGTAGCTTGAGCAGATTCAACAACAACCCAGGAATGTCGCACTGAGCAAATGGCAAAAGTGTTTCAGGTATCTGAGAGGTACTTTTTCGTGGAAGCTTCAGTTTGATGGCAATGAAAGGAGATCTTTGCATAGACATTGTGATGCTGATTGGGCTAGTGTCCCGGAAGCACGTCGTTCAGTCACTGGATATATTTTTAACAAATGTGAGGGTCCTGGTGTACGAAGTGTCAATCAAGTGTCAACCCACTGTGTCCTTGTCAACCACAGCAACACAGGAAACATCATGGTAAAGGGGACTAGCTGGGGAGATTGAGCCTTCTCCAGAAAACCCTACTGAGATTTTTTGCGATAATCAAGGTGCAAGAAATCTAGCGCTAAATAGAGTTTATCAGGCGAGGAGAAAGCATATTGATGTGAGGCATCATTTCTTGAGAGAAAGGATTGATGCTAAAGAGTTGTCTTTCACATATTTGCCCATCAACAAGATGGTTGCAGATTCCTTGACTATGGTTCTTGATGCAAGGAAGTTCAGAGAATGTGTCAATGGCAGCAATTGTGTGCTCACTGCACACAGTGTCGTAGTGTTTAGGTGAATTGTCACTGGTGTTATTGTGATGTCTAATATTCTCGCTTCCTATCCATTCTATGCTAAAAATATTGTATCTGTATTCATCCGTACAAGATAATATACGCCGTTGTTTGATTGAAGAGTGTGCCAAGCATTAAACCTACAAGTTTCAGAAATTCCCTTTGATAACAATATCAACATAGCTACAAGCTTAACAGATCCGTATCAACATGAAAAAATCCGTATAGTCTAGTATAGGTATAATGATTATGATCCGAAATTCGACCGAACGTGGACCGAACCATAGATTCATAATATACTATAAACGGTCTCCCCGACTACAGGAAACGACGTAAGAATGCAATGTTCTGAATCTTCCTCCGTGCAAGACATAAGGCATGATGCGTCGCATCGTTATGGGAACCAACATAGAAAACCGTACTTATCATCAAGTGCCACGTGACACAGGCTTCAGTTTCTTGCCAGACTCCGGTCAATTCAATGGCGCGGTGCCGGTGTTGCTACGGCTCTTACTTTAGTCGGGAGAAAGCCTGTCTGCGCCATTGCTCTATTTTTTATCAATTTGTTACAATGCCAATTATATTCTCTGTTATTTACTAGATTTTTGGGTATTTCGCCACACCCTATCAAAAAAATTTCACTTGGTATAAATGCAAATTTAAATAAGAAATCAATTGATTAGAAATCCAAGATTTATTCAAGTGACTTAAAAAATTAATCAAACCAATGTTCAAATAACTGATCTTTATCCGTTTCTCTAAAACAAAACCTTTCAGTAGAAAATAGAACCTGATAATATCAAACGTTCCGGCAGCAAGTCTCTTTCCGTCGTCAGTGGAACCTGAAAAAAAAAGAAGTTCAAATTCAGCAAATATTTCTCGTTTTTCTGTGTTTCATCAGCAGAAAAGTCTTTTGTCTGTATCACACAAAATGTCACTTCACTGACATTAAAGTATAAGGTGTTGGTTTTTCAAGTATGTAAAGTATTTGTTATGGATTGTGAAGGTAACCATGTATTTCTTAGATGCACAGAACAATTTGCTACACATTCATCAGAGTTTAACATAATAAATGCACTTTCTTTAAGTTTGCGTTTCTCAGAACTTGGTTCCTTAGCTAAGATTTTCGATTTATCCCACTTCATTTTATGAGGTTCCACATTCGAGAATGTGGATTCTGACGGTATCAGCACTCTTAGCACTCGCACCTGGACTCACGATCGTTTTCTCTGGTTGTTGTGTGGTATTTGCGAACTGCTTCCTCATTTCCTCTTCCAGAGCTTCAACTGTGTCTTCAAATCGTTGCTCAAGCTTCCCAATTTCTTCTGCTACATGATCCTCCAGATAGCTCCAGTTGTCTGACAGCTGTCCCTTGATTCTGTCCATAGCTCTAGAAGATTTCTCTTCGAATTTCCCTCTCATGACTCTCCCAAAGCTAGAACATTTTTCGAACTTGTCCTCCAATTTTCTCGTGTTTTTTTTCCAGTTAATCTTTCAAGTTCTTTGACAATTTTTCAAGTGCGTTGCGATCAAGAATCTCAAATTCAAACAAATCGGGATCGTTCTTGAAATGGCAGAGCCTTTATATGAGTACGCCACCCAAATCTCGATGGTTTGCGAAAGTCCCGGTATTTACGCTGGATTTCAATATTATCAAAAGTCAGACTTAATTTTTGAAAATTAATAAATATGTGAATTGAACAGGGAAGCCATTCATTCGAACATTTATCTAGACTCACCTAAATACATAAATATAAGTTGTAGTTTTGAACTACAAATCAAAACTAGGCGCACCTGATGGTTTTATCACAAGACACAAGGCGATTTCGAAAAATCGAAATTTCATGATAACTTTCAAAGATGGGTGTTTGGGATTTTGTTCTCACACAATTTTATTGTACTTTTATTATTTTTTTATTAACTGACGTTACATACATCCGTCATACCTACTACAGGTAATGACCAAAAATACCACGTTCTCAAACATACCCCCCACCTTGAAGGGTCCGCCTTTAACTTCAAACATCATACAGGGCAACAATAATTATCATAAATGTCAATGCAGCCTCATTTTGTTTTCACGTTCACTTTACTAGTGACAGTCAGTACAGTCTACAGGTAGCGGACAAATTTTTGCTAAGGAACGCTTCACTACATCCTTTGCAGTCTTGATACTGGCTACTCTCGCCACCATGTCTGGACCAGGCTGCATCGAAATTATTCTTCCCAGGGGCCAATATAGTGGAGGGGTATTAGCTTCTTTCAAAACCACCAACATTTCTGGCTGTAGAGCATTATGGCTGGATTTCCATTTTGTTTGGATCTGGAGCTCGCTCACATACTCTCGTGACCATCTCGCCCAGAAATGTTGTTTCATTTGCTGGAGACGTTGGAACTGTGACAATCTTGATTCTTTCACATCACTCTTGTTCAGGCAAAGAAGTCAAGGTCTTGCCAATTAAGAAATGTAAAGGAGTGGAAGCAGTAAAGTCACAGGGATCACAAGAGAGAGGACTGAGGGGACGGGAATTAAGAATTTTTTCCATTTCAGTTAACACCGTATAGAGTTCTTCATATATCAAACAAGCGTTACCTACAACTCTTTTCAAATGGGACTTGAATGATTTGACTCCTGCCCCTCAGATACCACCGAAGTGAGGAGACATACTTGGAATGAAATGCTAAGTAATACTCTGGTTCGCAAAATACTCTGATAAATGAGTTTCATCAAGTTTCAAAAACTTACCCAACTCTCCAAGTTCATTACGCGCACCAACAAAGTTTGTACCGTTATCTGAGTACACGTTCAATGGTCTTCCCCGACGAGACACAAATCGTTTGAATGAGAGCAGGAATGCCTTTGTTGTTAACTCTGTCGCCAATTCTATATAAACTGCCTTCGTGGCAAAGCAAACAAAAATGCAAATATAACATTCAGACTTTTGACTTCCTCTTCCCTTCTTATTTCTAATAAGAAGAGGTCCTGCGTAATCAACTCCAACATTATGAAAAGGAGGGGCGGTAGACACTCGAGTCTAAGGTAAAATTCCCATTAACGGATTTTAAGAAATTGGATTGGCTTTAAAGCATTTTACACATTCATGGACAGTACTTCGTGCTGAATTTCGTCCTTGAACTGGCCAGTATGTTTCACGAATAGAAGACAGTAATAGTTCTGGACCTGCATGACACAGTCTTGAATGTTCATGTATGAATATCGGTTAAGTTGAAGGATAATTAGCGCAAAGAATCGCTGGATGCTTTTTCTCAAATTCATAATTCGATAATTGTAGTCTACCCCAGCCTCAGGATACCTTGAGAATCCATAAAAGGATGTTACTTGAGTGATTTATTTTTCGAGTTCAGCTCATCACTTGTCTTTAGTTTTGAAACTTTTCTATGAAATTTCTCATGTTGTGAAAGTTTTGATAAAACATTCATTGAAAGTCTAAGCTCCTCAGTAGTGAGGAAGGACACTTGAAAATAAATCTCAAGCAATATTTCATTACTCTTTTGAATTTATTAAGGCTAGAAAATGTATCAAATGGAAATAGTTCACCAACCTCGATTTTCAAAGCACAACATTGTTCTTTCATCTTTGGAACCTTACTCTGTGGTTTGAAATCACATTTTGGCCATGTGGTCCATGCCACCATAGATCTGAACTCAAAAGCTGACTAGATGTCATACCCCTTGAAAGAAGATCTGCAGGGTTATTGCATGTACGAACATGATTACAATCCGCTGTTGATGTTAAATACTGGATTTGCAGCACACGATTTCCAACAAACCTCTGTAGGCTGTTCGGAGGGGTATGAATCCAACTCGGAACTACCGTTGAATCACTCCAAAGAAAACATGAATGTATTGAAAGTGATCGAGATGTTTGCACTTTATGAACCAGATTTGCTAAGAGTAATGCTCCACACAGCTCTAGCCTGGGTACTGTAAGGACCTTCAGAGACGCTACCTTGCTTTTTGCACATCATAAGCTAGCGGTAATTTGACCATTTCTGTGTACACTTCTAACATAAACACAGGCCTCATAAGCTTCAATACTTGCATCAGAGAATCCATGAATCTGTACATCAACTGGGCTTCCACACAACACATGCCTTGGAATTTGCAATTGATTCAACTGAGGCAATTCTGATTTGAAAATGAACCATAAACTTTCCAAATCTTTGTGCAATGCATCATCCCAGCCTGATTTTAGTAACCATAGCCTTCTGCATGAGAATCTTGACACGCACCACACATGGATTCACAAAGCCAAGTGGATCAAACAACTTGGATATGGTTGACAGTATTGATCGTTTTGTGCAAACTTCTGCTGAATTGATCTCAATTGAATACATCAATTGATCTGGTCCACATGACCAATATATGCCTAAAGTCTCTATCTGCTCTTCTCCAAGAAACCCAATGGGAGATAACTCTGAACTCACGGGTTCCAAAACCTTGACACTGTTTGAAGCCCACTTTTCTAACCCAAAACATGCAGATTTTAGAATTCCGGACACCTCATCACAAAGCTCTACGGCCTCCTCAACAGTGTTCACCCCTGTCAACATTTCATCCACATAAAAATCCTTTTTTATAACTCTGGCTGCTCTCGGAAATGAATCCTGGTTCTGTAAAGCAAGTTGTTTCAAGCACCTAACTGCCAGAAAAGGAGCAGAAGAAGTCCCGTACGTTACTGTTGTCAACTCAAAGGTTTTGATATTCTGATCTTTCTCACTTCTCCAAAATATCTTTTGAACACATCTTTCATCCTCCTGCACCAGAACTTGTCGGTACATCTTAACAATGTCCGCACTGATAGCCACATTGTATTGTCTGAATCGCAAAATGATGGAGAATAAGTCATCCTGTATGACAGGATCAACAAGTTCAAAGTCATTTGATGACACTCCCGAGTCCGTTTTTGCAGAGGCATCAAAAACAACTCTCAATTTGGTTGTTTCACTCTTTTCGTTGATAACCCCATGATTAGGTAAGTAGTAAGATACTTTGGAAGACTCTGGATTTTCTATTTCAGACATATGTTCCAAGGACACATATTCCTGCAAAAAATCTGTGTATTGGTTCTTGAGAACTGGAGTTTTTTGAAGTTTTAGCTAAAGAGCTTGAAATCTCCTCAAGGCATTTGTTTTTGAGTCACTCAAGGGATTTTTTAAGAGGAATTTGTACTATGAATCTGCCTTTGCTTGACCATGTTGAGCTTCTGAATATTTCTTCACAAAGTTTCTCATTGGCAGACCAAATTTTCTCTGAAGAAGAAACCCCCTTAATCTCCCAAAATCTTGATAATTGCTCTTGTATGTCTAGATTTGAAGACAAGTTACACCGGGATATTTAAACAGGAAAACTCAGTTGCTACTCACCACCCAACACCCAACCTAGTTGTGTTTTTTCCCGTGTTGGTAAACCTTTCCCTAGATAAATTTTGTCTCCACATAGAAGATTGAGATACATACTGTCAAATTTATTGATCAATGGATCAAGTGTAAATCAACTCCATGGTGATTTTACCATGAACGACGCTCGCCGAGTTTACAGAATGCACGCAGTCAGCAATTTCGTGGATATAAATATGGGTCCGGAACGTTACAGAAGCTAGTCAGAAGCATCTTCTGACTCAAACCTACTAACCACCGACGAAGCGTGTAGCCACTGTTAATCTTTGGCTAACAGCCCGCCTAGTCATCGTACTAACTACCAACGAAGCGTACAGTCACTGTTAATCTTTGACTTGTAGTCCGCCTAGTTGATTTACTCAGTCAGTGGGAGGTTATAACCCCTTCAGGGCCGTTTAATTCTACATACGCGATTGGGGCCGTACGTTACCATGCTCGTTCCTATATTACTTGGGTAGCTGTATTATCTGTTGAATCAAATATATAGAAGATTATTGGCAACCTCCTGGAGTTTTCCTTCCATCTGGCAACTACGTTCCTAGCGCACGATGGGTGAGGGTCCAGACGAAGACCCCATCTTATCGTGACAATACTTCCACCAACGAGAATATCAATCTCTCCAGACTTATAAAAACTTAGATCAGCCAAGCGTTAATGATGTGGAATTTTCCAAGAAGATACATCAACATTACATTAGGGATAAGTTCCACTTATTTTTTGAATGACAACGCAAGAAAAGTCAGATTCAAATTCACCATATAATGATTGCATGCTCACACAACACCTGTATTTCAAATACGATACATTCTGACTTAACCCGGTCACACTTATTGGTAAGTTGATTTTCTCAAGACCTAATTTCTCACAAAACTCATTTGTAATGAAGTTACTTTGGCTGGCACTGCCTAGAAGAGCCCTAGCTACATGAACAACGTCATAAGCATCAACCACCTTCACCAAAGCAGTTTGTAGTAAAACATGTGCTGGAAAATCACAATTATTACTATTAGCTAAAGACACTCTGTTGGCGCTGCTACACTCACCTTTATCCACATGGTTAGATAAACTACTCTCATTTCTAGACACTTCCACATTGAGTTGGGTTTTTCTGAATCCTTGTTTGAGTCCTTGTTTCTTGATCTCTCATAATGTAACGTAGTATGATAATTCAAGTTACACCTTTTACATAAAGACGACATGCATGATCTACTACCGTGTCCCTCTCGTAGACAATTGAAGCAGAGTTTCAAATACCGTACCTTTTTTATCCTTGACTCAACCGAAAGTTTCGAAAACTCAGGGCAATTTGAAATGGAATGTGAACTTTTACACATTGAACACACATAGTTATTGAAACCTGCTAATGATCGACTATTGTTCCATGAATTCACCTTATTTGACTTTCCCGTTTTATTAAAACTCTTGTCTTTGCCGTCAAACTCCTTTTTTGACTTTGACAACTCCAGGTTCTCTAAAAGATCAGCTCTACGGTTCAAACAATCCAAAAACTCTTGCAAAGTTGGAAACTCAAAGTTTGGATCATTTGAGCCTTGACTATCATGTAGAACCTTCAAATCAGCACTAATCACTTTCCTCTCCTCCCACTCACGCTCGGTTTTCTTATCTAGCTTAGCGCTTAAGATAAAAATAGGAAGGGAATCCCATGAATCCGTGGGCTGATTCAAGGTTTTCAAACTTTGAATGTGTTTTGAAATTGAGTCCACCATTTTATTCAATTCAAAAGATGACTCCACTGTCAATGTAGGTAAATTCACAAGACACTTGATGTGATTTTGCACTAAAAGACGACGATAATCGTATCTTGCACACAGCATTTCCCATGCTATCTTGTAGTTTTCAGTCGTAGTTTCAACACCCCGTATAACCTGAGCTGCCCCTCCCCCAAGAGAAGTTCGCAAATAATGAAACTTCTGCACACAACTAATAGACTCATTTAAATGAATTAGTGAAACGAGAGGGTCACTGAACTCCAACCAATCCTTGTAATCTTCTGAAGACCTCTTCAAATTGATTGCTGGAAGTTTCATACCTTGCATCGGCATACCCTGTTTATTTGAAACATGATGACTAGTCATAGCGTTAGGCAAACCCTCATTTTCATTGTTTATCACTTTATAATAAGTATCGATGATTTTCTTACACTCAGCATTCAATTCGGAGTATGTATTCTCAAATGATTCTCGTTCTTCTAATTGCTCTTCAAGGGTATCGACTAGAAACTCAATTTGGCTCTGTATCTCCTCGAAATTCGACAGTATCTGAGAGTATTTCTCCAATCGGTTTTCTAGCTCTATTCTCTGACATAACATGGACAATATTATGCTTAACACCCTCTAAATAATGTTTGAAAAGAGTTTGCTCACCCTTGATAATAGCTGGTTTTTTAGTAAGTGAATTAAACTCAGTTCTTGAATCCTCATCCATGATTTTTCCTGAATGAAAGACCAAATAAAAACGAACACAACTCTAAACACGCTCAAATAAGGTATATGTCAAATGCCGTTGTAATAACGATAATGAAATAGAAGCTTGGTCTCACGAAAATATGGATAGATAGAAAAGGAAAAGACTCACAATAGCTGGAAGATTGCATCTTTTGCACTCCAAAAGATCACCGGAAATGTCACCAGTGTCTGGCTCAATGTCTTGCAGACATCTCTAGTTCACAGTGTCACAGTATAGTCGTACTTCACTCGAATACTCGTACTCCACAGTCTTCACAGGCTTAAGTACATCACGGCTCGATCAGGACCATGTTTGGGATTTTGTTCGTACACAATTTTATTGTACTTTTGTGATTTTTTTATTGACTGACGTTACATACATCCGTCATACCTACTACGGGTAATGACCAAAAATACCACGTTCTCAAACAATGGTTATAGGACATAAAAAAACAAAAACCATCAAATATTTGAGCTGTCAGAAAATTTTTAAATTAGCTAATGTCACTAGATGCTGGGACCTGGGGTATACACACTTACCTGAAATTTACGAATATTTTATGTGATAAAAAAATATGAAATATGTCCTGAATCACCCTAGTTGACTGTATGTATGTACTTTGCGTTCATTATATTTAACAGTATTGACGGAATATTGCTTTTTTATAGAAATTCCGAATCTTGCAATCACGTGGTTGGACTGGGTCATACTATCTGCAGCATCTGATTTTGAATGGGTTTACAAGAGTGCCATAAAGAGCATCATGCACTTCAACCCCAATGAAGTGCAAGGGGAAAGCAAAATAACGACAGAACAAATTACTGAGATTGTTTTCATCGACCCGACAAACATCAAGGGGACAGAAATCTCACTGCTTTTTCGTATAAAAAAACGCATACCGAAAAACCAGTTGATCGAAATTACCCGGTCGAGTTAAAAGAGATCAACCCGCCCATACCATTTGCCACTACACTATCTACCGAAAACATGGCTGATCAAGAAACAATACAACTGGTATGGTATGTAGCTTTGTAATTCGTAATGGTTTTTCCTTAACCAATATAGGTATTTATGTGCCAGCGTCTTCGCTATTGGGGCATATGACACGTTCCAAACGTACAGATGTTGCGGGACTTGAAAAGGAAAGTCTGGACGAGTGGTCCCAATATTTATTAAAGTGAGAATTTGAAAAATTAAATTCATAACTCTTAAAATTTTGCCGTAGTTTCAACAAAATTGTGTAGTGTTTTTTAGTGCAGATACCCATAAAATGTTTTAGGAATAAATCAAAGAGTTATGGTTTTATAATCATTATTACAATATACATTTTTTTGTCATAGTAAGCAAATAACTCTTCACTTGTGAGCAGGAAAATATTTATACTTTTGTGAGACTTCTAGAGTATACCTACTTTTAAACTGTACTTAATCAAATGTTGACTGAAAAATATAAAAAATAAAGGATAAACTTGCAATATGTGTTTTTATTACCGATATACAAATAATTGATATAAAATAAAGAATAACAAGTACTTGGGTATTCATTGATATTAACCTATATCCAAGGCTATACCTAAAATAATTACTAAATTGTAGCCAAAACTGTATAAATTTGTTGCATTGAACCGAAACTAGAAATAGCAATTTTTGATGATGATTTTTCAATCTTCCATATTTTTTCTTTTGTCATTTCCAGATTCCAGAGTACAGTTTTAGGCAAAAAAGTGGATTAGCGAGGAGTCATTATTGTAATCGTTGGCTTTCTTGCTTTAGATATGCAACCTCCTTTTCGTTATAGTTTGCAAGCTGGAAAAGTTTCCTCTGTAGCTCCTGATTTAAGTCTTCTTTATTCATTTTTCAAGCTTTCGGAGAAAATTTCCAGCATGTGCTGGTGCCTTTTGAAACTGTCCTTCACATTCGACTTCCTGAAGAAGGGAAAAATTTCTCCGAAAGCTTGAAAATTGAATAAAGAATACTTGAAGTAGCCTTTCTCGTATTATTGACTGCCTCCCACGAGCTCCTGTTACGAATTAACATTTCACAAACACTAGCTGGAAAGAATTTTCCCTAACGAGAAATGTTTTATTTATAAATTCTTTCTGCAAATAATGCAATAAAGCTACCATCATTTTCACTCTCTTCTCTATAAAAAAGGTTGATTAATATGTACCCTGTATATTTGTGTGGCATTATGATGAACAAAGTCTCGTGTAAATCTTGAAGGGATCATAAAACTTGTCCAACAAAAGATAAAAGAATGCGAATAAGAGGAGGAAAAATAGTATTGGATATACAGGGTGTCCCTGCACAACTTCTAGTGTCTGAAGAATATTGAGAAAGCATACAAAAATAATTTGAGGTGTGACATCAATCGCCGTTTCCAAAATACAGGGTGTACAAATGTTTTCCTCTGTTTTGAAAACGCCTTCGCCAATCTTGATAAAATTTTACGGGGTTTATACATATGACAGGTATTAATGAAATTTTCTGAGCCATTGGAGCGCATTCAAATTATTTAGGGCCACACTTTTTTCTCAAGAAATATTCTTTTTTAGGATAACTTATTTCAACTTTCAACGAAAAAGGTCACGTGAGATTTTTCTCTCCGACGCACGATTTCGAGTGAAAAAATAAAAACTAAACTGGTGTCTTTCAAAGCGTTCATTACCTGACATTTTCAGTTTTGGGAACAGTCGGTTTTTCTCGTCTCAAGGAAAAACTCAAAAGTCCCTTTTCATAGAAATGAGTATTTAGAAAAAAAGATCTGTGTAAAAAACAGTGGCATACTTTTTTTTTCGAAAATACAACAGATAAACTATATTTTAAAAACGATGCACTTGCGGCCATCGGTGTCACTGTATTTATGCGTCAAAAATAACCAAAAGTTACCCCATAAACATAAATCGGCAAACGCCCTCTAAGAGAGCTATGATTCTCATAGACTACGCCCTTCCACCTGAGGATGGACTATTTCCGAAAAGGTTTAAAATAAAGCTTTAAAACTTTGGAATCTTACTAATTTGAATGTGCTGAATTCAAATAATATTAATTCAGAAATTTGATAACTTAGTCGGATGCGTATCATTTGTGGGGTAGAGTGAGTATGAAAAATGAATTGAAACTTTTTTATAAGTCATGTTCGTATTTTTTTTTACAAATTTAGAAAATAACCACACCATTTTCAAGAAAAAGGAAATTAGAACTCACGCTGCATAGTATTCACAATATCATATTACAGAGTATTTCCTAAAAATTGGTACAAAATTCGTCGGGTGATTCTAGAAGATTTTCATGAGACATAGTTCTCATAAACATTAATTTGTCGAAAAATGCTTTCCAAGGGAGCTACGGTTTTGGAAATATTGAGGAAAAATTCGGGAAAAACTGTCCTCAGGGGGCCCTATTTAAAGGGGCGTAGCTCTCTTGGAAAGCGTTTTTCGGTCAAATGTTTATGGGAACTTCTTTTCATGAAAATAACCCAGGAATCACCCCACGAATTTTTTATTGATTTTTAGCATGGTTCGAAGGATAAATCAAAGATATATCACGATATCAAGATATTTATCATGATATTTATATGCTGATATTTATAACAAATAAAAAATTAGTGCACATCAACCATGTCGTTCATCATTATTCGATGCCTAATCGTTTTTTTGAACGTTAAATCCCCGATAGAGCTTCTGTAAAAAAAGTATTTCTTCCCGAATGCGCGAAAGCATCTGAAGACATATAAAATTGATCCTGTAGCCGGTAGGTATATTCCTCGAATTCTGTTGATGAACTCATGAATTGATTATGTAAAGTGAAATCCTTTGAATTACCTAATTTCAAATCTTATTTCTTCAATGAAATTATACAGGGTGAATGAGGGGGAAATGGGGATGTTTTATGGATATGTTTCAAAGTCTAAATTAGCAAAATATGCTCGTAAGATCAACTCCGACTTTAAATTCTATCATAGATGCAGAAAAAAAAAACATAAAATGATACCTTGAGGGGATTTTTCAGAAATTGCCGCTTATGAAAAGGTGTAGTAGGACTTTGAACTAAGATGATATGTGGAGTTTTTTTTATGTTTGGTATTTCTGTCTGTTTTCACTCTTTTCTGCCGAAGTGTATTCATTTTTGTAGGGTTATTCGCTGGTCCAGTTTCTGATGATAGATCTGCCCTTTTCATTGTACTGGATGAAGCAGAGAATATTTTCCACCGGATTTGAGAAAGGCAACGTATTATTTACAGATTCCGCATTTGGAACGGCGTTTTTCCTTAATTTGGACAAATGTTCTCCGAAAATAATATCTTCTTTTTTGAACTGCCAAGAGCAAACCTGAAATGCCTAGGATAACCAAATCATATGAATTTAAATCTTACTCTTGTTCTGCGATCCCATTTTACTCCATAACAGGTTACTTAGGGCCCATGATCTACACTCAACCAACCACTGACCCCACGATTTTTCTCAGCGCTGATTTGCGCTCCCGTGCCGAACACGACTGAGTCATTATCGCATTTAATCAACTACGTCTTCTGAATATTGAAAATTGAAATATAGAACAAATCATGAAATAGATGAACCAAAACCAGATATTTATCGAATCAGCTGTTCATTTTATGAAATGTCATTATTGTCAATATTGTCATTTCATCCTGTTTCATGTTTCATATTCTCACCTGCCTGCTTTAGCCAATAAAAACGTTCCTCCCTCTGCGCACGCAACTTTCTCTGCTCAGGTGTAAATGAATAGGTCTATTGGGATTTCCGGTTCATTCTTGGTACAGGTAACGCGACGAAACGTCATTGGCTGGGTATTCGGACCACGTTATGAAATTCTCTAACAGAACAATGAATGAAAACAAAAAGAGGTTGAAGATTTATTCAAAATCGAGTTGAATATCCACTAGGGTATAATCGAAATGAAACAATTCTTATCATTAACAGAATCAACAAAACGAATTACGGAACTACAGCAAATGTTCAAAATGACCGCCATTATTTTAAATACAGGCCGGTACACGGTTTTCAAATTGTCGACCAACTTCAAATCAAATCAAATCAAAATTGCTTTATTGTTTGAAATATAGAATATTTGTAACAAAGCCAAGTTAATAAACAAAGCCAAGTTAAGCTTCAACTAGCATGTTGTTATTATTGTTTAGATCCTGTAATGCTTTCCTCATCCGATCTTTTGGATTGATGATGCTGGTTGTCATGGTAATTGAATCGGATTCTGCTGCCATAGCAACGATGCATTGACTCGAATTTGTCATCTCAAAACCCAATTGAGGGGTACTATTTTGACATAATCAAAAATTGATACGAAGATAACGATACATTTTACGACATGTGTTCTAATGGCAAAGTTGCAGTGTTTTGAGTGCTTAACAAAACTAGATAACAGCGCACAGGGTGTTACTTTTGAAAAAATTGAGTTTATTCGTCTTTAAATTCGCTAAGTTGAACCTGCAATTTCAAATCTTTTGTTTTTGTTGCTAATTTACCAACATAATGTTTTTTTCTCAAACTTCAGTAAACCCTCAATACCTTGACAACACTGCACGTTCTGGGAAATAAAACCACTGTATCATACGTAGAATATTTTGCTGAATCCAAATTTCTAATCAAAAGTTGGGGTTGCTATTAAAAAAAAAATTATTTTTTGATGCCACGGTTTCTTTGAACACTCTGGATACACAGTAATATTTTTAAATTGTGACCCTGCTGGAACCCTATAAGTTTTGTCTTGAAAAATTTTTCCTATCTCTTTTGATAAGGAAGAAAATGGACTTTCACACAGTAATGCGCCACCCTGTATTGTTTTGATACCAATTGGATACTCTGGTGCAAGTAGGGGATAAGTAACAATAAGTACATTTTTCAGGAGAGGCAAAACAATTTTTTCTTCTTCAACATTTATGTTGGTCATAAAGTGTAGCCAAACTAGTACATCAAATAAAAATTACTTCAACATCATTCTACAGTCAAATAACAATTCTAGTAGGGAAACAAAAGATGTGGTGCAATAATGGGATAAGTTCAAGAAATCCGGCTGGTGCAGTATTGGGACTAATAAAAAGTGATACAAACTTTGGTGCAGGAATGTGATAAGTACAGATATCTTATTCCGTTATTGCACTAGATCATATAGAATACAAGCAGTAGAAATGAAATACCTGAGAAGAGTCAAGGGAGTAACCAAGAGGGACAGATTGAGAAACACAAAAATAAGAGAAGACCTACAAGTACAATCAACATTACAGTACATAGAAGAAAGAACTGGGTTGGTGGGGCCACCTACAGAGAATGGAGGAGAATGGAGAAGACTAGGACAGTTAGAAGAACATGGGAGCAAAAATACTGAAGAACATGAAGAAAGGAAGACCGCGAAGAACATGGGACACAGTTATAGGAGAAATAATTGAGAGCAAAGGAAAAACTTGGGAAGATGCAAGAAAAATTGCGAAGGACAAAAACAAGTGGAAGAAATTTGTGAGAAACTTATAATAAGATAACCGCCCTACACCATTGTATGGTAAAAGGGTTTCAGATAATATATATATATATATATATATATATATATATATATATATATATATACGCAGTTAGGGTTAACTATTGGGATGGCCCCAAAGATTCTTGAAAGGAGGGAGCAATAAGATGTTGGACGCTCGTTTTAAAGTGTATATTGAATCTTATTCAAGCTTTCGCTCTAAGTTTAGAGCTTCATCAGGACGAATCTAATCAAAGAAACATGTTATCAGTCTACAATGCAATGTTGAATCTAAAAGAACTTACAGATTATTACACATTACTCCTAGCCCTTGTGGAAGGGTAGAGATACATGGTGAGTATACAGGATAGTGGTAATTAGTAGTTAAATAGACAAAATCAGTTCACTTTGGTTTGACGCCATAGTACTAAACTCTAACAAAGAAAGTTTTTTTATGTTCAATCTAGACAAGCAAAAAACACAGTGTTTGGAAGCAGACTGCCATGTACACCGTTCATTCGGTTCACAATTTATGTGAAAGGCAAAATAGTACAGATTTTACATACATAGTGGGAGGTAGTACAATTATCCTATGACGTAGTCGTGTTGCCTCCAATAGTTAAGCAGATGAGTCCTGATGTTGAACAATGAACAAGAAAACATGAAACGAGTTGGAAGAAAAATATTGAATTGTTTGGAATAGAAAGTTTATTATAGATTTATAAATTATTCATTATTATTACTGATATAGCATTCAGGAGTTTTTATTTTCTTAGTGAAAGATTGAGAGAGTAGGAAAGTATAAATAGAACTTAATCCTTCTACGTCCTTTTTATGATTGAGACAGTTGCCACAATTCGTGATGTAACACATTTCTAGGAACCTTCTTTTGAAGTTACTGTGTTCGGTGGCAAAAATTACAGGTTCTGTGAACTCTGCTATGTGATCTTGTTGGTTTACGTGTATGCTCAAACTGGTTGAATTGGGTTTGAGCCTGCAATCACTTTTATGTAACGCCAGTCGTTTGGACAGTTTTTGCGAAGTTTGTCCTATGTAGATCTTGTCACATTGACATTTAATGCCATATATCACATCAGATTTACTGTTAGCAACTGTACGATCTTTCAGGTTTGAGTAGAAGGAATTAAGTTTTTTTAAATTATATTTAGCAATTTTTAAATTAAATTCTTTGAATAAACCAATGAGTGAATTAGAAAGTCCTTGGATGTATTGTATTTTTCCATATTTTACTTCAACTTCAGGATCCATATTCTGAACATTACAATCGACATAGATGAGAGTTTCCCTTCTCAGAGCTCTTTGAATTAAAGATTTAGGATAGCTATTTTTAATCAATATCTCTTCCAACAATAACAAGTTTTTTTCAATAAATGAGGGGTGACAGATCTTAACAATTCTATTTTTTAAAGCATGGATAGTGTTGAGTTTTTGTTTCATCGGGTGGTATGATTGAAAAGGAATGTATCTTCCAGAACTAGATTTCTTTCTATACCAATCTAACATGACAATATTCTGTTCGGACCTAACTACCCCTATATATATATATATATTTGTTTATTCAACGATCCAGCAAATTTGTAGACAAGTGTGAGTGATTTGTTGGGTTTGAGGATCAGTAAATTGAAGTAATTGAATGTCGGCTCAGAAGAAATCCCTGACATAGACTCCACCGAAATCGAAAAAGCCCTAAGCCAACTAAGAAATGGTCGAGCTCCGGGTGAAGATAAAATCACTAGTGAAATGATAAAAATGGGAGGCACAACAACAATAGAATCCATGAAAGTCTTGATGAACAAATGTCTTCACATCGGTAATATTCCAAAAACATGGCAAAATGCCCAAGTCATCTTGCTACACAAAAAGGGAGACAAATTGAACCTCAACAACTTTCGTCCAATAAGCATATTACCCCATCCTTATAAGCTCCTCACCAAGATTCTCACAAATAGGCTTACCCGCAAACTAGATGATTATCAGTCGAGTGATCAGGCGGGTTTTCGCAAAGGATATAGCACCGTAGAGCATCTTCAAACGCTACGGACACTTATAGAAAAATGTAACGAGTACAATACGCCGCTCCATCTCGCTTTTATAGATTTTAACAAGGCTTTTGATTCGGTTGAGCTTTGGGCAATAATTCGGGGATTGAACAATGCTCGAATAGATTCAAGGTACACAAATCTACTTGATAGCATATACAAAGAGGCGACCATCACAGTCAAAGTGCAAGAAGATGTAACAACCAATCGAATACCAATCAACAGAGGTGTCCGACAAGGAGACACAATATCCCCCAAATTATTTACCCTTGCGTTGGAGGACGTATTCAGAAGACTAGATTGGGATAAAAAGGGCCTGCGCGTGGATGGCAGATATCTGAACAATTTACGCTTCGCCGACGACATAGTCTTAATCAGCAGCACGAAAGAAGAACTTATTGAAATGTTGGCAGACTTAAAGAGAGAGTCGGAAAACATCGATAAAACCAAACTGTTGACTCCAGATCCCGGCGACGTACACTTAGAAGGACAACAAATAGAGAAAGTCAACGAATATATATATCTGGGACACACTATAACACTGGGCAAAGAAAATCAAACGGCCGAAATAACAAGGCGCATCCGACTAACATGGGCTGCTGTAGGAAGATTGGGTACAACATTAAGAAATCAAACTCTTCCTATCAACCTAAAAAAGAAAGTTTTCAACACATGTATTTTGCCAGTCTTGACCTATGGTATGGAAACAATGACTCTCACAGTTAAAAGCGCGAATAGACTAAGAACAACACAACGAGCAATCGAAAGAACTATGTTAGGGGTAAGCCTCAGGGACTACATACAGAACGAGGAAATTAGAAGAAGAACAAAAGTAGACGACGTTATAGAGCACATCGCACGTCAGAAATGGCGTTGGGTGGGACATGTGGCACGACAAGACAACGACAGATGGACAAGACGTATAGTACAATGGCGTCCAAGGCAACATAAAAGAAATGCTGGTCGTCCACAGAAGCGATGGATCGACGATATAAGAGAGAGAGCGGGAAGAAATTGGCACCAGATGGCATTGAACCGATTTGAATGGAGGCAGCAAGGGGAGACCTATGTCCAGGAGTGGATGCAAAAGGGTTGCTGAAAGAAGAAGAAAGAAATTGAAGTCCAGTTAGTTTTAAAGTGGCCACTTTAAAACTAATTGGACTATAATTTACTGATCCTCAAACCCAACAAATCACTTCATCTCGTCTACAAATATTACTATTCTAGTTCGGCTGTGAGTGAAGCAAACCAGTTTTTAGATAGAATATTCTATTGGTCCCATGCTCCCATCAACCATTGTTCACTTTTATTGCTGAGAAGAAGTATCATTTAACCATAGGCTTAAGATTGTTTCAAAATGGAATTGGATTGTATAATTTTTCCACACTCGATATACAGTTTTCCAAAATTGAGTAAGAAGATTTGAAGAGCATGTCCACCTCGATGTCCACCAACTAAAAATAAAAAAAATAAAAAAAATCCTATATAAACATATGTTCTAACTTGTTTCATTTCCGGGAAACAGGGTGTCAAGTCTTAGGAAAAAATCAGTTTGATATTAACTACTCAAACACTTTTTAGCTGATTTTGACAAAATTTGGAACGCTTATGTGTTGTCATGGGGGTCTTTGTTTTGTGTAATCAAAGAAAAATAAGGCATCCCGGAAAAAGAATGATTTCCTCATTTAGCTTTTTTATTTTATATTTATTATCGACACATTTGTCATTACTTAATAATCTCACTGGAATTCAAAGCAGGTCCAATACTTGGCCTCCACGGTCTTGGGACTGTACCCCGCTGATTTTTTTTTTATGGGGTCATCTTGAAAGCCTAGTCTACGATGCAATCAATCCAAATTCTTCGGTAATGCATACCCAATTGATACCTTTCGAGTAGTGTGAAACACTCCCGGAATTGTAGAGCGCATTGGACATTCTATGGGGTGAAAAATGAGGGTGTTTTCGCCCTGTTATGTTTTTCTATCAAGTAGTTAGTTTTAGTAATTTTTTGAAAGTAACCCGTTTTGTCATTGAAAACATAAAGTTTTTCTTCTGTTTTGAAAACGATTTCACCAATTTTTATAACATTTTCAGAAAATATTGTTGAAACTTTTCGAGATATAAGGGCAGATTTATCAAGGGACATTTTGCATTGGAAATTGGACGAGTACCTATTTCGAAAATAAAAAATGTTTGTCCAAAAAAAACAGTGGCGTGCCACGCCGCATTTGAAGCCATCTGTGCCACATATCCAAAAACTTCTCTATGGTTCCTCGATATACAAGATATCTTGACCAGTTGAGAGGAGATACCCTGTATGTCACCAAAAGCAACAAAACTTGTGCTGATTGAGTCACTACTTCAATTTGACGGTAAGGGCGTGAGGTGTCGTCGACTGGACCCTCACAGGTTAGGTCGTTCACGTATGAAATTTCACATCACACCTATCTATATTTTGTAGGTATAGAACAAACATATTTCGAGGAAAGCTGCACTTTGCATCATTTGTATATGAAATAAAAAAAATCCGAAATATCTCATGTCATTGTTCACACAAGTGATCTACACAACCGTGATTTGCGCCGTGTCGTCAAATTTGATATACCTGTTCATCGTACCCACAGAAAACATGAAAATTTTGTTTTGCATACCTGGCGGTTGATGCTCTAAATAGACAGGGATGTTTTGGAATGTTGAATGTTTCTATTAAAGCATTCTTTGACTATGTCTCAGAATCATGTGAATTGGTGTTGAGATACATTATACCGCGCTGTCGATAGTGTCATTTGTGTGATAAAAATGTTTCATAATTAAACAATAAACATTCAATCATTTATTTTGTCATTTTATCACAGAGGGACTGGGAAATTTTCACGAAAAACCAACATCAGGGTCTCGTTTCGAAATGGCTTCATCCCTGTTAATAATGACCAATCTTTCGACCCGTTCATATGAATTTTTTTCAGTATTTTTGGCCGTGCGTACCTGCTGTGTATTTTCAGAACCTCCTATACATCACAAGTGAAAAATATCTTCGAATGTTTGAATACTTATCTTATATTCAAACATTCATCATCAACAAGATAAACTGTTCAAAATGATTGGAAACACGAACTATATTAAAGAATAATATTATCATTTGTTCATTATATTGAAATAGAAAGAAAATGATAGCGTTCTATCTATTGCAGACGACTTGGGAAATTCCATCCATCAATAACCAATGGGCTTTTAAGTCATCATTGTCTACACGGTCTTGTTTCTGATTTGGAATCATGTGATTCTGGAATATTATTCACGGTCGGTGTGAAGTAACAGAAAATGGAAGATCATCAGACCGAAGAAAAATAAGTACCTCCTGATATCTGTGTAGGTCAAACATGGAAAAAGATTCAGGTTTGTGTAACATTTTCATTTTCTTGATTACCTACTATTTGATCATGTAATAATTCAGGAAACTTCTGTTATGAACGCTACCCAGCAATCCTCAAAGGCAACTCCTGCAGTGCTACCCAGATTCCTGAAGATAAAACAAAGTCTCATACTCAAGCTCCGGAAGCTTCATGTAACTGCATTGGAAAAAAATCAAACCAAAAAGGACGAGTATTTCTAGCTGGTCTAGCAACCAATGTTGGGATTTGTCTTCTTTTATTTGGATATACCCTTACTGGGTCATTAATTTTCCTGAGCATAGAAGGTGTGTTACATTACAGTATCCCGAAGCAATTCAAGACAATACAAGGATTTTTTAAGGTGGTCACGATTACCAACATAAGATTTTGGCTACCATATCTCTGGCAACACCAGAAAATAAATCTAGTCAGTTGCGACCAGGTGAGTTGAAAACAAGAAATGAAAGAGCGAGTATCAAGACTGTGGAGAATTTATGGATAATCACTGAGGGACTCAATATTTTATATAAAGAGAATTGGACTATTCTTGCTGCTCAAGAGATCACTAGGTATTGCAGTATTCGATTCAGCTGCATCTATAATGTTAAGTTACCTACAGATTCCAAAATGAGCTGCTACAACTGATGGAAGAGGAACTGGCGCAACAGCAACCTTCGACTATTGCTAGAGATAGGGAAGGTGAAAAACAAGTCTGGACCTTCGCCAAAGCTTTTTTGTATTCTCTTACAGTGCTTACAACCATAGGTGAGTAGCAATGTTGATAAATCTGGACATGCAGTCTAAAAAAGAAGAGTTATTTTTAGTATTTATTGTATTTCAAGGTGCATGTATGACCACTCGATTGAAAGTTAAAAAAAAAAACAAAACGCGCAAGACATCACGTTGTAGGTAGACTATATGCCTAAAATAAATATGATTGGGGATTTAGGCCAGTGAATAAAAGTGTTATTTCCACAAAATTCAACAATAATTCATAAATCATCGAAACTTTGTCACGTCATTGGGTACCACCGGTAATAAAACTATAAAGCTTTGCAACTAGTTTCAAGGTCGGCAACATTGTTAAAATGGCAAAAATTTTAAAAAAAATAATATCTTGCCCAAAAAAAAATTTAACTCTGTTGAAAATTACATAAATGCTTAATTGCATTTTTAACGACATACTGATACTTTTGCAGCTATAAAATACTCTGCAGTTCTGCGATTATAAATTAAACATGCTTGCAAACCTGCATATTTCTTACTAATATTTTCATGGATGACTCTGTAAATTTGCAACCATCTCCGATCACTGCATCCATATTTTTTAAGTCAAATATTAATTTTTTGCCGAAGAAGGTTTAAACAAAAATTAACATGACTGAAATCCAATTGCAAATGAAAAAAATTTATGCAGTTTAAATCTTTACGCTTCTCTAGTGATATTTCACCATAGCAAGACATGATTGATTGGTGATCAAAGCCTCTTCCCGGGTATACACCGTCCTCTCTGAACATCAAATACTTCAGAAATCTCCTCTGAATGGACTCTATTGCGTTGGTATGACAGTCATAAATTAGGTGCCAAATCAAAGAGTCATACTCAAGCTTGGAACGGACAAATGCATTGTAGAAAAGTCTTATGGTTCCAATGTCAGTGGATTGCTGCTGATGCATAATGGGATTTTTCATCCGGTTGTATGATACTACAAAACACTTGGATACGTTAAGATCTAGACGGTTCTGCATACACCAGTCATTGACAAGGTCGATGTTACGTTGAAGGAATAAGCAATCCGTGACTGAATCGATCCTGTTGAATAATTTCAGGTCGTCTGCATAAGCCAACCTCTTGCATTGAATCATGACAATCAGGTCATTGATGAAGGCATTGAACCATAGTGGCCCCAGGTTCGAGCCCTGCGGAACTCCAGACGTGTGGATGAATGTAGGTGAACGGTAGCCATCGATCTCGACAAACTGTTACCTGTGCAGTAAATAGGACTGCAGAACAGCTAGGAGTTCATCCGAGAAGTCAAAGTCGTTCTGCAGCTTACGAATTGAAATATTGTGGTAGATTTGGTCAAAGGCTTTTTGGAAACCTGTGTACACAACATCCACTTGGCTTCTATTGATCAAGACATCACAGGTGAATTGCGAGAAACACGCTAAATTTGTGATTGCTGTTTTTTTTAAGAAGAGTCCTTGTTGATGAGGAGAAAGAAGTCCTTCAATTTAGATTGAGATGTGTACAAATAGAAGCATTTCAAAGATTTTGGAGTTGCAGAGAATGGTGATAGCTCTATAGTTTTCAACTCTACCACAGTCACCCTTTTTAAAAATTGGGATAACCTTTGCGGTCTTCCAGACATCCGAGAAGGTTCCAGTTCTCAAAATTGTTTGGTAGGTGTGAAGTAGGGATTCAGACAATACAGATATACAGTCTTTAACAAGAAAACTGGGAATTCCATCAGGTCCTGAGGTAATCTTGTTTTTGGGTTGCTTGCTAGCATATATAATATCGTTCTGGTTCATTTTTGGAGTATTGATTGAGCTAGAGGTAATGATAGTATGAAGATTTGGCGAGGCACCTCAATTTAGATATCGAGAGGGACAACTTTTGAGGTATCTGTTGTTTTTCTGAAATCAACCCTCTCACGCCCAGGGTAGCTACCCCTGAAATTTCAAATAGCAACCGCCACTTATTTTGCGATTTTTGAAATCTTCACGATATTCTCCATATGCTACATCACTTTTTTCCAAAATTGAAGTTCTTAACCTCACAAACATTTCCATACGAACAGAATTGATTATTCCTTGAACTGATAACAATATGAAAATTTGGTGAGACACATCAATTTAGATATCGAAGGAGACAACTTTTGAGGTATCTGTTAATGTTCTGGATTCAATGCCCGCACTCCCAGGGTAACTACCCCTGAAATTTCGAATAGCAGCCATCATTTTTGAAATCTCCATGTAATTCTCAATAAGCTACATCACTTTTGTTTTCAAAAATAAAGTACATAACCTCTGTTTTTTTTGTGAAATTAGGAATTCCATAAAAAAAAGGCATTGATCTAGAAATACATGAGAAACTCAGAAAAGACAAAAGAAATAGGAATTTTCATTCAAAATCTTGAGTTAGGCGCACTGGAGCTTAGGGGGTTGAAAAGAATATGACAGCTAACACCTCAAAAGTTGATCCCCTTGATATCTGCATCGATATCTTTCACAAAAGTCTCCATTCCGTCATCAGTTTAAGAAATTATAATTATTGCTTTCCGTTTGGAAACAATTGTGAGGTTATGTAGTCCAACATTAAAAAAAGTGATGCAACTTTTCAAGAATAGCATAAATATTTCAAAAATCGCAAAATAAGTGGGGGTTGCTATTTGAAATTTCAGGTGTAGACCCTGGGCGTGGGAGGGTTGATTCCAGGAAAACAACAGATACCTCAAAAAATGTCCCCCTCGCTATCTAAATTGACATGTCTCGCCAAATCTTCATACTATCATTGGTTTGACACAATCAAATGTTGGTCCTTTTTGAATTGTCACCCTGTATACGCTGCTGAAGTACTTGGCGAATGCACGAACTATGCTCTGAGCATCCTGGAACGTATCATTGATGGAGTTTGGTAGTGACGAATGTGAGATCTTTGTGTGAATGAATGACAGAACCTTGAGGGACCCGAAACTATATCCCTTTCAGTACTGGATTCATACTCCTTGTAATCTCTCTATGATTGAGCTTTGACAATACGACGAATTTGTACAAACTGATTGTGAAGAATTGGTGATTTATGAATTTTATATTTTTTTAGTAACTTTTCTTTGTTGTAGATATTTTTGATTGTTTCCTTGCTGAACCATGGAGAAAAATCTCTTTTGCGTTTTTTTTTAGTGGAACATATTAGAAGAAATTCACATTTAACTTATCTAAAACGATTGACAGGTATCATTTGAGTCATCGTTGACGAGCACTGGAGACCAATCATTATCAAGTAACACATCGTATAGTGCCACAAAGTCTGCTTTCCTGAAGTTGAATTGATCAGTAGCTGCCTCACTTCTATTTGGTTTTGAATGATGTTCAGTTGAAATATTGTGGTTTATATCGAGAGCAGGAGGGTGTGCGTCTTCCGGTACGAATGGCAAGTCACTCTTAGTGACAAAAAGTATTGAGCTATCCAACACCAGATCCAGTATGCGTTCATTTGCGTTGCGAATAAAGTTGTATTGATCCAGATAAGTGAATTGCAAAAAGTGCATGAAGAGTTTTTTCTTACCATTTTTAATGGAAGTTTGAGCATAGTTTGGAATGTTGAAGGCCCCCAAAACAATGATATTTTTGTGAAGAAGACAGTCCAACGCAGATTATCCATCGAAGAATTGTTCCAACTGATCTGAGGTTGTCGATGGACGGATGTAGATAACCAGAATGTGGACAACATGGAAGTTCACTGTCATTTTACAACCAAGAATGCCAATTCCTGGTATTAAGTTGCTGACCTCAGAGAGTTTTATCAGGGTTTCACGAAATTCTCGAAATTCGAGATTTCTCGTCTTGAGACGAGCTTGACAACAAATTTTCAAGACGAGATCGAGAAATAAACTTAAAGATTTTTCGAGATCGAGAAATTCACGTCGAAATTTTTCGATCTCGAAAAATTAGCATGATATTTTAGTTAAGTACAGAGAAGTGGTTTAGTTAAAAGCATGCAGAATTGACTGAGTTCCGACTTTTGATTTTTCTATGCCCCGAGTCCACCGACACGTGATTGCTAATGGATCAGGAATATTTGCGTCACATGATGAACTGAATAAAATTATGGTAGTTTTCATGTTCCATTGAAATGCATTATGTTATTTTTGACGTGCATTTCAGTCAGTATATTTTCATCAGCCATAGGTTTGATGTTTTTGTATGATGCTTATCGTATCGTTAATACAATAGTAACACAGGTCTACAGCAAAATTCAGGGTTTTGAACCAACATCTATTTTCAAGTTATTTCGACCTACTAAATCCGAAAGTGACCTGTTTTATCCTATCACATCCCAATTTTTCGCAAACCGATATCATGGAATGAAAACAAAAATCAAAATAGAATAAATAATGATAGCATATGGGCAGCGCCCTTCAAGTGCTAAAAAACTAATAAGAAATTATGATTTGTTACCTCAAAAAACCCACGGAGAAATAAATTATTGCGAAGATTCAATTTATTCAAAAATTATTTGAAAAAATAATCGAAAATAAAATTTTAAAATCAACCCGTGTATCTCCGGATAGAGGCCAGCGACAGCAAAAAATTTTATTGAAGTGAAATAATTAGTTTGGTTCTTGGGACGGACTAATGACCCCCTGATATTTTCGACATTTTTTTCCTAAAATTCGATAACTGTATTTGAATTTAATATTTGCATCTATTTTATTTTTCTATTTAAAAAAAAACAACTTTCTTATCGAGGCTCCTATTTTTTCTGCAAGCAGACTGGCTTTTATCAAAAATGACTTTTTGTTGTATTCTTTAATTTTTGGTCCATTTCACCTCTTGTTGACCGCATCCGCGGATATACTGTATTCATATCAACTTGTTAGGATTGATATAAAACATCTCGCGAAAATGTGTAATCAATCGACACAATATTTTTTTGTTATAAATTCAACGATATTCATTTGATGCAGGACTGCAGGAACACTCCGTTGTGGTTTTTTCAAATCCCTGACATATTGTACATTTTGGTGTTGAAGTCTTGGTACTACTGATACCAATAACGTGGGTACGTCAAAAATAAAATAATCAAAAAAAAATTGTCTCTACATGATATTCTTCGTAGATCGCATGTTTTGTCGCGCTTGATATTTTTCGGAGGGCATGACAGAATTTCATAGAATTTTGACATATTTTAATTTGAATTTTGGTGGTTTTTTAACCATCTACCCTCGAGTCTCTCTTTCCATTTCATTCCATTCCTTTTTCGAATTCGAGAAATTTCGAGAATCTCGAATCGAGATCGAGAAATCGCATTCGAGAAAAACGTTGAGACCAGAGACCATTTTATCGTCTCGACAATCGAGACGAGACGAGAAATTGCCGTCGAGACGAGAATTCTAGTCTTGATGAAACCCTAAGTTTCATAGATTCTGTATTGTAACGATTTGATATAGCCAGTAGAACTCCGCCACCACGAGATGCCTCAATCATGTTAATTTTTCTGTCTGATCAATAAGTTATATAAGAGCTTGGAAAAAGTTCTGAGCTTGAAGTCTCCGGCTGGAGCCATTTTCGCTGATTGCAATAAGGTTTGGTGATCTTCAGTGGAGTGTATCCGTTTCGGTTTGGTTTTCCTATTCTAGCGACACTTGTTAGTCTCACCGACTTATCGAAAATGTTATTTAGGATATCAGACACTTGCTTCTCAGCTGTTTCCTTTGATTCTATTCCCATATTGAAAAGCATGATATTGTTTAATCGTTTCTGTCGATCAACCATTTCCTGCATCAGAGAGTCCTTGAATTTACTTTCAAGTATCTGTGGATCAGAAGACGATGTTTTATGCGCCAGTAATCCATCAAGCTTCTTATCAATACTATCTTTTAATGATTGGAACGACATTTCCAGAGTTGCTATCTTCTTTTTGAGTACTGGTAACAGTATGGTAACAGTCCTTCCTGACAAGACTCACAAAAGAACTTCAAACTCCTCTTACTTTTGAGCTCAATCACTCTGATCTCTGTGCTTGTTAGATCAGTGCAGCTATGATGAAATCTCAGTCTACAACCATCGCAATCAGCGTATTATTATTTATTGTTCTTCACCATCATTCGGTAAATAAGACAACTGAGGCTATTATATGTTCTAAAGTCAGCCAAAGAAAACAGCAATCAAACCCACCTACCCAATTCAGCAGAAAAAGATTGCTTCAATTATCAACATTCGAATCACGCGGCAAATGCGAAAAGTCATATGCATCGACACCCTGCCTGAGAACGGTGGTTCGACAGTAAGATGCGTAGGGACCAAAGTTCAATTTTGAAAATGCCTGAAGTGTGTGTGAAGTGTGTTTGAAAAACTGTTATACAGGGTTTTTCACTTAAAACTCCCCACCATTATATCTCGAGAACGAATGCGAATTTTTAATTTCTGTAAAAAGCGATTAATAGGTAGTGTGAAGTAGATATTTTTCAAAGTAAAAAAAATCCGACGCCTAATGCAGGCTGGGCGTCGCGACGCCTCAAAAATATAAATCGATGGCAGGAACTTCGAAAATATGTGCATGCGAAAGTACATAATATTTGAACACTTTTTTGTCATTTAGTAAAATTCTTTAACTTTACTCGTTTCTGAGTTATATCGGTTTACAGTACAAATTTCATCGAGAGATTGAAATAATGTGGTGACCGCTGATTTTCATCAAGTATGCCATGAATATCGATTACTATGGCAACTATTGTTATTGACATCATTTTGGCAACTGTTGCCATTGTGGTTTCAAAAATATTTTCGAGTTCTGTTTTTATTGATTATTCCTTTATAGTATTTATTAGTTATACAGTATTTATTTATCAAAATGGTTCAATTTACCAACGAAGAAAAAGTTGACATGTTGCTGGTATTTGGAGAATGCAGATCGAATGGTAGAGAAGCGAGAAGAGTTTACTTGCATCGTTATCCGCATAGAAGAATTCCCGATAAAAAAACCTTCTCAAGTTTATGCAAAAACTTAAGAAAGCATGGCTGCTTCACAAAACCAATAAGAAATAGAACAAAGACGGCTACAAATGATGAAAATACTGCTGCTGTAATCCAACAAGTTGATGATAATCCAAGAATATCCCTCTCGAAAATCAAAGGAAATACGGGTGTTTCTGTAAGTTCGTCTTGGAGAATCCTGAAGAGAAACTCTTTCCACCCCTACAAGACTAAATTAGTCCATAAATTAGAACCAGGTGATCCGGCTAGAAGAATGGATTTCTTGGCAAGATTTTCCGATTTGTATAATGAAGATGAAAATTTGCTTTCAAAAATCCTATGGAGCGACGAGAGTCGATTCCATAATAATGGGATCGTAAACAGACACAACTGTCGCCTATGGTCTGAAAATCATCCTCGTTGGATCACAGAAAGAGGTAATCAGCGAGTTTTTGGCATCAATGTTTGGTGCGGCATATTAGACGGATTCCTCATTGGACCTCATTTTTATGAAGGCACTTTAAATGCAGCTCGGTATTTGAATTTTCTTCAAACTACTCTTCCGATCTTGTTAGAAGAAGTGCATCTGGAGACTAGAATGAATATGTGGCTTCAGCAAGATGGAGCGCCGGCACATAATGCCGAAATTGTAACAAGGCATTTAAATAGAGAATACCCCAACAGATGGTTTGGTACCAATGGACCGATAAGGTGGCCGGCGAGGTCCCCGGATATCACACCACGGGATTATTTTATTTGGGGTCACTTGAAAGACGTTGTATATGAAGAACCAATCGAAGATATGGCGGATCTAATCAACAAAATTTATGCCGCATGTGCCGCCATTAGAAGAAGAACGCTCCTACAAGTGACGCAAAATCATCTTATAAAGGTTTTTGATAGTTGTGTTCGCGCAGAAGGTCATAATTTTGAACAAGAGTTTTAATTATTTGTTTCATGTTTGATTCTAGTACCTAAGTTTGTTGATTAGTATCTTGTTTAGATTATTGTTCATTTATTTTATTTGTATTCGTGTGAATAAAATGTTGTACAAAATTTCATTATCGTGTAGTTATAGTGACAATAACAAAAGTTGCCAAAGTAATCGATATTCATGGCATTCTTGTGAAAATTGCCGGTAATAATTGGCTAAAACCATCATAGTCTATTAAAAAAATGTATACTGTAAACAGATATAACTCAGAAACGAGTAAATTAAATGAATTTTACTAAATGACAAAAGAGTTTTCAAATAACATGTACTTTCGTATGCGCATATTTTCAAAGTCCCTGCCATCGATGCATATTTTCGAGGCGTCGCGACGCTTGGCAGGCGTCGGATTTTTTTTAATTCCATAAATATCTGCTTCATACTTCCTATTAATCACCTTTTACAGAAATTAAAAATTCGCATTCGTTTTCAAGATATTGGCGTGGGGAGTTTTAAGTGAAAAACCCTGTATTTGATGAAAATTGAAGGTTTCACGACTCACCCGCAGCTTATGTAAGCTTGTTACAGATTTATAAGTCCTCTTCAATTTATGAAACACATACTGAAAAAAATCGATAGTTTCGTGAAAGCAGATTCAAAACAAAACAGCAAAAAGGATGCTGTCATCGGAGGAAGAGGCAAATTCACAGGGCCATTTTAAATAATATTATCAATTGATCTGCAGCTTTGCAGGACTGTAATATCTTTTTCATGACCGAAATATCGCAACGCCGCGCCAATTTGAAATTTCAACCACATGCCGACTCAAAGGCCTGTTACAAAATGAAGAGTGCGTTGCTTACAAGGAAGTGTTCATTTGCAATTAGAATTCAACCATGTTAAATTTTTTCCGAATCCTTTTTCGGCAAAAAATCACTATTTGACTTAAAAAATATGGATGCAGTCATCGGAGATGGTTGCAAATTTACAGAGTCATCCATGACAATGTTAATAAAAAATATGCAGATTTGCAACCATGCTAAATTCATCATGGCAGAACTGTATGCATAAATGTTGATTAACGATAATAACTGTTTTTGCCAGAATTTTTTATAGCTGCAATATTGTCAGTATGTCTTAAGAAATACAATTGAGCATTTATGCAATTTGCAGCAACGTATTTTTTTTTGCACGAGTTATTGATTTTTTTTTACTTTCGTCGTTTTTACAATGTTTCCGACCTTGAAAATAGTTGCAAAATTTTATTGTTCCACTACCTTTGGTATCTAATGACTTGACAAAGTTTTGGCGATGTATGAATTATTGTTAAATTTTTTCCCCATTGACTGGCCTAATTATTCTGATCATGTTCTTTAGTTGTTTGTCTTTTTTTTTAGTATTTTACTTTCAAACTTCTTCAAGTTATTTTGATTCTTTTTTTTTGGTTAAATAATTTATTTATCCTATCCGCTATGTAGAATTTGTTCAGTTTTATTTTCATAACTATTGTTTCTGGTAATAATAAAAAATCTTGAAGTATCCGAATTTTGAACATGATCAAACTTAGTCGAGACCATTCAGCTTTTCTAAATATTTTAAACCATATGCATGGGTATTTTGATGTGAGAAAACTTTTGAATGCGTTCGAATTCAACCAACGTTTGTTGGGATGTAACTTGAAAATACTCTCGGGACTTCCCGCTAAAATTCAACAATGGTTAGGCGATGGAAGGGTGATGTATTTACGCTTCACAGATTGCTGGCTCAGATAAAACTTATCTATTACTGGTTATGGTTTGCTCAATATTGGACGCATGGCATGTTGATCATAAACATTGTAGTGATAACAATTTTAATAATTCATACAATGATATCATTATTTTTATTTCCATCAAATCTAACTGACTTTTAATTACTCCTTCCAAATCACTTTTCGAGATTAAACGGATTTTAGATATTTTGAGGTGTTTAGAGTTTGAAATAGTAATTAATAAGAGAAAATTGCCTTCAAAAATGAATTATTGAAGCAAATCCAGTGGCGACGATGTTATGATGGAAGCACTGGGAAATGTGGGTGCCACCTGCACATATCAATATGTTGACCATGTTTCGACCTGGTAGGCAGCATCTTAAGACCAGGCCACAAAGAGGCAGCATCTTGAGACCGGGCCACACAGAAGCAACTATTGTCATTTTCAATGAGAAAAGTTGCCTCTGTGTGGCTCCGTCTGGTCACTCCGGTCGCGACTACCAATCTTTCCCCATATCGCGTGTTTTGCTTGCGGAGCGGCAAAGGAAATTGGGAAACAAGCGTCGAAGAGACGCGACTTGTTGCTTTTGTTTTGTGTGGACAGCTTTTGAAAAATCTCTTTCTTTTGTCTGGACAACCCATTTCAGATACTTGCGACATGAACTAGAAACTTCACTAAAATCAGTTACGTAAATGTCGAGGTTTATAGTAAGTACACCTATTTCTGCGACATGTTTGTTGTGACAAGAAACAAAGTTGACAATAATGTCGTCCTGTGTTGCCTCTGTCTGGACAAGCCTTGAGCGACCAGAAACATCTATTGAGAAGCAGCATCTTTGTCGCTAGAGACTTGTCGACAATGACAAAAGTTGACTCTGAGTTGGTCTTTAGGATCGGCAGGTCACTCATTTTAATCTTACTTTCCTATATGCTACTATAAATCTTGTTTTACTCTACTCTGGTTACTTTATGATATCCTGCAAATTATGATTATTATGATGACGTTCTACGGGCTTTTGACAAGGAAATTAGTTTATTGATTCTTTCATATTTTTCAAAAGCATCCGATACACTAAATCATACACTACTAACCTCCAAGCGCAAGCACTGTGGATTTGATAAATAAACGTATTTTTCAATAATCAAATCATACTTATCAGAAAAAATACGGAGGATATTCTCTAGTAATAGATATTCGGAACAAATGATGATTCGGCATGATGTATCGCAGGGTTCAACCTTCATTTTTTTAAGTCTACACATGCGATATTCTTTAATCTTTGATTCATTGTATAGTGCAGGCATTCGCGGATGACAGATACACGGTTGTTTTGATTTTGGTGACATCAAAGAGGCGAAAAGTGCCATAATCAAGAATCTGGTTTGAAAACTGTGCATGTAAGTATTGAGGTGCGAATCCACAATAAGACCATCTCATGAGATTTTTGACTCATAAAATAGGAATCTCGACATACCAGAGAAAATCTCGTGAAATACTGTTTCATAAAGGCAGGTGTCCACAAGGAAACCAAAATCTCATGAGATTTTTGTTTCACGAGAAATTGATCTCACATGCGTTTCCATAGGACATAAGAGATTTCTGTGAGACACTCGAAACATGAGATTTTTTTTTCATGAGACAAGGTGTCTCTGCTGCGCTGTTTCCACAATCAATTTATATCTCAAGTGGAAATCCAAATCAAATCAGCAGTATATAATATTTCCCAAGCAGAACAATATAAGAAAAGAAACAATCCAAACGGTTCTGGAGCACGATGGACTAGAGTATGTATGCGCACCTAAGAAACAAACATTTTTGCTGTCGAGTGATGTCTTGAAAATATGTAAAGAGAAAATGATTTTGCCCACAGCTAACGCCCAAACCCGTAGATATTTGTTTTTATAGTCTTCGGACCAGCAGTCCCACAGATTTGGATGAGATTCATGAACAGTTCAATAATTATTGTGCGGTTGACTAATACTAACTATTAGAGACGCACTACATCTTTTTCAAAATATTGGGATTCATTGAGTTAGCTAAGTTCAATGGATTCATTCGTTAAATTTTTTTAAAGATTTTCCTACTACACTTAGTTTCCGTCTGTGTCATAATTCTATGGATTACAATAATAATACAATATCACTCATAATATTTATATATATATTGTTATAGTATCTTACCAACATTAACTTATTGCTTAGATGACGTTATAGGTCATTGGCGCCTCAAGACCGGTGACATCATCGCCGCTTTAAAAAAAAAAAAAAAAAAACAAATTCTTCTCTAACCTATCCGGACAATATTGTTCATTGATTAGATTGCTGTCGCAATTTTTTTTATAATATAATAACATAATAACAATGAACATACCATACGTACAACAATAACTATTGCGCAAAATGCTTATGTTGCATTTTTTTTATTTATTTATTTATTTTACGGAAAATAAAACCATGGTATACAGTATGCGTATCAATGAAACTTGAATTAACTTAAACTAAAATAACTTGGACTAAACTAATTCGGAGTATAAAGTGCCTGCGACATATAGACTAGGTATTCATTTTAACAAATTCATGATCGCTGTCTTGAATTGAGTAGGTATACCCTATTCTAAAAAAGTCTATATTTTCATCTTCCTCCAGAATGTCATTACCCTCATCGCATATTCTAGTAATTGCTCAGCGTCTTCCGTAGTTTGTTCTGTGGAAAGAAACGTGAAACAGAGGATTCTTCCGTGTCGGTTTGGGTTTAACATGAAATGATATGCTCTTTAATAAGTCTGGGTCATCAATTTGCCCGTTCACAATTTTATATGAATGGCAAAGGTCTATTAGAGTTCGTCTATTTTGTAGTGTGTCTATATTAGTAACCATTAAAATCTGTTCATAGTCAATATGATGGCTTGAAATACCCAACTTGAAGGCAACAAGCCTAAGAAACTTTTTTTGGACCCTCTCGATTTGCTTGATGTATCTTTGATAAAAAGGTTTCCAAACAACACAAGCATACTCTAAAATGGACCTTACAAAACAACAATATAACACTTTAAAACAAGTCAAACCTCCTGAAATCGCTCAGATTCCTCCTAATAAATCCTTACATATTAATTGATCTATTCGTTACATGCTCTATATGATAGCTAAATGTGAGATTTGTGTCAAAATATATCCCTAAGTCCTTAATTTTGAGAAACCTTTTTCAAGATGGTGTCATTTATCTTGTAATCAAATTCTTTAATATTCTTCTTCCTATAAAATGGAATAACCGTACATTTTTGAGTAGTAAAGCTCATTCCATTTAAGTGGCACCACTGTGTAAGCATATCAATATCGCATTGACCATGTTCAGAGTCTTGAATAGAGCCAACTCTAGAAAATAATTTTGAATCATCGGCGAACAACAAAATATCACAGTAAGTTACAAAATCACAGATGTCATTAATATAAATGTTAAAGAGTGGTGGCGCTAAATGAGACCCTTGTGGCACTCCTGATGTAACGCTGAATGAACTTGATAGAACCTTGTTCATTCTGACAATTTGTTATCGACCGAGTAAGTAACTTTGGATCCACCCAAGCAATGATCCAAAAAAAAAACGGTCAAATGCTTTGGAAAAGTCCATATATATAGAGTCGACTTGCGACTTCTCTTCCAAAGCTTTTGTTAGGAAGTTCTCGTATATCAACAAGTTTGTTGTTGTTGATCGCTTAGCAAGAAAACCTTTTTGTCTAGCGTCAATAACATTGCTCAGAGAGGGCCTTAGCTTCTCTGTCGCAAGAGAATCTGATAGTTTTGCTACTGAAGAAATCTTGCTAACGCAACGGTAGTTTGTCACCAAGTTTTTATCACCACTTTTGTAGATAGGGCTCACAAAGGATAGTTTTCATGTTTCGGAGAATACGCCGATCACCAGAGATATGTTGAATATGCTACACAGAATCGGTGTAAGAGCATATTTATAAAATTTCAGAAAAGCTACAGGTATATTGATCTGGACCTTCCTCCAAGCGATTTTCCAATTTGTCTATTGCATTAAATACATCTATTTCAGTTATATCACAGGTGTTAATATCAACAGTTCGTTCAAATCTAGAATTACTCATTTCACAATCAGTTTCAGAATATTCAGATGAAAAATAATCAGCAAAAAATTCAGCAACATCCAATGTAATATCAGATGTTTTAGATTCGTAGGTCATAGATTTGGGCAATGCAATTTTTTTAATTTTATCATTTATATATAACCAGAAGTATAAGCTGTCGTTACTAATAGATGATTCGATATCTTTTATATGTGCGTTATAGCACTGTTTGCTGATTTCTTCACCTTTTCGACGTACACTGGAAAAAGCAATATAATCACTGCTTGACCCACTTATTTTATATTGCCGATGAGCAAATTTTTTCATGAAAATTGAGTTTTTCAGCTCTTGCGAATACCATCCAGAAAATGTTGCTGTTTTAACCCCTTTTTTTGGAACCATCATCTCGAAACCCTTATAAAGTGTTTCATAAAACTTTTCAATTATCGCGTTCACATCACTCAGTCTGAAACAAGCGTCCAAATCTATACTGCCCAAATAGACACTTTGTAGTTAAAATATTCATAGTCGAACGGCATCACTTGGGTATTTTCCACTTCCCGTAGCTCCAAGTGAAGTGCAGGATGAAACTTGTCAATAGGAATAATTGGGTCATCTGAGATCATCACTTTGGTATCTCTAGAATTTGAGAATAAAAGATCTAAGAAATTCTGGATTATGTTAGATATATGATTGATTTGGAAAAGATTCATGTAGGCGCATAAGTCAGAGACAGATTGAACTTGAGATGTAATCAGACCTTCTGAACAGCCACTGCATTCATCATTTTTCCAGAGAACATTAGGAAGGTTAAAGTCGCCCGCAATAATCACGGTGTCGAAGTTATTTATGGAGATAATATATTCCAGCGACGTACAATATTCTTCAAATAGTTCAACCGGCCATTTTGGAGGAAAATAAACTGCACCTATTAGAGCTACTTTGTTTCCTCTAGAAACGCTCACAAATAAACATTCAACACTCACGGTATTCGAGTCGATTAGTTTCACTGATAAGTCTGATTCTACTGCGATCATAACCCCTCCTCCACGTTTGGCCTTGTTGGTTTTCTCAGAACGATCAATTCGAAAAACAGTATGGTTTGTCGAACACAACTCATCATCACTAAAGTCACTAGTCAGCCAAGTCTCGGTGAACACTACAATATCAAACTCATTTATCTCAATTGGAGTAGCCAGTGTATTCAGCTTAGTTCTAAGTCCACGCACATTTTGATAATACATCCGCGTAACATTCGATGACGATAACTTCTTTGTTGGTTCATATAGGGGTCGAGGAAAAATGTTCTGTTGATTATTAAGTTGCAGGTGAAGTACTTATTAGAGTCTTAAAGGACAGCGCTGCGATATAACCAATGAGATCCCTCCTTTCATCAAAAGTCAGTAAACCGTCTAGATGTGATGATATTATTGGCACAAATCTAGCATGATCAAAGCAGCTCGTAACATTTGACACAGTTTGGTTTTGTTGGAAGATCATTTCATCCAGTACGGGTCTTTGCAATCTTGGAGGGGCTCCTACAATGAATAAGTAAGTGTTCTTGGTATTCTGGAGCAGACGAGTCAAGTCATCCTGAGAATTTTTTTTTTAAACTTATGTGCTAATAGAAATAATAAGCTTATATGAGGTTAATGTATTTGGATTAAATAAAATATTATTATAACTGTCACAATCTTTCCAGTTTCACTTTTCAAAGTACAATTGGCATCATCAAAATCTACTACGATATAAGGTCCTTTATACCAAGGGTCAAACTTAATTATTCTTCCTTCGTTGTTAAGCACAACTAAATCGCCTGGCTGCAATATTAATTTTGAAGAATTTTTGTCATATATCTTTCCCTTCTGTTTTTCTTTGATTATAAAATCTCTCGCCCTTTTATGTGCAACTTGTAACTCATATGTAACCTCCTGATAGTGAGAGTCAATGTTATTCAGAGGCTCCATTTTATTTGTCAGTTCCTCGGGTAGTTCTAATTTATGTCCAAAAACTAGTTCAAATGGTGTATAGTCATGGTAAACTCCCGGTGTTGTGTTGAAACAGAACGAATAAAATTCAACCCAGTCATCTCAGTCTGTATAGCTTTCGTTAATATACATCCTAAGATATTCGTTTAATACTCTATGGTTTCTTTCGCAACCTCCAATGCTCTGATGGTGATAAGCTGTCGAAAATTTTTGACTTATGTTTGAAAGACCAGATAGATTTTGTAAGACTTCGTTTTTGTATTCCGTTCCCATATCGGTTCTCATTTCCTTTTTGGGCCGAAAGTGAAAATAAAATTGCCGACTATGATATTGTATAGTAACTGCGTGGTTCATGCATTGATTTAAATAACTATGGATAAACAGTGAGTAAATCAAAAACGGCGAATTCAGGACCGGTGAATGTAAACAACGAAGTTCAGATTTAGTCTTGCGCATAAAAAAAAACTTGCGCCGCCTCGCAAGGATCATGACGTATGGTGAAGCCCAATTAACAGGCCGGGATTCATGAATTTTGAATGGAACTATTATAAGAGTACAATCATTTTTTGACATAATACTTACTGTGTGTAGAGGTATGTTTGCCAAGGTATAAATAGGTAAGTTTACATAGTGGGTATAATTATCATGATATGGAATTTTGTAGTACAAACTCTGAGGAATGGGAGTATAAGGAGATTTTTTTAAAGCAAAACAAGTTCATTAGTCTTCAATCGCTGACAAAAGATTGGAAAAAACTGAGGGCAAAATTATTGTTGAAGTTTAATTATCAGTAGACCTGTATGATTTTGATAAAATCACTCTGTATATAAGAACGGAATCATAAATAGGTTTGTAAGAATATACAGTTGTCCCCCGATAGGTGCTAAGAGAGAGCAAATGGACTAAAAATTTAAAGATACGACAAAAAGTCATTGTTGATAAAAGTTTTTGATTGGTCCAAGAACAACATCTGTCGAAAAGAAAAATCCTCAAATATTCAGGGACACAAAAACCTAACCGAATGTGAAAATTACTCAGAAGAAACTGCTGATATTTATTTATGTTGTAATTTTGGACGAAAAAAGATTAAAGAAAGAAAGATATAATAGAGGACTAGTCAAAAAATTCAAAATTAATATTTTGTGTATGAGAAAAATACACTTAAGGGATACTCTCTTATATTTTTGACTATATCTGGAATTTTTGAAAAATGAATTTTCCAAATAAGTTAAAACTTAACCAGAAATGACATTTTGGATTTTGATTTCTTAAGATACTTTCCTTTTACACAAAATAGCATGTTTGTGTTTTTTGACCAGCCCTATATTATACTTATATTTCTTCTCTATCGTTTTCCGTCCAAAATTAAATAAAATATAATAAATATCAGCAGTTTCTTCCAAGTGATTTTCACAATTTTGTTATTTTTTTGTCGCCCTAGTATGATTCTTTTTTCCGCCAAATGTATTTAAGCAAAATCTTTTATTAAGAATGACTTTTTGTCGTATCTTTAAATTTTCAGTCCATTTGCCCTCTCTTAACATCTATCTGGTATAGGAACTGAGTCGACTGAGGATGAACGCTCAGTTTGTTAAGATCAAATCCAACCGAAAAACGTCATGTTGTCAGCACAACACCTGAATGTTATCTATCTATGTAGGTATTTAACTACTTAATAGTTTTAGCACATTCAGGAGGAATCTAAAAACGTTTTCAAACGAAACAAAAGCAAAATATTTTCTACCTTGAATTTTGTAATATTCTGGGGATTATTATTAAGTTGGGGTAAAAACTGGTCATGAATTTCCCACTACTGAATAATGAAATATCTGATAATTATTATTTTTATGAGATATCAAGCAACACAACATTTTATAATAATTATATTATATGGAAGTGATTGTGATGATATAAATAACAATAATCATTCTAAATATAATCCAATAATTTTGATTACAACTGAGTCTAAGTATCCAGGGATATACCATATCCCACAGATGAGAACAACAAATTCAACATAAGGTTAAATCCTAAATCATAGTGAAAATATACAACTCCAAAAAATTGGAGGTAGGTTTTCCAAACAAATATTTTATGAGTATCGATAAATCACTTTATAGGGAAAATGATCAGCGTGTCTTACAATATAACATCTACCTCTACAAATACAGAATAAAAGACAATTTTCCAAATGTGAGTTGGTCTTTCAAGACTGTAAAAGTCGTTTTGTTGCCAAGATGATATTGAATGCAATATATGAATTAAATCAGATTCAATTCCAAATCATCATTAGATAAAATTCAAAATATCATGTGATAACGCACGAAACAGCTTTCTCGTTATCTCATGCAAACCAATAGGAAAATATTGTTTGTTATATTTTTTCTGAAATCATTGTCACTATACTTTGTTGGATTTTTTGTCAATTGAAAACAGGGATATCTTACACTACGAAATCCAAGTATCAAAACAATATGTGAAATTACAATAATACATAGAAAAGTTTGTTCATTGGCCTGAGAAGAGAATGAGATTTGTCAATTTCTTTCTTATCAATTATCCTTTCACAGATTATACCTACTTAAAATAAGAAATCCCTGGTATTTTTCCTTTGCTGTTGCAAAACACAACTATAACACCTTCGACATTCTCCTTAGCTAGCAATTCTAGCATCCATTGCTTGGGTAGTATCGTTCAATTGAATCGAAGAACGAAATAAGGTACGCACAGAGCACAAATCTAAACCAACAAACTTATTGTTCAATTGTGAACAATCAAAGCAGTCAATAGTCAAAGAAAATATAAACTTCATAAACAACAAAACAAGCGAAATGACGTCTAGACGAGCGATCACAGGTACAAAAAGCTGCAAAACAACTCGCAAAACAATAAATATTTTATGGCGCCTATAATTTTCAAAATGAGAAGGCCAGTGTTGCCATGAGAACGTGTGCTCAAGAAAATCCATCACAGACTTGGAAAATGGAGGTAAACAATCCTATTCTAAAGTCAATAGAAGTATTCTACCTTGTCTTTGTCAAAAGCAATAAACAACAAGAAGAAAATCTTTCACTCATCAACGTCAAATCATTGGTGGATATGGAATATCGCTGATAACAAATCGTAACTTTCGGGAATTCCGCTACATATTGATCTATTTTGAGCTTTCAGCGAAAAATCCCCTACAAATAGTAGTGAAATTACGCCCCAATCGGCAACACTGTAACATATGACAAATGTTGACTTGTCTTGCATTGTTCGGTTCTGTTCGGTGTCAGCTTATCCTTACAACCGTTGCGATAGTATAAAACGCACCTAGTGTTCCAGTGCGCAATTCGAAAACGGAACATCTCTGTTTACATTTTTCTAGTTGGCGTCGATTTTCACGTGCGCTGAAACCCGTTTTTTCACCCATAGGCTGCCACTTCTGTATAGCTCGAGAGAGTAGAGACGGCCATTGCTCATCCATAGTTATTTAAATCAATGAGTACATGTTATTTTTGGTTTTTGAGAATGGACCTATCGTGTCTATACAAACTGTTGCATAGGTTCCGTATGCCTTATTCTGCTTTTAAATACCTGGCATTTTTTGGAATTCTTAATGTACTTAGCAAAGTCTCATATTTTTCCAACGGAATTGCGTCCTTAATTTTTTCAAGAGTCGTTTTTGTACACTTCCTCCGGTTAATGGATTATCATGTTATTTTTTGATTAATGGCAACTTTTCATTTCTATCGCTAATCAGTTTGGGATCCCTGTATGAATATGTATTGTCAAGTTATCTAAATGATCTTGAATTAAAAATTTAAGTTTGTTTATCGTGCACGTTTTGCAAATCTCATCATTCGTCTTCAACTTTAATGTATGAAGTTTATTATCACTAGCTATTTTTTGCAGCTGAGACAATATTTTCCCTGAGGAGAAATTGCCATTAGTAAAATGAACATTACTTTCCATATTTGTTCCGCGTTTTCCGCCTTTTCCAATAATCATCCTGGGATAATTTGGCTCATTATAAAATCTCAAAGTAGGCAATGCAATAATCAAATTACGATCAGTTAGAGCTTCCTGTTTTCTGGAAATAACATGGTTCTCATCAGTTATTTTTACAAGCTCAATCTGCTGATTTTGCTTTTTTTTTTCATTGGCCTGGTAACAGCTAAAATGTTGACTAAATTCACACTAATCTTTTTCAATTCGTCAATTGATATACGAGATAATGCGTCAGCTAAAGTATTTTCTTTACCCTTTATGTATTCGATTTCAAATTCGTACTCTTCAAGATCTAATCGCATTCTTGATCATTTTGACGAAGGATTTTTCATTGAGAAAATATAAATCAGTGGTCTGTGGTCTGATTTGACTAAGAAATTTTCTCCCATAAAGATATGGCCTGAAGTGTTTTATTTCCCAATGAATTGCTGCCAGTTCTTTTTCAATCACACTTTCATTTGATTTAGTTAATGGTGCAGCTATTTTTTTTATAAATCGTCTATAATAATTACAAAAGGAAGTGAACCTCCTTACGTCATCGGGTGATTTCAAATTTCGACTCGTCAGGTGAAACTTCTTCTGGCACTAAGTTAGTGATGTTATTTTGAAAAAAATGTGAATTTACCAGGATTTAACCGAGGGGTAGTTCGCTCTGGAATTTGGTGTACAGGCCAGTGGAATTTTTTGGAATTATCTGGCATTTTCTGGAATTTTTTGGAATTTTATGGAATTTTCTGGAATTTTATGGAATTTAGTGGAATTTTCTGGAATTTACTGGAATTTAAAGGAATTAAAAATGGAATTACGTGGAATTATTGATGAATTTTTGGAAATGCCAATAAACACAATCGATTAATTTATTAAATAACTTCTTAAATTTTTGACCAGTAATATACTATCAATTAAATTTGAAATCAACTGATCAATATGAAGGTCGGCACATTCAAATCTCCTTTTTATTTTAAATTTTTGCATATTAATGGTATGCAATTTAATTTTGAAAAAGGTCTTTATTTAATCCGCAGTTAAAAAGTAATTTTTCCAAAAAATTACACCAACTTTATGTTAAACAGTTTAAACCAAATAATATAACATACTATGTTGTTTAAACCGAACTCGAAACCGACGAATCTATGAAAAAAATAATCTTATTTAAAGGCCCAGGCTAAATGTTTACAATCGTACAACCCAGAGTTTCGTCAAACCTGGAATTGGCAAACTTTAATAAATCAAATGGAAAATTCTTGCCACCCTGAGAAAAATGGCCACTATTGCAGATACTATATTTGAGAAATCATTCGAATCATCTATTCCCAATTTTAGTACAGCCTTGAAAGAAGTGAATATTTTAGGGGCTAATTTGCCTACAGAAGAGGTTTGTAGTGTTATTGATAAAAGTGAACCTTATTCAATCGACAACTAAAATTAAGAGCACGCCTCGGAACAAGCTCCAAGCAAAAATTGTGATACTACCTGTGATATTAATAGATGCGGTCTAACTCTTGAAGACGGCAATAAATCTTTCGATGATAGAGCTTCAAACGAGCCTTCAATGTATGCTAATGATGGACTGATATGTGGCATCAAACAAAATATAATAAGTGATACAAAAAATAAAGAATTTGTAGGTACCAAATCTAAGACAAAATGGTCGTCAATAAAATATGGTAGAACTGAACGCCAAAGGAGAAAAAGGGAGAGAATTGAATTATCTAACCAATCACTAATCACTGGATACTATCCTATATTGCACAAGATCTCAGCAATGATTGAAAAAAATCCAGACACGAGTAGCCAATTCAATAAAACTGTGAAATTATATATTCAAAATGAGAAAGAGCCAGCTATTTCTTTTTTAGAAACTTTAATTAAATGTTCAAGTGAAAATCAAGGTCCAAGCCAAAAAAATATCTTTGAGGATAGCTTTAAAAAGTTTTCGGTATATCTTTTTTATTGTGGAGGGAGATTACTTTATGAAACCCTTCAAGCGAATCTTAAAAACGTATTACCGTCTATAAGTACTCTATATAGGTATACAGCGTCTAGCAAAACCAGTGTTGATGAGGGTTTTTTCAATTTATCAGGCCCTAACACATTTTTGGAACACAGAAAACTAGAAAAAATTGTTTGGTTATCAGAGGACTCTCCCCGAATTACTGGCAAAATTGAATACGATGTAAACACCAACAAAATAGTTGGTTTTACTATGCCTCTGGTAAATGGTTTTCCAAAACGAGATGCATTTTTGGCCAAAAGTGCCAAAGATATAGAAGGATATTTTCAAAATTCCACACGGGCTGATTATGCTCACGTAATAATGGCCCAACCTCTGGACAACAATTCTCCTTCGTTTTGTGTATCTGTATTTGGGACAGATAATAAGTTTACTCATGAAGATGTTATTCAAAGATGGCAACAAACTATAGTTGAAGCATCATGTTATGGTATAAGAATTCTTGGGTTTTCATCAGATGGTGACTCTCGCCTCTTGAAGGCTATGAAAACTCAAGCAGGGTTTATTGACAATTCTGAGACATGGTGTCACCTTGATTTTTCTAAAACAGATCTGTGCTTTTTGCAAGATGCAATACATATTCTGACTAGATTAAGGACAAGATTTCTAAAACCAAATGTTATTCTGCCCATGGGAACTTACCAAGCAAGCGTAGTTCATCTCGAAAATCTCATTGAATTAAAATCAAAGGATAAGCACCTGCTTACAAGAAAAGACATAAGTGGAGAAGACAAAATGAATTTTGCCAGTGCTAAAAAAATGTGCGATGAAAAAGTTATAAATCTTTTGGCACAAATGGAATCTACTAATGCCACTTTATTGTATATGAAAATAATGAATTTTCTGATTGATTCACTTATAGAAACAAAAGATCCTTTCAATGATACAAAATACAGTTTCAAAACGAGGACTCTTTGAGGCATAGTAAGTTTTATCCCTGGCTATTGAATAGTCAACCTTGTGAGGCTCTTTTCAGGTATGCCCGATCATTGACCACGACGCAAGCAACAGTTGTCAATTTTAGTATGAAGCAATTCATATCACGAATCGATCGAATTCAATATATTAACACAATAATGCATGACCTTAAAAACTCTTTCATTTTTCCACGAGAAAATGAAAAACTCGCGAAAAAACCTAATTTTATCAACCCGGCTGAAATAGAGTCCATAGACATTGAGCAAATTATCAAAAAGAGTCGAGAAAATGCTTGTACGGACGCCAAAAATCTTGGTATGTTGGTGGATGTAAACACTACAAATTAATGTTCTAGACATAAAATTGGATATCCCGGAACAGTTTCTTAATAATGCTATTATCAACCAACAAATTTCATGTGAAGATAGCGATATTGGCGAATATAATGGTACTGAGACTACTGAAGAACAAACTCTTATAACAAGCTTTTTGGAAAATGATGCAGTGCTCAGAAATACCGTCGATAAAGATGTAGACTTGAAGGATTATTTTGAGAGAAATATAGAGGTTACAGAAACAAGCCCATATTTAAAAATATTCTACAATGGTGTCTCTAAGGTCATTAAAAAATCTTCATTTTGCTGGCTTCTTGAAGAGGGGAACGGAAGAGTTAGTAATGACCGCCTTAAGAGGTTTTTTGTTTCAAGCTGTAGCGTGCGAAAAAAACGTCGGGAAATAGAACGAAAAAAAGTAAAAAGACCTGCAAAAACCCAGCAGAATAAAAGAGAATCCATTTTTACGGATTCTTCTGGATCTGAAAGTAGTGTAGATGTAGAAAATATTCAGTTAAACGACAGTCCAAATACGAAAAGCTTCTCTTCAGATGATGCGGAGAAAATCGAGAAACCTGAATTTAAAACAAGTTTTATTTCACCTGGAAAGTACTACTGTGTAATGTATGATGTACGTTGGTATGTTGGACTCATAATAAAAGAAATAAATGAATCGAAAGTTCGGATGAAATTTTTAAAAGAAGAATCAGATTCCTATATTTGGCCAGAAAAGGAGGATATCGCTAATGTGGATAGAACATTTTTATTTTTTGGTCCGTTAAGCTTTGTTGGAGAAACCCCGTTTTTTATCAGGCGATCAGAAAAACTGAAAATTAATAAGGAATATTTAAAAATTAAAGACAAATAACTCGATTCGACAAACTAGCTTCATTCTTCTACAGTTGCTGACAGATAATTTCGGACGGTATGTTATTTGATCAACCCATCTTTCTCATATTTTGGACAATCTGGTTTTAATACCTGTACAAGGTAAGACACTTATACTTGTTATACTTTTTATAAGCAAATAAACACCCAAACAATTACAGGTATTGAAGGTTAGAAATGTCATGTTTACAATAGCGAAAATATGCTGTCCGGATTTATTTGTCGTCAACTGTACATGCGTTACCTACAACAGTGTCATAAACAGATTATAATAATTTAGTGACATTATTTACATAACAACTGTATTCAATGTACTTTTGATTAATTTTTCTTAAGAATTTTGTTATGTTTTTTTTGTTTGTTCTTTAAGGATGTTGCAAATTCGAGGGATGGAAAACAGTAATACAGGATAAAATTGGGCAAGAATTTTGATGCCAACAATATTTCGTTTGGAAAATTCAAACATTCATATCGTTCCGGTGTACCGGAGCAGCCGATTGGTAGATGGTAAAAGTGGCTTCGATAATGTGATATATCAGAATACCAAGATTTTATTTTTCACAGAATAATTCCGGAAAAGCTTTAAAATTGTGAATTTTTAAAACGGGATCATCGGATTGTGCAACTTTGCTTCAATTTTACCGACTCTGTTATGGTTTCCGAGATCCACACGTGTCGAATTTGTAACAACCTGTATATAGAGATATTTTTATATACTATGTACCTAATAAAGAATATTTGTCAAGTTTTTGATATGTGCAAAGTCTGCCAAGAATTTATTTTTTTATTTTTTACCAAAGAATCATCTAGTTTTATGTTTTTTTTCCAAATATGTATTAGACTATTTTTATTTGAAATAAAATAAATATCTATCCAAAATACTGAAATAAACTGTTCATTGTTAATTTTAAAATGAATCATGAAATAACTACCTATTATATTGAAAAATATATCTCGATTATCTTTGTTTTTGATAGAAAAGAACATACCTTCTCTAATTATTAATTAATCATCACAGGTTTTTTGTGTGATATTTACACTCTGGTAAAAATAATTTCCTTTAGAAAAATTATAGTCATTAATGTACATAATTATCGATGGCGTCATATCAGAAGCGCGTAAGCGCCACCATGCCCGTTTTTCGTATTTTTGGGCGTATAAGTTCTTTCAAGCAATCTCCGTGATATATCAAAAGGGCCTATCGTTTCACGATATTTCACACCTTATTTTCGATAGTTCAACATTGGCGTATCAACCATTTTTACAGAACGGTACTATTTTTTTAAACGTTTTTAACGTTTTTTACGTCTCCTATAAAGTTTACTTTTTGGTTTATACGCCCTTTTGATATGACGCCCTCGATATATCATTGTTATATAAAAGAAAAAAATGACAAAACCTCATAGGTTTGGAAAGAAGTATGAGACTTGCTTATATAGCTATCAAAAGTACAAACAAGAATAATACAAGTTTTCTACTGCGAAAATATACGCGAAATCACACGCAGGAATATAAAAAAATAGTTGGTAATATCTGCAATTACAAGGAATTTTTGAAACTGTTTTGGAATTTTCTGGAATTTTTTGGAATTTTGTGGAATTTTTTGGAATTTTGTGGAATTTTTTGGAATTTCTTGGAATTTTCTGGAATTTTTTGGAATTAAATGGAATTAAACGGAATTAAATGGAATTAATGGAATTAAATGGAATTAAATGGAATTTTCTGGAATTTAAATTCCATTAGGTGTACAGATTCGGGCAGCGGTTTACCCCTCGGATTTAACTTAACATTGTGTTTTCTGTATGTACTGAAAACACTCTGTGAATTTTGCAAATGATGACCTTCTGAGCAACCTATCACTATTAGATCGTCCATATACAGAAAAAAAAAATCGCGAGCCTTTTCGGAAGTAATCCCAGTAAAAGCGATGTTCATCATCCTTTGATAGCTATTTGGGCTAATTTTGAGACCGAAAGGAAGTCTTGTGAACCAAAAAGTTCCGTTTCTTGTACAGAATGTGGTAACATCTCGAGAACTTTCCTCCAATGGAATTTGATGAAATCCTGACTTTATGTCTAGTGTCAAAAACCATTTAGGTATACCCAACTAATCGAATATTTCGTCAATACGACTGATAGGAAATTTATCGGCGCATAAGCGTTTCTTTACTTGTGTATAATCTACCACAAGTCGCCATTTTTTGTCTTCGTTATTTTTGGATTTTTTTGGTACAAGTAAAATAGAACTATTCTATTCGGATGGTCCGATTATTTTGTCTTTTAGCATTCTATTAACCTGTGAATCAGTTTTTTCTATTTGTGAATATGGTATTCTATAATTTATAACGTAGACTGGAGAGTCGTCAAACAATTTGAAGTTTTGCTGATAAAAACTATTTGTAGTAAGTTGATCTTCTTCTAGTGCAAACATATCAGAACAGTCTTGGCACAAATTTATCATGTCGGTCTTCACGAATTTTGGAATATTACTTGTATTGGGTTCTTTTAATAACAAAGAATTTCTTTCATTTGACTTTTCACAATTTTGACTGTTTGCATAGTTAATTTTGAAGTCTGATAAATCTAAGTGTTGAATTTTAGTATTTTTTATGTAGACGCATTCATGGTTTGTATTTAAAATTCGTAAAAATGGACTTTTACCAGAAATTATTGTTCCAGCCACGAAGACTCCGGGTGCTATCTCGTCGTTTTTCACTATCGAGTCACGTGTCAGATGCTGTAGTGATTTAAGTTTACGTACAACTTCACATCTGGATGGCACGACTAAAATATCGCCCTCTGGACTATTAAAAATTGGTAAAATCATATCATTTTGTATGGTTCAAAGTCCAGTTGGAATAATCAAGTTTACATTGGAATTTTAAAATGCCTATTATTCCGTCAGCTGGAATTAGAAAATCATCGCCTACTATGTGGAAAACATGATTAAAAACAAAATTCCCCGCATATACAGTGTGGTCACTGAAGTGTGCAACATATGGGATTTTTTTTATTAACTGCACAACCAAAATACAAATATTGCCAAAAGTTGGTGCATGTTCTATAATCATATTGGGTGCACTCAGAATGGCTGCAAGTCAAACAGCATACAGGGTAGGCCAAAAAATATGGAAATTGTACATGAGTAAAGTACCATTATTCTAGAAAATTCGGCAAAATTGTATGAAAAAAAGTTATTTTGAATGAAAAGTTATTTCTAAATACCAAATCGTGGTCCCATAAGAAAAAAATATATATTTTTTTAACATCTAATTATTTCCCAAAAAAATTTTCTTTCATATTCACCCTAAACAGTTTCATAAATTATTCAAAAACAAATCAATTTCGCATAACTTGGTTTAAATTTGAGCATATTTAGAAAATTTACCCAAATTTAAATTTTTTAGGGAATCACAAGCTTCATGTTTGTTGCAACGATATTAAACACAACTTTAAAATATTTTTATTTTTCTTACAAGGTAAAACAATATTTATGATGATATGCATATTAAAAAACTCTCATTCGAAGTGATTTTTTTTCATTTTAAATGTTTTGTTTTTGTTTTTTGGAAAATAATTAGATGTTTAAAAAAATTATATTTTTATTCTTAGGATGCCATGATTTGGTATTTAGGCATAACTTTTAATTCTAAACAAGTTTTCTCTATAACATTTTGCTGAATTTTCTGAAATAAGGGTACTTTACTATTGTACAATTTTCATATTTTTTGGCCTACCCTGTATGCTGTTTGACTTGCAACCATTCTAAGTGCACCTTATATGATTATCAAACATGCACCAACTTTCGGCAATATTTGTATTTTGGTTGTGCAGTTAATAAAAAAAACCCATATATGTTGCACACATAAGTGACCACACTGTATATTGGTTTGTTTTGTTCCTATAGATTTAGTAACATCATCGGTGACACCTTGAATTTTGCTTATATTGGATCTATTGACAATTTGTTGGAGTTTTATTTTACCTCTTTTCAATAACGATATATCAGTCTACGATTAAGGTGACATTTTGGTCCCCCTTCATTTCTATCTGGATTATTACAAAATTCGATAGTGTCAGGTTCATTTTAAATACTTTTAGAAGTGCCCCAAAGGACCTTGTTGGGGCTCCCGACAGTTTTCCTGATCTAAATTCGCGTCATAAGCCCTTACAAATTGGTTATATCTACCCCTGGGTCTTGTCAAGGATTGACCTTGGCATCGACCGTTGTTAGCATTATTTCGATAGTCATTGTGACGGAAATCGTTATTTTGCCGTCGATGTTCCAAATTAGTAAGACCACGAGGATTGAAGTTTCTTCTCCCTCCGTTAAAACCTCTATCTATGTTTCCATTATTTCCGCTCGTATTAGAATTGGAGAATGAGGTTCATGTTCCGAATATACGTTGATAAAATTGGTCATGGCTTCTTGAGACGTTTGGAAACTACCAGCTTCCATGACTAACTTAACCCTATCTGAACTAGCATTTTGTTGTGAATCTTTCACGACCGTATTTTTTGTATAACCTTTAGGTTGGGTTAGACTTTCAATGTCAGAAATATATTTTTGACTATTCTGATTTGGTCTGAGATTTATAATTTTTGAAGTAACTGCCTGTAAAGTTTCAGGAATAATTCCGATACGCAACCTGATTTGAATATCTTCAATAGTTCTACAATTGTCATCTATTAAATCTCTAGCCTTGCCCGTGAGCTTGGTTTTTGCGTAAGCTACTGCGTTGTTCTCGTGATTATCAAAATTAGCACCCAATAAAGTTAAAGCGTCCAAAAATGATGTTAACTTATCTACGGAACCATCAAATTCATTGGGCAGAATTCTGCTTGCAAAGTTTAAAAAATGGACTGCTGTTAAAGGCATGTTGGTTGGATATTTCTCGTCGTATTCGTCGGTTTCGTCTTGTTCGTTCTCGTCCTTGTTTTTGGATGCGTCGACAATAAATAATTCCTCTTTAATTTGCGGATCTTTAACAATAAAAGTGGTATGGACCTTATAATCAACGCGCAAAACTTGATATGACATTATAAGTCTATCTTGGACTTTATGAAATAATAGTTCAATTTGTTGATACTGAGAATCTGTCAAGCTTTTATAATGAATATTCACGATTTTAACAAATTTCTTGAAATCAGTTGATGAACTATCTCTAACCTCGTTTTTGACAACTTCCGATCTAGGCAATTCAGTTTTTAAAACTCTTTCAGATTTTCTGACTACTTCATCTTTCAAAAATGTTCCCTTGGCTAAAAGTTCCTCAAAAGTTATTTTCGTAGCTGACATTACATTATCATATTACTGTTATACATTGTTTGTATTAGACATCATAAAATTAAACCTACATAGTTCTTTAGATAACCTACAATAACTTGTTCACTTGGAAATATACATACCTATCTAAGTCGTATTGAATAGCGTAAAAATAGCGTGCATCATAATAATGCTAGAGTATTAAATATTTCTATTGTCACCATGCTAGTATTCTCAATGGAATCTGCAGAATTGCAGTATTAGCCAACTTTGGATATGGATATATGAACGCATAGGCGCGCTTATGAAATACGATTCAATAGTCATTTAAAATATGTATATAGATAAAATAAAATACGATAAACATAAACGACATACAGTGAAATAAAATACTAGAAAAATATATGCCATGTAACATTCCATGGGAGTTTTCTCCTATATCTGTCTAAGATGAAAAGCTTTCAATCGTCGATTTTTCTCAATTGCTGTATTCGTCAGACTGCTTTCAAAGATCCAGGTACCTGGAACTATCCACGTTGCAAAACTAACGACATTGCGTCGCACTAGCTTTGTTCCCACCATGCGAGTGCCTTTTTGGTTACCACTACCTGAAGTTCCCTGATGAAATCGAGTGAATCTCGATTTATTTGCCGTAAGATGTACAGGTGTACCTCGCTTCTTGCTCTTAGACAATCGTCTCGACTCTTCCTAATTCTGTCGATGATCTCTTCTTTTGGTTGATTTTGATCCATTATTAATACTCAATCACACACATTTTGCACTGACTAGTCGCAACTGGTGGTGTAATATGGCCAAATCGACCGGTTTGCCATTTGGTTTGGCAGGATCGCCATGTAAAAAGATATGGTCCGAGGGTTAGAAATAGATATTCATACATCAGAGTCTCGAACAAAACTGATTCTCTATTTCACATATTGATTAACAAGTTCACATAGTTGCTCGATGAGTAGGTTATGCTTGGTAAGCGGTACATTGTGCGGTTGACTAATACTAACTATAAGCAACGCACTACAATTATTTCATGACATTATCTCTAGTATATCACGTGTCTCAAACCTGTTTCGACAATGAAATTCATTTTTTTTTTAGATTTCTATTTCATGAGACAAAAATCTCATGAGATTTTCTCATTGTGTGTTCGCACCTTTAGGAAGTACGGCGAGCCATATGTCGAAAAGGCTGCACCGTGAGTGAAAGATCAGAAAAAAAAACACTTTTCCCACCTTATTTGAAGGGTTGAAATGATCAATATTTTCTTAATGTTCAATCTTTGTTCCATTTATCTGGAGACGCTTAATAAGAGACCAGAAAATATTCCATATTCAACAATTTGATAGGGTGTTCAATAAATGGGAAACAGACGCAACCTCGTCTATACAGCTACGATGCCTCTTATCTTGCTTTAGGGTTACTGTTACGGAAAAAAATGCTGGAGTATACGTATACGTATCTTTGTCGTACATGAGAAAGAAAATATTTTGGAAAAACACATTTTTCCTTGTACGTGGAGTGTTGAGGTACAGTCAAAGAAAAGAATTCCACCACCTACAAATACATCCTGGGCAGAACGCGTTAATTCGTTTTGATAATTTCCCCATTATAAATGATCTGGGGAATGATGGTTGAGGCGATTTTTTTTATTAGTTTTCAATCCACAGATTATTTTGCAATAAGCATATCAGGCTATATCTATATCAGTGAGTACGGAATGTCCTAGTCCCGGTTTAAATAAAAACACTACTTGTCTACGACCAGCTCGTACAAGACAGTTAATTCGCTCTTAACACTGTTGCCACTTGTATAATTATACAGTGTGAAGCTTTGATGTTCCTCCCTCCTAACTTTTAAACCGTTTTATATATTAGAATGATATTTGGACACACCATATCGTCGGTGAAATTCCAGAGTCACGAATGTGTGATTGAAATGAGGTAAATAGATTTATTTTTCTGTATTATGAGATATACAGTGACTACTATTATACGCATTTATATTGTTAGTTGTGAATATAAATGTTTTTTTTTTTTCGGTCAAAGCGAATACATTTTGACATTTTGAACATATCCCAAGAAACGAATCATAGTTCAATTTGTTATGATTGCAATAAAAACAATTTTGACAACCTTAACGACATAACTCGAAAAATCATCTAGAGCTATGGGAGAGAACTCTAGGAAGTTGGAGAAATTGGAAGTCTTCTAGAGCTATGGAAAAGAATTCCAAGAATCTTCTAGAGCAATGAAACAGAACTCAAGGATGATGGAGGAAATGTTCGAAAAATCTTCTAGAGCTATGGAAAAGGAATTGGAAGAGAAGCTCAAAGAATCTTCTAGAGCTATGGAAAAGAAAATCGGGAAGCAGCTTTGGGATACAGTGAAGACTCTGGAAAAAGAAATCGAGAAAGTACGAAGGCAACTTACAGCGATCATCAGGCAACCAGAAGTAACGATCGGGAGCCAGGGTGCGAGTAAGGAAACGATCGGAGCACTTTTACCCTTCTCATCTGAAGAACCGCTCTCAGAAGACCAACGAGAAGCAGCAAGAGTTTCAAGCTGATGTAGCTCGCCTTGCACGACTGGCTTACCCAACCACGCGAGAAAGTGTTGTGGAGAAGCTTGCAGTTCGGGCGTTCCAGGATGGACTTCGAGACCAGAAAATAACGCAGCCCCTAATACTTCATCGTTCCAATAGACCTCCAAGCGAAGGCAGCCGAGGTGCTGTAATTGTGGAGAGCTTAGCCATATTCATAGCCGATGCAAAAAGGAAAGACGGGGCTTCATCTTCGTCGTCGGAAAACTAGAGAGGGTGGATGCGAAGGGGCCATCGTCGACCTGTAACCAATATGCCCCGAAGAAAACTGTTATTATTGCCTCTCCTGAACCCAAACAGAAGAGCGTGTCTGAAGACCGCTTGATCAATGGAGAGGTGATACTGTATGGAAAAAAAGTGGAGATAGTTCGTGTGCTGCTGGATGGGGATGTTCCGATTCCAAAGAGGAGCGAGTTGATCCTCTGCGGTCATCTGGATGGAATAGTGTAAAGAGGAAGCACCGGTGAGTTTGAGCCCAGGCTACACGGCTATAAAAATAGGACGAGGAATTACTTGTGAAAAAGCCTGGTAGAAGTGAAGGGGACTGTGCCCGTCAGATTGATGAACGTCAACTACCACTCAGTGAGCTTGGTAAAAGGAACAGTTTTTGGACATTGCTCGTCAATTTACTCTGTGGTACGCGAGCTTAGTGTGGGACTTTGGCGGCCGCTCCTGAGTTCACGGGAGACATGGAGAAGCTAGTTGCCACCTCTTCGAAGGATCTGGATGAGGGACAAAAACAGCGACTGAGAGTCTTGATGAGGTAGTTCGGCGACATCTTCAATACCAGGACGTGGAAAAAGGGTCGGACAAACGTGGTGGGACCCACAATTAACACAGAGGAAGCACGATCTATCCGTCAAGCCGCTAGAAGACTACCTTTGGTCAAAAAGGAGGAGGCAGACATGGAGAAAGGCGGTATCATCGAGCCTTCCAGTAGTCCGTGGTCATCGCCAGTGGTGTTGGTTAGGAAGAGAGACGAAGGTTCAACTTGGTTCTGTGTGGACTATCGTCAGCTGAACAACGTGAATCAAAAGGACAGCTACCCGCTTCAATGGATCGACGACACCTTGGACACCTTGGCCGGTTCAAAGGTCCTCTCAACTCTGAACCTGAAGTGCGGATATTGGCAGGTAGCGATTTCTCCAGCAGACCGGGAAAAACTGCTTCAAGCGTTGAAACTGGGCTGTGGCAGTTTACTGTGATGCCATTTGGATTTTGCAACGCACTTGCTACATTCGAAAGGCTTATGAAGACGGCGTTCAAGGGGTTATCATGGTCAACATGCCTGGTGTACCTAGACGATTTAATCGTGGTTGGCAAATCATTCGAAAATCACCTAAAGAATTTGGAAGAGGTATTCCGGAGACTAAGAAGTTCTGGTTTGAAGCTGAGCCCGAAAAAATGCCAACTGTTCCGGATTCAATTTCAATACCTGGGTCATATGGCATCGGCGGAGGAGGTAGCTGTCGACCAGCAAAAGGTGAAGGCAGTTGAGGTACCAAATAACATTCATGATGAAACTACGGAGTTTTCTGGGTTTGTGTACCTACTACCGGCGGTATGTCCAAGGATTTGCGAACATCGCCCGGTCTCTCCATGAGCTCACCAAAAAACAGAGATGAGTCCAATGAGACCAAGATTGCCAGGAAGCCTTCGGCACGTTGAAAAGGGCACTTTCCAGCGCACCCATCCTGAGCTATTCACTACCTGAAGGAGACTTTGTCCTTGACACTGATGCAAGCAACGTAGGACTTGGTGCAGTGCTGTCCCAGATCCAGCAGGGACATGAGAGGATCATCGGTTACTTCAGCAAAACAAGCCTGAACGGAACTACTGCGTCAAGAGAAAAGAGCTGCTGGCAGAAGTCATATGGGTAGAGCACTTCTACAAGTACCTCTACGGAAGAAAGTTTTTGCTGCGGACCGACCACGCTGCACCCGTGTCTTGTACAGTTCAAGAACCCGGAAGGTCAAGTAGCTCGTTGGATCGAGAGACTCCAGGAGTTCGATTTCGACACGGAACATCGAGCTGGATTTAGCCACAAGAATGCTGATGCCTTGGTCCAGAGGACCTCGCCTAGAGCTCTGTGAGCACTGCCATAGAGCTGAGGAGAAGGAGGCAAGTATTTGTAGAACAAAACTGTCATAGGCGACTCCTGGCAGTCTAACGCAATGGGGAATCTGCCCATTTTTTTTTTATTTTATTAAAGTGTGCGTTCATGTCTAAAAACACCGTATATCAAATATCAGCCCTCAAATCGCACTGGTTATTTTACAATAAATACTCAAATTTGACATCGACGCTGAGAAAATTCAAACGAAAGCATAAGCGCGGGTTCGTTTTGACGTCATAACGCGTATCTTTGGCAACCATTTAAATGTTTGAATTCTGATTTGACATTGGGTTAGTTTATTTCGTAGTTTTGTTAAAAATGGGGAAAAGTTATCATAAATGTTGCGTCGTACCGTTTTGTAAAAGTACAATTTTTAAATTTTCAAAGCCTGATGAGGAAAATCGGCGACTAGAATGGCTAAGAGCATGCAGAAGAAATGATGTAGAAAATATTAAAAGCAGTGCTATTTATGTATGTGATCATAAGATCATTTTAATATAAGTACTATGACCAAAATACCAATAATTGACTTGTACTATTCAAAGAGATTTTATTATCAGGTACATATCGGCCTATTATACTGCCAAAAGTCACTAACTCACATTCAGTTCAGTAACATCCGAGAAAAATACATCTAAACATGAAAGGCAGAGGACAGATCAGTAGTCCGATGATAATTTTATTGTCTATACCAAGATGAATGTTATGGTGTGGGGTATGAATGCATTGAATTAATATAGATATCACAAATCCCTACAAAAGCCAAAAATCAAAAATGTTAAAGACTTTGTGCAGTAATAGGACGATATAACAGAATAAAAAAAAACCTTGCCACTTTATTTCACTATAGTATACAGTATGTTCGGCGATGAGGTATACAAGAGGACAAAAAGACAGATTTTTATGTTTCGAGAAAAAGTCATTCTTTATAAAAATACAAATTTTTGCTTCCAGACTAAAGAAGATATGGAGAGTTATATAAGGTACATACATATTATGAGCGGTAGAATGAGAATGAGGTCTGATATAGTTCCTCACATTTTTGATTGCCACCCGGCGGCGGACACAAAAAGACCGTCCTCAGCACCTCCAAGGGCAGATAACGCAATAGCTTCTACATCTACAGAAAAAGTAACCATTGGTTCTGCTAGTGATCTGCACATGATCGTGGAAACTGGTGATACTTCTGGTGATATCTTGCCACCACCACAAATAATATTGTTTTTAAAAAAGGATGTATCCGTACAAGCTCACCCTGTAAAGGTTAGAAGCAAAGCTATGTGAACTAAAATTGGGAGTTTCCGTTGGCGACCCCAATTGAATTTTCAGAACATGAAGAAATCACACGAAAACCACAAACTAATCTTCCCAGTATAATATGTGACAGTCCTGCAAGAAAATGCTAGTGACAGTCATTTTTCGACAACAAACAGTGAAAGGAGTGGAGAACTTTCTGATGAAAACAAAAATCAATTTAGAAATATGTGTCTCTACAGTCATGAAGTTGCAAAATAGACCTAGATTATACAGGGTTCCACAGATTCCAGTGCATGCATGAGGATCTCAGTTATTATAAGAGATATAGGGTCGGTTAAATGGTTGCAAAGTTGCGCATTTTTATGTTTATGTTTGTCATTGCCACTTTTTCTCCACTACAACATGGTGGTATATACTTGAATATTTGACATTTCGTCGGTCATCTGTCATCATCAATTTTATTTTTTTAAATACGGACCTGGATTTTTCATTTTATTTTTAGGTATCTTTCGACGTCCTTGAGGCACTGGGGTGATTAGATGAGGGCGTAGAGCATATATCTATCAACTCTATATGGGAATATAGAGTTGATAGAAGATCCCGCTGTACTGTATATTTTCGCATAAGTCTTTTCTTTTCAATCGCGAGGGGACCGTCCCCAGTACAGCGGGATCTTCTATCTCATGTTGGCATCAAGCGTGTAGAATTGCTTCCCATATAGTTATTAAGTTAAGTTAAGTTATATATGGCGTAGAGTGTTGGGTTGCCTTAGCAACCTCAATATTTTCAATAATTATACAACTATTATTGTTATTTTCAATATTTTGTTAAAATTGCAGAAATTGATTCAGTTGTTCATTTGTAATTTTTTCATTTTACATGTCATTTGTGGATTTGATTTAATTTCATCAAATGTATCATTATTAGATGTTATTTAGATTTTGGTTCGGTCAATAAGTTTTGTCTAGTGGTGCAGGTTTTCTCATGAAAATAGCGTGTCAAATAAAGAAGGATTTATGAACCAAACTGTGTGTTAGGGTCAAGGGCGACCTAAATGATTTTCTCTGGTCCTATTTTTTAGATGAGTATTTTTTATGATGGTTGCGATACCTCAATGCATTAAGGACGTCGAAAGATAACTAAAAATAAAATAAAAAATCTAGGTCCTTATTTAAAAAAATTAAGTTGATGATGCCAGCTCGAAGACGAAAGGTCAGATTTTCAATTTGACACCACCATCTTGTAGAGGAGAAGAAGCGGCAATGACAAAGTGTGATTTATTTTAAAATGTCTCTTTAAACAAACGCAGGAGATGATGAAAACGTTTTTGCGAAATTTAGGTTTTTTTAGAATATCTTCGGAAGAAGTCGGAATTTTTCAAATTTCAAAATGTCATTTTCTTGAGCATAAAAATGCGCAACTTTGCAACCATTTAACCGACCCTGTATCTTTCATAATAACTAAGATCCCTATGCATACACTCGAATCTGTGGCACCCTGTATATGGGATACCTGATCATGCATATTACTTCTACCATTTATTAGAAAAATACTGCAGGTTAGATGCTATGTTTATATTTTTAACTTTGGAAAAAATTCGAACTTGAAACTCATTCATATGCCTGGCTGATGATTTTGGAATAAGTGAAGGTAATGCTTTTGAAATATTTTTAAAGTCTTTAGCAATCATAGGTAGATTTGTGAGAAAATGTATTATAAAACGTCAAATTTTGTCCATCAAATCAAATTTTGCCTTTAGCTTTTCGAGCTCGATATAGTGATGTTTTTGTATCATTGATTGCTTGGAAATAGAAATAGAAAAACCATCAGATGCAGTAAAACAGTCTTTAACATGGTCAGATTATAAGAAATGTAACACTCTTTAATATTTGATTTCTTGTACGCCAGATGGCATCATACATTTTATCTCAGAAGGTTTTGGCGGTCGAGCTTCCGATGCAATCATGGTAGAATCTAGTGGTTTTTTAGATACTCTACCCGCTTATGTCAGTATTAATGGCTGACAGAGGATTCAAACAAATAGATCATTTACTAGTTATTAAAGGTTATATTCTAGTTATTCCACCAACTGTATCTGCAGGCACAAAACCTACAAGAGTGAAGTTCTTGAAACAAAGAGAATAGCTAGTTTGAGAATTCATGTGGAACGAGTTGTTCGTAGGTTAAGGGAATTTTCATTTTTAGGTCCTCATGCATGCATTGACAATAGATTGCTGCGATATACAGATAATGTAATCAAAATTGCATGTGGCCTAATTAACTTACAATCAGGAATAATTTCTGGACGATAATTTCATTTGTTCTGTACATATTTGATTAATGCACTTTAAATAATATGTATATTTCTTTGTTAGGTAGAACTCATCACGCATCACACAGGCTTTTGAGAGTATTACGCAAAAAATTATTTTCTTAACTCTTAAAGTTCCTAGTTCTTGAACAAAGCAAGTTATTGATGAACAAAAATTTTTATGTTGGTATTTATTTGTACTGTTATCAATTATAATAAATAAAATCAATAGATTCTTTTGAAATCTTGATGATTTTTTTGTCATATACAGTATGTCTGCGGATGCGGTTAACAAGAGGACAAGATACGAGAAGTGATTCTTGATAAAACAAAATTTGCTTGACCAGATAACAAGAGTTACGATGAAAAAATTCATTCTCAGAAATGCAAAAGGTACACAGTCATTTTTTGGACTTTCAATCTAAATGTAGTGTTTAATACTCGAGAACAGCTGTTTGAGTGCCTTTCTGTCGAATGGAATGCGATTCCGCAAAATCACATTGACAGTCTCATTCTGAGTATGCCACGAAGATGTAGAGCGGTGATTGATAACCAAGGTAGCCATACATCATATTGAAAACAATCAAGACTTTGTTTTCAAACCTTCAAGCAAGAAAAAATATGGTGCATTATTTGTCATAGTTGAATTAAATATAGTTAAATCAAGTGAGTGTTTTGGAAATTTCTATCATCATTTGCTCAATAAAATATAGTTTCTACAATGTTAGCAGATTACTACGAAATAATAACTTTTAAATACATCTTGTATTTTATCAATTGTCTCCTAGATTATTTTGATGTGTGTATGTACCTAAGAATAACAACTCCCAAAACCTATAAACTCGATTGATTCAATGATCTGCGCATACATCAATAGCAATGCTTTTTAATGAAATATTTCCCACATCATTTCTTCTACATGCTCTTAGCCTTTCTAGTCGCCGATTTTTGTCATCAAGCACGCGAATAAAAATTTCCTTTGGCAATTTCAAAGCTGTGCACATACACAACGGAATGATGAATCATTTATGATAACCTTCCTACATGTTTTCAAAGACTACGAAATAAACTAACCCAATTTCAAATCAGACTTCAAACATTCAAATGGTTGCCAAAGATACGCGTTATGATGTCAAAACGATCCCGCGCTTTTTGCTTTCGTTTGAATTTTCTCAGCGTCGATGTCAGCTTTGATTATTTATTGTGAAAAAACTGGTGCGATTTAAGGGCTGATATTTGGTATACGTTGTTTTTAGACATGAACGCACACTTTGAGATAAATAAATATAATAAACAAAAAACGGACAAGTTCCCTATTCTAGGGGACCAGGGGGAAGATCCAGATCTGAAGCCGATCATCAAATGAAAACAGGCAGGTCAGCGACCAACTTGGCAAGAAGTCGCTCTCTCGACCACCGTGAAATCCTACTTGACTGAATGGCACTCGATGGTTCTTGACGACGGCATCCTAAATAGGCTGGTGAAGAATCTGGATGGCACAGAAGATCTGAGGCAAATAGTCGTTTCTGTAAACAGACAGACAAAAGTAATGAAGGAGGTCCTTGATGGTATCACGGGTGGACATCTGGGAGTAACAAAGACGCTGAAAAAGCTGCGAGAACGGCTTAACTGGATCATTTGCCAGGCCGACGTCCGGAAGTGGTGCAGAAGATGTGCCGATTACGCTGTAAATAATGGACCGCAGAAACGCCCAAAAGCTCCTTTGTGTCAGTATAATGTTGAAAGCAAGTTTGAAAGGATCGTCATAGTTGTTGCTGGACCGTTCACTAAGTCGAACGGAGAAAATGAATACATCCTGGTCGTGATGGATCACTTCAGCAAGTGGGCCGAAGCGTACGCCTTGCCAAGCCAAGAAGCGGCAAGAGTAGCTGATGTACTGGTTAAGGAATGAATCTGCCATTTTGGTGTTCCATTGAAGCTGCATTTGGACAAGGGCAGAAACTTTAAATCGGCGTGTATCCCGAATGATTCTGAAGTCTTGAAGATCAAGAAGTCAAGAAAGACAGCGCTGCACCTACAATTGGATGGCATGGTGGAGCGAATGAACAACATCATCGACCGACACTTAAAATTATCTCTGACCATCAAAAATACTGGAAGAAACACCTCCATCTGTTCCTATCTGCATGCATATCTATCTGCAGTGCACGAATCGACAGGCGAAACTCCGGCAAGTATAATCATGTGTCGCGAACCCCAGCTGCTCTGCGAACTAAAGTTTGGCTGTCCGCCTGGTAAAGATGTCGCTGAAGAAGACTATGCAAGCGATCTTCGCAGAAAAATGGACGATATATACCAGAGAGTTCGTCTGAACATCCAAAGTGCCAGCGACAGGATAAAGAAGGCCTACGACGTGAATGCCGTGGAAGGCGGGTTCCAGGTTGGGAATCTTGTTTTGCTACACAGCCCACATAGGCGACCTGGTTTTTCCCCAAAACTGCAATGTTCTTGGGAGGTCCCGTATGGGATCCAGGAGCAAATCAATGACATCGTCTAGAGGATCAGGAAGCCACCACGAGGACCACAACATCTGACCAACTATAGTGATGTCTAGAAAGACATCAGTTATCTTCGAGACTTGATGGAATCAAAGGACCTGACTCTTGGCAATTTCAAAGATGTCCAATGACGGAGTGGACAGGCGAGTGGTAAGATGCATGCTAGAAGTGATCTTCAATGGGAGTGGCATTGACATCCTGGTAAGCTGCTATCCTTATCAAAGGACGAATCAGAAAACAGTGGTCTGCTATTTCTACAGTACATCACGCTGCAGGTTTGGGAACAGTTGCCGATACCGACATGTAGACATTTCAGAACAAAATCCTCTAAGGAGAAAGCAATGTGACAAAACATGCCCAGTGGTTCGAGATTCCAACGCAGCTAACAGCAGAGACAGCGTTCCAACCATTATATCTCGTCATTAAATCTTGTCTCTTGTCCTTTTTGGTACAAAGTCAACCCACCGAGGCTGGTGATCGATGTTTCTAGCTGTTTCGCAGTCAATGTAGTACGTTCTAGCGATACCAGAAGGTGGAGCAGATTTCTACACTATTCTGCAGTGTTCTATACCCCACTAGAATATTCTTGCAATCCTGTCGAGGGGATAATATAAGTCCGCCATTTGGGAAAGGGAGTTCAGTTCAGATTTTGAACGCGAAACAAAAATAGCCTGTGATTGTGAACATAAATATTTGTGATTGTGCTGTAGCGAAAAATATTACAGTATGTTATACATCCACTGAGCAGTTTCTATGCAGCTACGATCCTGAAAGAATGATATCTTCGCCATTAAATTACTATATTTAAGCAATTTTATGCTGAATAAACCTTTGTTACTCAGAAATTGGGTAATGGCTTCGACTTTGTTCAAAAACGAACTAGACAAAATCAGCCATAAGGCCCTTATGAATGTAGTATTATTATTTGTATTATTATTTCTGTATTGTGTATTATTGTATTATTATTTTTTGAAAGCTAGACTGGAAAATCATGTGACAAGAAAGTTTTGCGGTCGAACCAACTATTTTGTTTCGAAATAACAAATGAGCACCCAAAATTTCATGAAACTGATCTTAATATAGAAAACAATATTTCTTCAATTCCCGTAACCATGTCTGCTAGTTACTTGCCTGACTTATTTTAAACATATTTGAACTAATTATCACGATAATACTGCAAACATTTATTCTAAACTTAAAAAACTATTGTACAATGTACCAATATGGCCACCTTACGGTCCTATTTTTGTGCTTGTGAAATGGCGCCTTTCATAAGGTCTCTCCCCGTTCCCCAATAAACCTTTTAAACAGCTTTTCTTCGCAAAAATACTTCATTTGTTGTATAGCCGCTCATACAGCAATTATACAATATGAGTAGAACAAACTTATATTAATCACCTGTCAAAAGGCGGATTGACGTAGTCCAGACATTTAGAGTGCAACGTCTAATAATTTGCACTTGGGAAATGTAGTGTTGTAAAGTACCTCACCTATTGACTAACGTCGTCTCAGAGTCACTTTGCGACGTTGCACCAACGACGGTGGGTATTGATTAAATTCTAGGAAGTCCAAGAAAGTCGGACTGGCTACCCCACCCAACGTTAGATAGACGTCGGACTTCACAAAGTGGCGATTTGGTTGGCATTCGTACAGAAGCCGTGTTTTGATTCGAAAAATACATAACCTCACTTTTTGTCCATAGCTCCAGTGCATAATAGATACCTTAAAATTATGGCAGGCAAATGGAAGCAATTCAAAAATTGTAAAAAAAAAGTACAAAACAAAAACAGCATAAAATAACACGACAGCAACAAATACATCAGGAACAAAAAACAGCACAAAAACAACAGAAATGAGAATTCGTTTTTCAATGTTTTTGTTAAAATAGAAGGCTTATATTTTATCAATATTTGAATTTATACTATGCATTAGTTTAAATACGCTGTACCCCTGTATCAAAACCGTATATTAATTTTCTGAGACCAGTTCTTGTTTTTGGTTGGTTCGGTTTCCAGGCTAAGAATAGATTTATTTTTGAGTGCGGATGCAAGTTCAACAAATTGATTTTAGTTTTTAGTCTTCCTTCTGTACTTGAATGGTGAACAATATATTTATCAAACTTTCCACGGACTTTGAATTTTCAACAGGTAATGGGCCCAGGTCACTGAATACCTATCAAAAAGTCGTGTTAGTTGTGCTGAGCTTTTCAAATACGTTTTTCGCGAGTTCGTTCGACGTAACAGTATAAGTTCCGGTTACGCGAGATGGCCGCAAGAACAGATTATGGAGGTCAAATTGCCAAATTTGACGGTACAAATTTCCAGTAGTGGAAATTCAGTATTAGCATAGTACTGAAAGCAGAGAAGCTCCTACCTCTTGTCAATGGTAGTGAGTTACGTCCACCAAGTACAGAGAAAGTTAAACACAAAGCATGGGAGGGACGCAACTCCAAGGCCCAAGTGATCCTCTTAACGTCGATAACACAGGATCAAGCGCAGTACCTGGTTAACTGTGAGGATGCATCGCAGATGTGGGCAAAGCTTGTGTCAATACACGAACAAAGGACCGATGTATCCAGAGAATTACTTTGGCAGCGCTTCTATGACTATAGGATGGCCAACAATGACAGAATTGCAGATCACTTATCAAAAATTGAAACCCTAGTGAAGCAGCTCAAAGATGCTCAAGAAAACTTGAGTGAAAGTGCCGTGTGTTCCAAAATACTGAACAGTTTGCCGATGAAGTTCAACGCGTTCAGGACAGCTTGGGACTCAGTTGCTCAGGATAGTCAGACTACCGAAAATTTGACTGCACGTTTATTAAAAGAAGAGTCAAGGATGGATTCTGCTGGAACTGAAACCAGCAAACTTGCCCTGGAGGTGCAGGCATTACAGGCCAAATTGGAAAGCATGCAGTTAAATAGGCAGTCGGTAAGAAAAATATCTAAAAAACCCGATATGAACTAGTTAAAAAGGCGAACTACATGCAACTTCTGTAAAAAGAAGGGACACTGGGCACGTGAATGCCGAAAACGCTTGATGATCGATGAATCAAGAGATAAAACAAACTCAGCCTTTGTTTGTGATACTTCCGCTCTATACAATACCACCATTGATGATTCGCAGTGCGATTGGAATCAGCTTAATTGGTTCAACGTGCTAAAACCGTTGGATGAGCAGTACAATATAAAAGTGGCCAATGACAAGGTGATTCAAGCTACCGGCATAGGAGACATCGAGATTCAAGCTAAAGTGGAGGGGAAGTGGATCGATAAAGCCATTCAGAACGATACATTCCTGACTTGAAGAGGAGCTCATTTTCAGTAGGAGTTATGACCGATCGTGGACTTACGCATCGCGCATTCCAGAAAAATTGTGAATTCCGTGACAAACAGGGTGAAATTGTTTGCGTTGGTATCCGCAAGAGCAATTTATGGATCATGAAATTCAGAACCAAAACCGAAGTCCAGTGCAATTTAACAAAAAGTGAATCACTGAAACTGTGGCATGACCGTCTAGGCCATATAAACTTCAAATCGATAATGAGCACCGTGAAAAATAATGCAGCAATTGGTTTGGATATCAGTGATAGTGAAGACTTTTTCTGTGAGACCTGCAAGTTTGGCAAGCAGACAGTCAAACCTCTTAAAAGCCTTATCCGTGAAAAAGTGTACGAATCCGGTGAAATGGTTCATACAGACGTTTGCGAACCAATGAATGTCAAATCACCGCGTGGTTCAAGATACTTCTTGTTATTTGAAGACGAAAAGACTGGATATCGAGTTGTGTATTTTTTACGGCATAAGTCTAAAGTGAGCCATAAGTTCAAAGAATAAAAGGCTATGTCCGGATTGCAAACTGGACATAAATTGAAAGTGATAAGAAGTGACCAAGAAAAGGGTGAGTACATAAACTCAGCTTTTAAAGATTTTCTCAAACTTGAGGGGATTTTGCACGAAGTGTCCGCGCCATATACACCACAACAAAATGGCAGATCCAAAAGGGAAATGCGTACGATTGTAGAGAGTGCTCGATCTATGCTCATAAACAAAAATTTTAGTGAAGAATTGTTGGCAGAGGCAGTGAACACCGCCGCCTACATATTAAACAGAACTGTGTCTACCTTATGTGGAAATATGACGTCATTCGAGGGTTGGTTTGGAAGAAAGCCTGAAGTGAAACATCTCAAAGTTTTTGGATGCACTGCATACATGTCAGTACCTTCCCAATTACGAAAGAAATGGGACAAGAAAAGTCGAAAGCTAATTTTTGTTGGATACGAGGGACATTCGAAAAACTATCGCCTATGGGATCCCGAGAGAAAGAGAATTGAAACCAGTTGCATTGTAGTTTTTAACGAAGAAGATGAACTTGAAATCCAAAAACATGTATGTAGTCTTCCACTTCCAGAGCCAGAAAATGATGAATTCTTCGACGCAGATGCCGAGGAAAATCCGAACGAGCCACCAGAACCAGACTTTCAAGACGAAGGGAGAGTGTTACGAAATAGAGATGAACTAATACCACCAGATTTTTATGGATCAGCCGTCTCGTACTGTTCCATGATTGAGCCTTCGTCGTTTGAGCAAGCAATGGAAAGCGAAGATCGAGAAAATTGGAAAGAAGCAATGAAAGAAGAAATATCTGCACTCAAAGACAATGGAACTTGGTAATTAGTTCAAAAGCCAGAAAATGTGAAACTTGTTGACAATAAGTGGGTGTTTTGTTTAAAAACAGATCTCAGTGGAACACGTTTTAAAGCAAGATCAGTTGCAAAAGGCTACACACAACAAAAATACATTGACTATAGTGGAACGTTCGTACCAGTGGTACGATATGATTCGATCCGGATTTTATTAGCCTTAGCAGCCGAAGAACACCTAAAAATAGCACAATTTGACGTGAAAACCACCTTTCTGTATGGAGATTTAACAGAAAAGGTATACATGAGGCAACCCGTCGGATTTGAACATCCAGATCGGCCAAATTCTGTTTGTAAATTGAAGAGAAGTTTATATGGTTTGAAACAATCACCTAGATGCTGTAATAAAAAGTTTGTGGAATTTTCAAGGAGCTACAACTTTGAACAACTTAAAGGTGACCAGTGCGTTTTTATTGGTGTACTAGAAGACAATGTCGTTTACATTGCTTTATCTGTTGATGACGGACTTGTGTTATCTAAATCAAAGTATGCAATAAACGTACTTATGAAACACCTGCAAGTTCAAAGTGACATATGACATCGAGAGTGATATAAAACAGTTCGTCGGTATGCAAATCACACACAATAATGGGACAAATACAGTGATTATGCATCAGAAACCCTACATTCAAAAATTATTGGAAAAGTTTCACCTCCAAGAAGCAAATCCATTCGCTGTTCCGGCTGAACCCGGAATATATCTGCAAACTCCCCCAGGACAACTCTAATTGTAACAAGAAACAACCTTACGGAGAAGCTGTAGGATCGCTGATCTTCCTTGCGACAGTCAGCCGCCCTGACATCAGTTACGCAGTCAATCAAGTGAGCCGTTTCCTTAACAACTGGACCAACGATCATTGGACAGCTGTTAAAAGAATTTTCCGTTATCTAAAAGGAACCATCAACTATGAAATATCATACACAAAATCCAATGGCTACATGGATACAAAAATATAGGGATTTACAGACCCGGATTTTGCAGGGTGCAGGGAGAGACTAGACTAGAGGACTAGTTACATGGAAAAGCCAAAGACAAAATGTTGCCGCCCAATCTACAACGGAGGCGGAGTATTTGGCTCTAGCCCTTGGAACGAGAGAAGCTTTATGGCTTCAATCCTTTTTACGAGAGCTAGGCGTAGAAAAGTCACCGATGCAGCTTAGAGTGGATAATCAGTCGACTATCAAACTAACGCAGGCACATCAGTTTCATCTCAAAGCGAAGCATATAGACATTAAAGTGCATTTTGTTCGCGATGAAACTGAAAAAGGCAATATTCGAGTGAGTTACGTGAAATCAAGTGACCAAATTGCGGATATGCTTACAAAGCCATTGACTAAAACAGTTCTTGAAAACCTAGTCAAGAAATTGAATTTTCAAGTTGGATTCGCATCACTTAGCATTGTTATCTGAGAGGATATTTTTTTTATAAATACAAATAAGTAGGAGTGTTAAAATAGAAGGCTTATATTTTGTCAATATTTGAATTTATACTATGCATTAGTTTGAAAACGCTGTACCCCTGTATCAAAACCGTATATTGATTTTCTGAGACCAGTTCTTGTTTTCGGTTGGTTTGGTTTCCAGGCTAAGAATAGATTTATTTTCGAGTGCGGATGCAAGTTCAACAAATTGATTTTAGTTTTTAGTCTTTTTTCTGTACTTGAATGGTGAACAATATATCTATTGAACTTTCCACGGACTTTTAATTTTCAACAGCTTTTATTGTTGTTTTTTTATTGTTTTTGTTGATAATTGTTCGGTTTTTTATTTTTTGTGTTGTTTTCTGGTGTTTCATGTTGTTTTTGTGTTGAATTTTTCCTGTTATGATCTCATAGAAAGCAATTATTTTTGACAAAGTAACGTATTTCTTTTTGAGGAATCTGTTGGAACAAAAATGATATGCGAAATATGCAATTTGGATTCCACGTAAAGCGCCATCTAGGGGCAGAGGAGAAAAACATTTTTTCCACAGAACGTTACAGATAAAGAGGTTGAAAAATTTAAAAAAAAATGATTCAATAAGAAATATCCGGAATATATCAATAATTAGAGTTTACATTCAATTTCACTGCAAAAGTGGAAGTGACAAATTTCCGCTAGTTTGGCAAGCGGAATCATAATTATTATACCGCCATTTACCTTAAAATTTGCGTTCAACGTCAAATTCAATGAATATGGTGGCATATGATTTCCGTATGGCAAGCGGAAATTTATCAGTTCCACTTCGAAGAAAAATTGAATGTGAATGAGGCTTATTTCAATCAAATCATCTTTATGTTCAAAAAACATAAGTGTCATAGACCAATAATAAAGCATATTATGTATAAACATGTTAAGAAGTAGAACATGAAGACACTAGTACAACACTAAAAAAAAATATAAATTACAAAGTCAAAAAATGTATAGAAATAAAGTCAGGGTTATAATAATAAGGTAACTAAAAACAACATAGCTTTAAGGCTGAAAAATGAACTCTATTATTTTGTAGGCTAATAAGATTCTAGTAGCTCAAATGGGTAGGTACTAAACAAAACTCGAACCTGTCTAGAATCAGTTACCAAATTTAATTTAACGGCTGCAGATGCGCGATGTCGCCAGATCAAGTCAGACTATTTCTTCTAAGATCTTCCTGAAATTACATCACTCCTAATCACATGCAACATGCAAGTCAGCGGAAAAACTTACCCTGTAAGTTTATCAAAAAAATTACACAAAAACTGCAACCATACACTGATTAAAAACTATCAAATAGAAAGGAACTACAAGCTAAAAGATCAACGAGCATTCAATGAACCTGTTTATAGCCACACTGATTGCAATGGCAACGCGCATGACGCAGGACGCCATGCCAAATTCCGTATTGTTCGAATGAGCATAATGCATATACCTATAAAACTATATACTGACCGCACTACATTTATCCAAAGTGCCGAGCATAAGCCGGCCAAATTGAATTTCGGCTGCAGTTTCTACGCATGAACCGGATCTTGATTTTTTTATTGGTGGTTTGCCGTGGCGCATTCTGCATTTCGAAAACTTGATCAAAAAATAGCAACAATCCGAGATCAAAAGAAAAAGTATTGTTTTCCAGGGCGTCTTGATAAACTTCACAAGCCAAATAGGTAATAGTTGGCCACTTAAGTGGAACATCAGGCTTCTTAGAACGAAAGCGGTTTCTACGAAATTCAAAACAAAGCTTCTGCCACCCGCTGTCTCGCTAGATGTACTAGAAACTGCTTTGGTGAGACTGCGCAGAAAGACCCGCCCAACTTCAGATGTGAGACGAAATGATATTCCCGTTCTTTGACTAAGCTTATGGCAATATGCAATGTGATCGGTATATAGTTTTAAAGGTATAAATATGGCATAATGCCTACAAATCGATATGGCTGAACAGACAAAGGCGCAGAAAAAAGAAGTATGAATCTTGAATCTCGCGCATACTAGACAATACAAAATAAAACGATGATGTGGTTTGTGGGTCAATTTTGAATCTCAATAATCACACCAAATACCTCTAGCGGAATAACAAATTTAATATAGGCTTACCTTTTTTCAGTTGTTTATCAATGCAATATCCAAAATACTCCTAGCTTGACCTTTTCGTTATGATCTGCCAATATTTTATTTTTCACGTTTCTGCCAGTCAAGACTTTCCGCTACCTGGAATTACGTTTTAATCACATTTTTTTTAACACGTCATTCAACTAACCCCTTTTCAAAGTTTAAGAAACGTTATATGCCGTTACTTAAGGCGTTTTTTCTTGTTAACTGTATTCGTTCTTGTTTTTAAACCGTATTCAAGCGTTGACGTCATTGATTTAGCACTCAAGAAAAAAGGACCGTTTCAAACCAGAATGTCATTAAGTAGATTAAAGATTCATAGTGCCAACAATAACTTGAGCCAATTTTGTTTTTATCTTTAAATAACCGGAAATCGCTACTTTTGCTTTTGGTCTCCAAATCAATAGTTAAAATGAAATTATTCAATCTCACCTTTACGAGATCCACCTTCTTCTCAACAAAGATTGAAAAAGAAAACTGGTATCAGTCTTCCTTTATCAATTTGATTTGGTTCGGAGTTCAATATCAAAATATTTTCACCTTCACCACAAAAAAATACATAATTGTAAACATTCACCATAAACAAATCAAACAAAAACTGTTGATAGCCCCAAGCCTAAAAAGAGATGGAGCTATTTGACAGCTCTATGAACCACAGTCCTACTTGTTTTTGAATACGGGTCAAAATCTGACGTCACCGTTTAGCAAGAAAATGCCATGTATTTTAACCGGGTTGAACCCAGAGATATAGAGGTACGATAATGAGTTTGGACGACTGCGCATCCAAATTCTCCTAGACACTATGAGGGCAGTCATTTTCTAGTCATGTTTTGCCAATGTGCTCATTTGTCAAAGCATTCAGAATTACTGTGAGCTTTGAAGAATTCGATATGGTTGAAATTGCATAGACCTTTGTGTTTTTCGAATAACATGCATAATAATAACTATTCATTTGTTTTTGTAAATATGTTATATCAAAGTAAGTCTTTTGAAAACTTTCAAGTCCGGCAACATTGTCTCGTTTTGCTTGGTTTGAATCATCATAGGAATAACACTACTAGAAGGCTAGTATATAAGAGTGCATAAGCGGATTTGCTCAAGGAGAAAGAGAGATGGAAGATCCATGTGTGAGACAGAAACCATAGGGTTTGGCAGGTATTGCGCCTGCTCTTCTCGTATACGAGGGTATGTCTGATAATAACATAGAAATCATGATGATAACATATAGGGGTCTGTGGAAAAGTTGTGCTTCACTTGAACAATGTTAGCTATTTTTTTAAACAGGTTTGAATTTTTGATTTGAATGAGATATAAGGTGTAGATAACAAGTTTTAAAATTATTTCGAGTATCTTAGATAGAAGGCCGATCAAATATTGCTCTCAACTTATTTTTTATACAATTTGAAAAAAAAGGGAAATTTTAATTTTATCGAAATTCAGTTTCTTGCATTTTCGGATATTTTTTATTCATTCTATCAATTTGCCAAGTTCAAAAGACGAATCTGAATCTTACAACGTACAGATCTCCTTTCAAAATATTGGTCATGCATCTTCATTTTGTACCTACTTACTAAAGCAAAATGTTCGAAACTATATCAATGCTAAATAAACTAGACGTGAGAAAGTGAATGAATTAGAAGTGATAAGTTTAGAAAACATTTTGTAGACTCGCCCTCTTTAACTAATCATTTGTCTTGAAAAGTTATGGATAATGATGAAAAGAGGCGACAAAACACTGTCATTTTTGGTGAAACAATGAAAATGTGTAAAATGTTATCATATTAAAATTGGAGTATATGCCAAGATCTAAAATGAATAATTTTGATAAAATAATAACTTATATTGGTGTCCCAAAACGCCTATTAGAATTAGCACCAATGATAGTGTTTCAGCCTCAAGATGATCTGTAAATCGAATTGTTTTTGAATGTATAATTATGGATGCTGAAGATACTTGAATAACAATTTAATTTTTACCACGCTTTTCAAGATAGGTATCGCTGCCTATTTCCGTAATAGAACTCGAAAGTTAATTAGCGTGGGTATTTCCACACATGTCGTGTTGCTTATTAAAAATGGGACTACAATGTGAATTTGGTCAGAAAAAATAAAAGACGAGTACCGAGTGATCCACCATAATGTCCGCCCCCCCTTCTCAAATGTTCCAAAAAATTTGAAGGTATGGTTATGTGGGTACTGAAAAATACTTCTTTTCTACGTGTGAGAATAGTTTGAAAAATCATTAGTATACCGGCGAAATCAAAAAGCTTTTTTTTTTTAAATGGAACACCCTATATTTAAATGTATTTTTGAATTCCTCGTGAAATTCCAAGCATAACTCATCCAACATACCAATATACTCGTTCTGGTAATCTTTCCCAACATTGTATATTTATAATATTTCGAGAATATGTTACTAATAATAAATAAAATGTGAAATATTCATAAAGACATACAAAAGTTACAAGAGTTTAACTGGTAATTCGTAGTCTCCAAACAATTCAACTCATTATTCAGGTTATCACAGGTTTTCAACTTTTTTTGCAGTTAATTTGAATTAAATTATTTATTTAAATTAAAGCATTTTCACCAGAATTCTTACACCTTATGTTTTATAAACCTCTATTATAATACATATAGAAATGTATAGTTTTTTATAACTATAGAACAACTTTCAAGTTTAGACTTACTCATAATGCTGAAACGTTCCTTCACTTTCCTGAAGAATTATCTGCTGTGAGGAATATCTAGCTGAACATTGCCCATGTTATCGAGTGATAAACAGTGCAAGATATTTGAAAATCCCGCGAAAATCTTCGAATAAGTACGGCAACATTGTTATGATCTTGGAGCGGGAGCTACATCTAGTCGCAAGTGTCAAAAGACGTCGACACTGTTGACAGTCTCGCACTCGCAGTTTTGCCAATCAAAAGCTAGAAGAAGTTCTAGAGAAGTATGACTTCTATCACAAAAGATGTGAATAATGAATCTTTCTACAAAATACTTGTAAATATTTGAGAATGATTTTTAGTATTGATCGCATTGACGAAAAACAATTGTTTTGGTCCATATTTCTCTCTCTTGGGAATTCAAGATTCATAGAGAATGAGATTTTTTGTTATTATTGGCAACAATGTTAACTATTCTCTAGCATATAATGAGCATTATAACCATTGATCTAAACCCATTTATAAGCATAATGCATGTGTCATCTGAAGCAAATGTGGCGAGGCATGGGCGAAAAAATGAGTTTCTGCGACTGTTTCACGGACATTTCCCAGTAGAGTCTGGAAATGTTGATCATGCGTAGTAGAATTCAATCTATCGATCCGACCAGATGTTTACTCTCGCGGTCAACTGAACCATCGGTTTTCGTTTATTCGTGATCGACGCCATATTATTGCTTTATGCTTTGTTGTGTTGTGCTTTTTGATCGTGGATTATTTTGCTTTGGGCGTAGTGTTTGTGTGTCTTCAACACGTTCATTGCCTAATCAAAAATAAAAATTATTAGGTTCACGGAAATATATAATATCATATTATGAGTTCGGTCCTGTCCACACCTCGTGATGATGACATTATTTTGCTGCAGTGCGCAATATCCAACTTGCCGGAAAATGTTCGTGTTTATTCACGTTTTTCGGTCGTAATGAAGCCATTTCGAGAGCGGCGTTTGCTCATCCAGTTGTTTAGATCGGTGATTATAACAGATTTCCTGACGACACTATACATACGGGGGCAAGCGCAGTGTCAACCAAACCCAACACTTTTCTCCCTTTCTCCGTGAGAGACTCCGCTCTCTACTAGCCTTCTAGTAGTATTATTTCTATGGTTTGGATGCTTGGCAATAGTTGGGGTTATGCTGTTGTTATGAATATGGAAGTTACGATTTTCAGGATGTTCTGAAAACTTATGCATTTTTGAGGCCGTATTTTAAAATGCCGTATGATAAATCGTGAATTAATATTATCAAAACATTATTGGTCGATCAGTGTTTATTTGGTGATTGATAATGGCATGATGTTCCCCGAAACATTGTTTGAATAACAGAAAGCTTCCTTTTCGAGATAAAACTGTTTTCAGGTGGAAGTCAACTAATTTCCATAAAGTTTAAAGTTTTGCGGATCCCCATGATCAGGTTTACTTGATAGGAAGGCGAGTGAACTCGTATGCTTCAGGAATAAAAATATTTTGTTCCAAACATTTTAAAATAGAAGGTTTTATGATCTCAGGATTTGACAGAACTTTATGTTATTCATCTTTTCCTAAATCGTTGGGCCCATAACAACAATAACTTGGTAGGTATCAAGACTATCAAGAATAGGTAGTTACTCACTAATCTGGGAAATACCATTTGAAAATATTTGGTGGTTTCTTGCTTTCTACCAATTTTGATCAACTTTTGTGTTATTTTTAAAAAGTTCTTATCATCATTCTGGCTAGTGAATAATACGTAATTTTTGATTCATATAATGATCTCTTAGCAGTTTTTTTTTATTTCAAAATCAAAATACGCCTTCTAGAGAAATGAAGAGACTTTCTCGTTGTGCTCAATTCATAACTTGTCTCGTTCACATATCACTCAAAATATAACTCCCATACCTAAGATAAGGGAAAGGAGAGCATACCCCACAATGTGAGTTGTTTTGCGACCTTTTGACACCATGGCCGTCATTGTCAAATTAGGTAATAATTTCTTAGATCGTGCGGAATTCATGATCTTTCTCTATCAAATATTTCAAATTCAACTTTTGTGTATTGATGTTGAATTCACAAAATCAGTAAGTTCCGCAATGATACAAATTATCACAAATTGACAGACGCCATTTTTTTGGGTCCAAACTGACTCCAAACAGGCCACAATTTCGTCGTATGACGTTTATAAGGAGTTACGAGTCCTATATCTTATTGCGTCAGTGTTAAATACAATATTTTCAAATGAAATTCGCCAGCGCCCTACAACGGGTAGTCCTCGTACTTCTGACTTGAAAAAAAAACGTCAAGAAATCTGTTCTTTTGCACACGGTGGTGCTTTCTATTAGATAAATAGGATTTATACCACGTCCGAAATTATAATTCAAATATTTATTCACATGGTATATCAAAAGTTATTCTGAAAAAAAATGCATAACTATTCTTCACAAACGTGGGGGGTCGCTGAGCAAATATGAAATCGATTTCTTGAATAGTCGAGTCCAAACCAACGGCAGCTCGATATACAGGGTGTCTGTGAAAGTTCTTTACGAAATCTTACCATATATAAGTCGATTTAAAGCAACTTAGAGTACGATTCAATTAAGAACTATACACCGCCGATGTCTCCCTTTCTCTCAGGCTGCGTGGGAGCCTCATATAGCCTGAGAGAGACGAAGACATGGTCGGTGTGAAGTTCTTAGTTGAATCGTGGTCTACCTTAGTCCGAAATTGCTGCGTTTTCGAAATACAGGGTGGTAAAGTTAAACAATAAAAATCGAATTCTTCAAATTTTTCAACGTATTACTTTGAAAATCCGCACACGGGGGTTTTTTGGGATGCAAAACATGAATATTCATACCTTTTTAGTGTGGCCGTTAGAGGGCGCTGCACACTCTACTTCTGATGGTTTAAATTGGCCATAACTTTTTTCTCAGTATGGTTTTTCACTTTGTTTGTGAGGAAAATGATCTTTTAGACATTTTTAAGCTAAAAAGATATTCTTGTTAAATCTGCTAGAGTGAGTGGTAAGAGATATTTTCAATTACTTACCTTTAGGATAAAATTTAGTCAGTGAGTTAGTAGTATTTTGATTTTGTAGGTTAGCAATAAAGCCATGTCTACCTATAAAATTTGAATACCACTGATTCACTGACCAGACTTTAGCCTTGAAGATAACAACATTTTTTTCATGCATCGAGCATTAAAAATCAAAATATCTCGAAAACGGCTCACTCAAGCTGGTTATAACAAGAGCAGATTAAAGAACGTAAAGAATCATTTCCTTGGCAAAAAAAAATGTAAAGCTACACTGGTAAAAAAATTATGGCCATTTCAAACCATCAGAAGTGCATTGTACAGCGCCCTCTAACGACCACAATGAAAAAGTGTCCATATTCAGGTTTCTCATTCCAAAAAACTCGTTTGAAAAAATTGGGTTTCTATTTTTCATCTTTGCCACAGCTTGGAAACAGCGCAATTTCGGACTGAGGTAAGTTGATTTGAATCGGCTTATTTTGAACTCAGGAATATGTGGTGAGATTTTGCAAAGACCTTTCACAGACGTCTTGTATATGTATTTAGGTCAAGCGCAAAAATAATACTTGGATATATTCTATGACTCCTCACAAAACATAGGTACCTACCAACATCTGGATAGACTCAGATGTTGGTGGGTACCCGAGTTTTGTGATGAGTCATAAAATATATCCAAATATCATTTTTGCGCTTCCCCTGAATATATATCACGAGCCGCCGGCGCCGTTGATCCAGACAACGATTTGACAAAAGAACATACTCTGAATCATATCACAGAATCCTTCTTGTTACAGGCTATGGAAGTATTGCACCAAGAACATCATTAGGAAAAGCCGTCACAATGGGATACGCAATGCTTGGTGAGAATTCATCATTTTGTATAAAAAAAAATCAATATAGATACAGTGCGTTTTTCAAATGACTCACCCACTTCTAACTTTAAAACCGTTTGAATAATTAGAACTAGATTTGGATCCACCATCAATGTGATCACATTCTGCATTTTTCGACATAGTAGTGACAGCTGGTCGCAATTCTGAAAAAAATAAAAATTGAAAGTAGCATCTTTCCACAGCTTTCTGATCCTACAGTGAGTCATCTTTTTTTTTTAACATGGTGGATTCATAGTTGAGCGAATTTTGCAGATTTATTATAAGTTAAAAATTGAAAAGATGGTTGGAAAAATGAGCAAGAATTGTCTCAAGTCTAATTTTTTAAGAGTAGATTACTTTTTAGTAATGGAAATCAACTTTAGAGTCGGCAATTCCGGTTCCGATACACCTGGAAAAAAGTGTTTTTTTTTGGATATCTCCTGAAGAATTCGGAATCTCTTGAATTTTCAAACAGCATTCTACTGAGTAACAAAATGCGTTAAAATTCGATACATCTCCCACTGTTTCTAAGATACCATTGGTGAACATCGAATTTGTAAAACCCTTCATGATTTAGATGTTTTTATAATTTTTCAATCTAATTTATGAAGAGTTGCGCATTTTGCTTGTCGATAAAATTCCATTCCAAAATTCAAAAGTTTCCGCACAGGAGAAACTCATAATTCTACATTATACAGACAGGGTGACAATTTGAAAAGGACCAGCATTGATTGTGTCCAAACCAATGATAGTATAAAGATTTGGCAAGACACATCAATTTAGAGATCGAGGGGGACAACTTTTGAGGTATCTGTTGTTTTTCTGCAATCAGCCCTCTCACGCCCAGGGTAAAATTTCAAACAGCAACCCCCACTTATTTTGCGATTTTTGAAATCTTCACGTTATTCTCCATATGCTACATCACTTTTTTTTTCAAAATTGAAGTTCCTAACCTCACAAAAAGTTTCAAACGAACAGAATTGATTATGCCTAAAACTGATGATAGTATGAAAATTTGGTGAGACACGTTAATTTAGATATCAAGGGGGACAACTTTTGAGGTATCTATCAATGTTCTGGATTCAACTCCCTCACTCCTAGGGTAACTACCCCTGAAATTAGTGAAATTTCAAATAGCCTCCACTTATTCCGCTATTTTTGAAATCTTCATGTAATTCTCAATAAGCTACATCCATTTTTTTTCAAAAATAAAGTACATAACCTCACAATTGTTCTGTTTGTGAAATTGAGAATTCCAATAAAAAAAAAGGAATTTATCTAGAGTTATATGAGGAATTCATAAATGACAAAAGAAATAGGAGTTCTCATTCAAAATCTCAAGGTAGGCGCCCTGGAGGGTAAGGGGTTGAAAGTGATATGACAGCTCACTCATTCAAATAGTCATTGCTTTGTTGTATGCACTCGTAGTTTTCTTTTGTCGTAAATTTGATTTTCCGGCATTTTTACATAAGAAAGGTATACTTTGTAGAAGTGGCTAGGTGTTACCTTTTTCAAGATATTTGCACTTAAAGTAATCCATGCAGTATGTTTTAGATGGAAAATTTTAAAAATAGACAAAGGTGGCGCTGAAAACGGTGTTATCATGCTAATCTGTTTCAATATTTTTTATTAAAAAAAAATTAAACTCAATTTTGTATTTTTTATTTTTTTCTTATTTTTTTTGTATTTTTTGTTATTTTTTTATTTTTTATTTTTTTTTCCATGAAAAACATTGGACATTGAAACAACTGTCAGAATTATCATGATGACGCCATTTTCAAAGCCCACCACGTTTATTTCCAAAATTCGCCATTTAAAACCACATTGTATGTATTACTTTAAATGCAAATATCTTGAAAAGGGTTACTCCTAGCTACTCTTACAAAGTGAACCTTTCTTATGTAAATATGACGGAAAAATCAATTTTCCAATAAAAAAAGAAATTACGAGTGCATACAAAAAAGTTATGGCTATTTGAATGAGTTAAAAGGTGTGTAAGTGGCGCCCCCTACAAGTGAGAGCCATATCAAGGTCAGATTTGTATTTCGCATGTCAAACAATCCTTATGTATCAAATTTCATCAAAATAACTTCATTATCAAAAAAGTTATTTAAAAAAATCAAAATTTAACTTTGATACGCTGTATCTCTGTCAATATCAACTATCGGAATAGGCAAGTTGGGATCTAGCGTAATATTTTTGTGTAAGGTATAACCCCTTGAAGTTTGGCAACATGTTTTTAAAACACCCTGTAGATATAATAAAATTAATCCTCCAAGGTGTTCCTGAGTATCATAGGACAGGAAACGAAGACATTAATTTTGAAATAAATAGTGCTAATCGGATTATTATTTCAAGTTGTATGATTGACCCTAAGAAGTAACATACCAAAAGTCCCCAGCCGTGGACCTCGTGCGTTAGGCGTGAGGGGAAGGGGAGGGGCCGGTTAATAGCTTTTTCCTTATTATCTAGAAAACTAAACGTCCCAGCGCAATGATTGCCCTATACAAAATGAAAGTTAATCAAATTGTCTACAAAAAAAGTCTTATTGATTTTTGGCCAGGAGCACTAGTTATTGGTGATTGATACTTTGAAAATGCGAATAGGTGCAAAAAAATGTGTATTACGACAGGTCAAGACAAACAAGAATATTTTATTTCACAAGGCACTTACAACCACTCAATTATCTTTCGAATTTATCGTCGAAACTATCATCATCGTCGTCGCCGTAGATGCCGACGATTAGAGGCACCCGCGAAATATGTTATTAAGGACGGATTCCGGCGCAACTGGGTCAGCGCTTGTTACAGGGGTGAGGAAGCCATCCGAATCCCTCATCCACCCCCAAGCAGTTAGATCCTGCTGCTGATCTCCATATAGCCATGATATATTGATACAAACCTGCAGAGGAATTCTAAGGGAATGTGGAAGTGCCGCAAGATCAGGCTTTGGTATTATAGAGGCTCTGATGAGGGCGTGGTGTCGTACCCGGTTCAGGTCTGCTCCTTCTGGGGCTTGATACATTGTCAAAAAAAGCAATTCTCTGCATCAGCTACCATGTCCTGTGATGCTGAGGGATCACAGAAGACCTTGTAGATGTCTGTTATCGTCTCCCCGGCATTCAAAAATACTTTTTACACACCTCCCTTAGTCTTGTTATAGATAGCGGAGGTGGTATCACAACCGCTGAATGAATGGAGTTAAAGAATAGTCTTCGCAAATGGCAGCTTTTGGAGGTTGACCACATTATACCAACGTGACTCCACCTTTCCTCTGCTTGGCTTAAAGAAAAGCATTTGTTTTTCACGGGGGGGGGTAAGTGCAACAAGCAACACCAATAGGTCTATATCCTCCCCTACTATTGTAACAGTTTGGTGCTGGTCATGGTCAGCTGCCTGCTGACCACAGCTGACGATTCTGGTATCAGCGTCTCCATTGGCTACTACTGCCATTTGTCATTGAGCTTCATTTTTTTTGTCAACATGTTTATCAGCCTGGCTCTGTTGGACTCGTTAGACAAAAAAATCTCCTACAGAACAGTGCAGGATACGGTCTCATTAATGTGGATATTGACTGAAGTTCTTGATAACCCCTTCCGTTTTTGCTCAGCCCTTTTGGGACTGTTGACATCACCGTAGCCATTAAATACCATAGTGGTTGATGATATATGTTACGTACAGATCGCATATTTTACCAAATGTTGAGCCTACATTCCACTTGACACGATGGAGCAGGAAGCCACCATCAACTATGTTGTAAGCTGCTTCCAGATCATGAGTAGTGTTATCCAGTGGCAAAGCTTTATACAGAGCCGACTTTTTCCCTTTTCGGAGACCCCCTTCATTGAAAAGAGCCAAAGGATACGGGGACAAGTCGAATTTTAGAAGTTCAGTAACATCTTCGTCACTCTTTTTTGATATAAGGGTTCTGTGGAAAATAGTCAAAGGATCAATGGTCACTGATTTGCCATTGACTTTGATTGAATTGTTATATTTTTCTTGAATTGTTTAATTTCACGGAATCTACATCCAACAATGGTTTTCATTTTGTTGTTACCCACTTCTCGGGCTAGGTGACAGTTGATTGAAGCATTTCCGGTCACACCAGTGGATAGCGACATGAGGTATAGTTTCGAAAGGGTGTTGGATTGTGGGCAAGTCCACAAATCCAGTGCACTGCGACCTTCCTGGGTCTATTGTACCACCGACTTTCCTGCTGAATTCGGTCTATAGTGATGATTTATGCCTCACATAGTGCAAATGAACTCAGCAGAGCATTTTATTTGGGCTACTCTGTAGACCTTTTCGATCGTTTTAGCAATGAATAATGCTATCAATCTAGTCAGGTATGTGGAGGCAACCAGAGGTATATCTTTGCCCTAACTTTCGAATTCCTCTGTTGCTGAGATGTACGGAAATCCAAGTGCATCGTATCCGAGTTAATTGAAACTGCAGCAAAGTTTTCGAGTGAACTGCAAATAGCCGCAGATGTGGGAGAAGCTCCAACTCACTTTGCCGGTACTGAATCAGTGAATCCTCATCCAATCAGGCCACCGGAGGTAGTTAATCAATTAATAAATCAATTGAGCAAAGCAAAAATGCTTATACTATCATAATACTATCTTTGTCAGTGATATATAGAGTGTTTTTATTTCAAGGAACTTCAGTATACATGGTGCCTTTTGGATACCTCCCATCTTCTCAATGAGTCTAGCTTCTTAGCCGCAAGATGTCACTTGTGGGGTGTTATTATGTTCATTTATTATTGACATTAGAACGACAAAAGCATCGTTTTCCATACGTTTTCATTTTCAAAGTATTATACACCGTTAACTACTTCTCCTAGTTAAAAATCGATCAGAGCTTTTTTGTAGACAATTTGATTTACTTTCATTTTGTATAGAATGATTTTTTGGCTAAATCGCTTAGTTTTTGATATAATGACGAAAAACCGACAAAACACATGTTTCACGGCTGGGGACTTTTGGTATGTTACTTCTAAGGGTCAACCCTACAACTTAAAACAATAATCCGTATGGCACTATTTATTTTCGAATTGGATGATTTTTTGGTACTCGTTTCCTGGCCTATCATGTACAAACGAAAGGGGGTGATTATATCGTTTATTTTATGACTAAAATTTCAAGTTAACATAGGTCCGTATTGGATTTGTTAGCGATCTTCAAATTGTTGAAATTGAGATTTTTTCTTATGGCTGCCGCAAAGACTTCAATCACACATTCATTCGGAAGTGAAAATAACAAACAAAAATTCTTAAAAAGAAAACATCAGTTCATAATTATTTAAACTTTTCTACTTCCTCGACGGGCTGTCAAGATCAAAAATGTTCGTGAACAACTGACATACTTTGAGGATGGGATAAATAATACAATTCAATTCCAGGTATTCCTCTCACATTGCTGTATCTTTCAAGTATTGGCTCTATATTAAGTAAAGTTGCACGTGGTGTATTTTCCCGTGCATTGTGCTGCTGTCTGTGCTCCAATTGTGGATATTGTTGTTACGATGAAACAAGAATGGCCGAAAAAGAAAAGCGAATGAAGAAGAAAAGACAACAGGTAATGTTCATTGTATTCGTTCGAAAGTCTAATGTCTTCATTCAGGTGGAGTTACAGCAACAGTTGGGATTGAACCAGGAGCCGTTTTATGTGCGATCCAACTCGAACTTTAGCAACAATATTCACTCTCCTTGCAAAGACCTTGGTCCTAAAGATATCGATAGCCTGGGTGGTACTGATGAGTCTAAGAGCTCTATTCATGGCTGTAGTATCTTAGCGCCTATTGCTCTCTGCTTGGTGATGATGTTCATATATATCTGCTTGGGGACCTTTGTATTATACAAACTGGAAAATTGGTAACTTCATTGGAAGTAGATAACATTTGTTATATAATTACTTTTAAGGCCTCTGTTGGACGGTTTCTACTTTTGCTTTATGAGTCTAACGACCATAGGTTTTGGAAATATGCTTCCAGGATCTGACAATTCTTCAGACCGAGAATCTAGTATGACTCTCTGGTTCTGCTCAATTTACATCATGTCAGGTATGGCTCTAACAGCCATGTCATTCAATGTTGTACATGATGAGATTGTATATAGGTAGGCTAAAGTTTTTCAAAAGAGCATACGATGAAAGAGATTATTCACAGACTAAAGCATCAAAACAAGCCCGAACCAGAATTAACTGCGACATGTTTTGCTGATGACCTGAAAATTAGCGATCCGTACAATATGACTTCATGACAATTCAATCCTCAAAAGAACTCCACGTTTTATAGGAGGAATTTCACTGAAGAGACATTACTCAGCACTGGGACGCCTACATCTATCATAGGTATGATTCTTGCGTAGAGAATTCATAGTTTCACTTACATACCCTTGATATGTACAGGGTGATTCACTATATATTGACCCCCCCTCTAACTCACTTTTAAAAAAGTCTACAGAAAAAAGTTTGATACACTAGTTGTTGGGATTATACCAATTTTTTTTAAATCTGGCAGTATCATTTATACAGGGTGTCCCAGAAAGCTTTCCACACACCCAGCTTTGAAATTTCAAATGGGACGCCCTTCATTTTATTTTGTTTTTGGATTCCTCATTGAATTCTGGGTCAAATCTGTGAAAGGTATATCTATTTTATCTTCGGCCATTTTTGAGATAAATGCTGTTGGATTTTGCCTTATTTCTAGAGCTACATTCATAATAAAGCGTGAGCCTTTTAAAATGGAAGGCAGCTATTTTTGAACTAATCTAGAATTGTTTTTTTATATTTTATGCGGCAGACTTAAGCTTCAAAGCAATCTTTATTTAATATCAATATGGTTGTCAAGATACAAATCCAAAATTTGAAATTTTTCACAAGATTGAACAGCATTTATCAAGAAAGTGGCAAAAGTTACGATAGATCTATTTTATATCGATTTGACTTAGAATTTAGCGTATGATCTGAAAATAAAATAAAATAAAATACAGGGTGTCTTTTCTAAAATTTTAAAGTTGGGTGTTGTTAACAGCTTTTGAGACACCCTGTATTAATGATATAGCCCGGTTAAAAAAAATCATCATAAACCAAACAACTTTCGTATCACACTTTTTTTTCTATACCTTGTGTAAAATGAGTTAGAGTGGGTCAAAATATTGGATTTTTTACAAAATTTAACAGCCTTTATCTCGAAAGCCACAAGAGATAAGATAAATATACCTCATACACATTTGACTAAGAATTTAACGTAGAATTTGAAAATGAAATGAAATACATGGTGTCTCATTTAAAATTTCAAAGTTGGGTGCTGCGGACAGCTTTGGGGAGACCCTGTACAAATGATGCTGTTAAATTAACAAAATTTAGTATAAACCAAACCACTTTTGTCAATAACTTTTTTCTGTACACTTTGTATAGAATGAGTTAGAGGGGGGGTCAACATATAGTGAATCACCCTGTACGTATTGTGTATAGTGTGCTGCACCTGAAACAAAATAATTGAAGAAAAATGAGCATAATCCATATGTGTATCTGTTCACAATCTTTACTCACGACCGTAGTGTAGGTAATAAATGCTGAAGAAAAAGTGACTAAAGGAGTATTCATTTACATGAAGAGCAGTGGATCTATCTTGAGCTTATGAAATTGGAGGACACTTTGACGTAAGCGGCGCAATGAACCAATTTGTTACCAGCTCACATCTTGCATGATTCTAGTGCCGGTTCGTCACTGCCGGGTTATGGAAATGTTGACATCGTGATTTTTTTTACATTTTTATTATTTTTAACAATAATAGCGAATATGACGCCGAACCTGACATTAACCATTGGTCATAATACAAGCATCTACCGTCCAATTCGAAGAACGTATAAAAAATGTCCAAACGTCGACATATTATACCTACCGTTTCAGGCCACGCCACTGTGGAGACGGCTTTCAAGATCTGAGAAGAAGAGGAACATCATTCTCGCGCCGGAGTTGATGTCGTCAGAGTGTTCCTCTCTAATTGTACAAGCTCTAGATCTTGAACATTTCAGGCTATGAATTTGAATTTCGAACAGTTACAAGATGTTTTATGAATCCTATTGTGGGATATATTGTATAAACATCAAACACTCAATGACATAATTGGTATCTATAGAGCCATTCAAAAGGAAAGCCGTGTAGTTCAACCAGTAAAGAACGCCATGCATGAAAAATATATTGATAGATAGAGAGGTTCCAGAAAATCATTTTGAATCTGCGACAATATACAGGGTGCCACAGATTCGAGTGCATGCATGGGGATCTCTGTTATTATAAGAGATACAGGGTCGGTTAAATGGTTGCAAAGTTCCGCATTTTTATGCTCAAGAGAATGCCATTTTGAACTTTTGGAAAATTCCGACTACTTCCGAAGATATTCGAGAAAAACCGAAATTTCGCAAAAACGTTTTTATCATTTTCTGGGTTTGTTTGAAAAGACATTTTAAAATAAATTACACATTGTCATTGCCATCTTTTCTTCTCTTGGTGGTATCAAATTGAATATCTGACGTTTCGTCTTCGAGTTGCCATCATCAACTTATTTTTTTCAAATACGGACCTGGATTTTTTATTTTATTTTTAGTTATCTTTTGACGTCCTTAGGGCATTGAGGTATCGCAACCGTCAAAAAATAAACTCATCTAAAAAATAATACCAGAGAAAACTAGTTAGGCAACCCTTGTCTCCCTAAGACATAGTTTGGTTCATAAATCCATCTTTATTCGACACGTTAATCCTATGAGAAGACCTGCACAACTAAACAAACCTAATTAACTGAACCAAAATCTAAATAATATCCAATTACGATAAATTCAATGAAATTAAATCAAATCTACAAATGACATGAAAAATAAAAAAATTACATATAAAAAACTGAATCAATTTCTGCGAAAGTGTTCAAAAATATTGCCACTTTAACCAATAATTGAAAAGTACAATAATAGGTGAATAATGATTGAAATTATTAAGATTGCCAAGGCAACCCATTACTCTACATCCTCATCTAATCTCCTCGATGCCTCAAGGATGTCAAAAGATGTCTGAAAATAAGATAAAAAATCCAGGTCCATATTAAAAAAAATTAAGTTGATGATGGCAGCTCGAAGACGAAACGTCAGATTTTGAATTTGATACCATCATCTTGTAGAGGAGAAAAAGTGGCAATGACAGAGTGTAATTTATTTTTGATTGTTTTCTCGAACAAACGCAGCAAATAATAAAACGTGCTTGCGAAATCTCGGTTTTTTCGAATATCTTCGGAAGTAGGCCGAATTTTCCAAATTTCAAATGGCATTCTTTTGAACATAAAAATGCGCAACTTTGCAATCATTTAAACGACCCTGTATCTCTTATAATAACTGAGATCCCAATGCATGCACTCGAATCTGTGGCACCCTGTATAGGGAGTCTCACGAGGTAAGGGACTAAATTTCACTACGTGTTCTCTAGATAAAATCGAGTCGAAAATATCTTACGAACCGAAAGTACTTCATTACCGAGCTACAGGGAGTTCAAATTTTATTTTTAGTATTGTTTTTTCTAGAAAATATTTGAACCAATGTCGATATTTTGATAAAAATTGATGTCTGAGAGTTTCTTGACATGCGAAATTCGAATTTGATCTTAGTATCTTTTACTTGTAGAGGGCGCCACCCACATCTATTTTTCCTGTTATATACAACCATAACCTTTTTGGACGTATCTGTATCATATTTTTAAGCATTAAAACAGATTTACTTGTATTTTATGCGCAGAAAAACTAAATTTGTTAAAAGTCGCTACGGGCATTTCACTGTTAGGCACCTTGTATTTCTTTGTGAACAGTTCAAGATTAGGGTCTACTCCAAGACCGTTCGGTCCTGACCATTTGGAAAGTTCCTTCAATGCAGATCTCATGATTTCACTGATATTTTACTTTTTGCCCACTACCAGGACTGCCACGTCATCTGCATTTGCTACCATCTTCATTCCTTGTTCTCTGAAAGTTTTGGAGATCGAATTAACTTCGATCAACCACAAGAGTGGAGAGATAACTTCTCCTTGTGGAGTCTCTCTTTTTGTTATTTTCCTCATAGAACAATTACCATTTTCTGAATTGTGAGATTATTGAATGCTCCCTCTTTGTCTCTTATTGATCTTTTTTTGCATAGCCATTTTCTGAGTTCCAATCCAGCACTTGAAAGAGTTGTCGACACCCGAGCTTGTGAATCCAGGAGCTGACCTTCTGTATTGGTACCTTCTAAACAGTCATCCATATAAAATGATTTTTTTGTGGATGCACTGGCTATTATATACATTGATAGTATCTTTAACCTTCCTTGATCCAGATCACACTAAACATTTTTGACACATCAGCAGTGTAAGTAGTGTAGTTCTGGTAGGCCAGGAATAGCTTGGTGATATTGAAACTATGGAATACTTTTCAAGACTGCTTGTTTATTCACACATAGATTATAAGGTGGATTCTCTGTTATTATAATTCAGTTCGTACAAACAAAAATTAACCTAGACCCAATACAAACATGATAACGAAATACATAATATCAATAATCCATATAATAGTTTATTCAGAAGTGGTGTCCAGGATTATGACGCACCACATCTCCCCTGTTGAAAGAATAAAACTACTTAGGACAGGCAAGAATGCGTCCGCTCATGTGCATCCTGGATAGCTGAGATGTGTTACATTACAATACAAAAGACATCCGTAGCAAACCAATAAACTGGTGAAACAATATTAATATTATATGAAATAAATATGGCATTGTTAATAAAAGATAGCAATGAAGAATATTGAGTACTATTATCTAAATGATACAAAAATTTGGAAAGCAAGATGGATATCGTCTCTTCCCCTCCTTCAAGCGGAAAGAAAACCTTCTAACGATAAATATACTAAAGTAAGTGTATTGCGCATAATTTAGAATTCACTTTAATTACGTGGGTTACATAATATACATACAATTTACGTGAACTATGCCGGCATTGTTCATTCATTAAACCTACACTAGCGAAGCGAAAACTAAACACTCGCGCTCAGTCATTTATAGTGTAATAATATAATATACGTTTATTTAGCACTTGGCTACAAAGAATTACAGAATGGTTAATATATCATAAAAATATTATAAATACATGCATATGAAAAATAAAAATACCGTTCTTTATTAAGCAAGATATGCTTCATCATAATACATGGCATAAAAAAAATAATAAATAATCAAGAAAGTAGTGGGTACAAACAATGTATGTGGACAATGGTAATTAACAACAATAATTAAATTAAAAAACATGAGATACTGTAACACTTGAAATCTTTGTAAAATATAGTTTCGGGCTAAAATCTTAAAAGTATGTACATTATCACAGTCTTTCATTGGTGACGGTAAGCAGTTGAAGTCATGAGGACCACCATACAAAATTGAGTTATATAGTTGACTAGATTTACATTTACTCCTAAGAATAAAGTTTTCCTTATTTCTAGTATCATGTGTGTTTTCAAAGGTATCTGTTTTTTCACAGACATACTTTGGAAACAGCCTTTTCTTAATTTTGAAGATAAATACATATACATTCAAAAAGCTTTTTTGCTTAACGGACAATAAATTGAGAGTTTTTAACATACATGAGATTGGTGTATATTGATCACACTTTAATATCACAAGCATTGCTCGGTTTTTGATACGCTGAAATTCATCTCATATATAGTTTGGTATGTTGTAGAAAAGAGTGCTTCAAAATTCCAAGTGTGGTGATACAATGCTGTTATATGGTAGATATTTGATATACATGGATAAATGTTTGCCTTTTCTATAAATAAAATTTACTTTCTTGGAAAACTTTCACATTATATAATTTGCGTGAGCTATGAAATTGAGTTGATCATCAAGTATTACTCCTAAATATTTAATTTCTTGTTCGTGTTCAAGTTTGCAGCCATTAATAGAAACATCAACATTTGTTATATTTATGTCTGACGATTTACTTTTCTTCCCAAGCAAACAAGATTTACACTTAGACACATTTATCATGAGGTCATTCCTACAAAGCCACTGAAAAACCATTTTCAGATCACTATTCATGCTGCATTGCAATTGTTTCAAGTCCAGCATGTACAGCATGGTATCATCAGCAAACAATTCGAGTTTCACTTCATTTACCACACCAATCAAATCATTCATGTACAGGAGGAAGAGCAACGGTCCAAGCACTGTCCCCTGTGGTACTCCATGCATCATCACTTGTACTGGATCCGATAGTTTTGATTTGAATTTCACAAACTGTTTTCTATTTGTTAGGTAAGACTTGAACCAGTTCAAAGCATTTCTCCTTGAACCAATTTTCTTCAGTTTCTCCAGTAAAATAGACCTATTGATTGTTTCAAAGCCTCTTTTAAAGTCCAAGAAAACCGCAAGCACAAAATTACCATCATCCAGTTCTTTGAGAAAATTGTTACAGATGTTCACAATAACAGTTTCGCATGAATGTTTCTCGCGAAATCCGGATTGATTTGGCACTAAAATATTGTTTTCATCACAGAACTGTAATAATTGGTCCTTCACTGCAACCTCCAATAATTTTTCATAAATTGGAACTGTATTTATAGGTCTTGATTCAGTACATAAGTTGGTGTCATGAACTTTAGGGACAGGTGTAATAGTCGAAGATTTCCATGACTCAGGAAAAAACCCATAAATCATCGATTTGTTTATAACATCCAGTACCCGATCTGCTGCTACATAAAAAAACATCTTTGAAAATTCTCAAGGATATTCCGTCTTCTCCACCTCCTACTGGTTTCAGTTTGCTTACGTAGCCTTTCAGTTGAGTCATTGATACTTTCTCAAAACTACAAAGCCGAACGTTTTCTTCAATGACGTTTTTATTAGTGGCATAGCTCAAAGCTGCAGGTTTTGGAATATCTGAAATAATCCTGTCCACACTTTCCACAAAATATAAATTTAACTGATTAGCTATAACAAACTCATCCGATTCTACACCATTCTGAAATTTGATGGTATCGGGCAGTCCCTGTTTCTGATTTGGAAGTAATGTTTTCAAATTTCTCCATAATTCATATGGATTCCTCATGTTGCTATCGATAGTTTTATGGAAAAAGTTGTCCTTTTCAGATCTTATTTGCTTCACTACATCGTTTCGAATAGCCTTGTACTGATTCCAGACTGCATCGTTTCTTTCTGCGGTTGCTCTCCTATATAACCGGTCTCCTTCGTCCATTAGGTTTTTTATATTTTGGGTAATCCATTTTTTATCCTTGTACTGTTTTTTTATAGTAGATGTTGTTCTGGGGCAAAGTTGGTTCAAAATATGGGTTAGATTCTCAATCAAGGAATCTGCCAATAAGTTTACATCCGTGGTATTTCTATCCCAATGAGAATCCAAAATACGGTTCTGAGATTCAGAACAGTTATGAAACTTCATATTACGTCTACAAACAGTTTCTATGCGGTTCTCACTAATACAAGTATCGTTGATGGTAATCGACAAAATATTATGGTCACTGATTTTAGGACTCAAGTGTATTTTATATGTAATATTTTTGCTAGTAGTTACAATGTAGTCGATAAGTGTTTTGCTTCGGTCCGTTGTTCTTGTTGCTCCATTGACGATCTGTGTAAATCCATGTTGGTAAATTATATTGACTATTTTGCCACCATAAAAAGTATTTTTAAACAGATCAAAATTAAAATCACCCACAATAACATTAAAACCATCAAAGTTGCTCACCCGCTCCAAATAGTCTTCAAAGTAATCCAAAAAACGGGCATTCTCTGTGTTTGGTGGATGGTACAGTACACTGAAAATATATTTTGATCTGGATGCAGTCAGCTTGACGGATAGTAGCCACACGTAATTTTCGATGCACTGTTTGGTTCGAACTTTGCACTTAGTCCCCTCCCGGTACAGAATCATCACTCCTCCAGTTCTTTTGTTATTTGTCACACACTGATCTATACGGTAAGCATCAACTTCAAGTTCTTCATCGAATACGTCAGCCGATACATGAGTCTCTCATAGTAGAGTTAACATTGGTTTCCAGTCATTTAAAAGTACCTCAATTTGATCCTTGTTGTTCATAAAACCTTGGCAGTTGAAGTAGACGACAAGAGAGTTTGGATCCTCATCTTTGTCTAATTGCTATGCTATGAATTTGTTTCTCTGGATTCTTCAAATGCGCTTATATGTTTCACACTTTACATCCCAGGCTGTATGGTCAGTTTTTAAACTCATTCCAAATCTTTCGTTTGTGGATTCACAATTTTTACACTTGATGTTGTTACTCACACAGTCTTTCGATTCATGATCTCCACTGCTCTTTGGGCATGTTCTTTGATTTCTGCATTCTTTTTGAAGATGACCAAACCTGCAACAGTTGAAGCATCTCACGATTCCATAATCACTGAAAACTCGGCATCGACTCCATCCTATGTTCATTTTTTCCCTACTTATGAAATTGAATCTTCTATTGACTATTTTTGTTCTATGTAATATTTTTAGCTTCAAACCAGCATTTTCAGTATCCATATCATTCTGTTTCGAAACTTTTTTCACAATTTAATCATCAGAAAGGGAGTATTCATGCTCATTGATTCCAACCACTTTTAATCGTTGATCGAATGATTTCGGCTTCTCCACCTCATATTTGTCTCCAAGTTTATTTTGAATTTCACTTTGCACTTTCGAAATTTCCTTTTCATCCCCGCATGTAACAATCAGTCCTCCTTTCTTTGTGGGTCGACCCATAGCTACGCCAATGCCAATCACTCCTGGATTTACTTTGCTACGTAGATCTTCTTTGATTTTATCCAAAGGATAAATAGCATTATGGTTTTAACAATGAGAAAATAATTTTTTTCTGTCGATTTATGAAAAAAAAAGACATTTTATTCAAAGCTGCTGTTACTTCAATCCATAATTCATCGTAATATTTCTTTTTACCACTGACAGAGGCAAATTTTTTTTAAGTCTGAAAATAATGCTGTCCACTTTGAGGTCGTTCTTCTCATCCTCTTCGATCCATTTTGATTTTCAGTTTTTAATTCCACACATGAATTAAACACATATTTATAAATAAATCAGTTAATCAGAGAAATCAGTCGGCGCGGCGGTGATAACGACATTCAAAATGTATCGTTATCGCTATCGCTTTCGTGAAGGCTTCGTATGTTCCCGTGAGTCTCCGAGCAGTTACAGAATCTCACTACGACGAATAGTGTTCGTTATCCATCGTAATCGTTTCGCTTCACGTTACAGAATCCCTCCATTGGTCTCCTTCATGATACCGTACTGAAGAATGAAGCCGTGTAGTATGGCTTTTGCGGCTGTTGATGCTTCTTTGTTCTGAATAGGTATTATCACCATGTACTTTGTTAGTTCACATTGTATGGTGACGGCGTAGACATTATTATTATTTCTTTTCGGAAACGATCCAATTGTGTCTATACATACAATGAGTCCTATGATTGAAGGTTTACGTTAACTTAACATGTCCATCTCACCATGGTAACGTAGTTAGCAAATGGAACATTCGCATTGGTAAACAATCTCAACGTATACGTTAACTCAACGTGAATGTTCAATCATAGGGCTCAATACCAAAAGCTTTTTGCGGTGTCGGCGTAATAATCATGGGTTGAAGGTGCTTTGCTTTAACCTTGTTGAAATGGCATTTTTTGCAATTCTTGGTATATGAAGCGATTTGACGAGACATGTTTTTCTAGCGGTTGTCCTCAATTTTTTCAAAAGCCTCTTCTGACCAGTATGACCTCCTGTGAGAGGATCGTCGTGAAACTGTCGTATAAGTCTCAGTTTTTCGTCTTCATCTGTGATTATCTTGGGATCGTCGTACAAAACTATCACCAAATGATCTAGATAATCTTGTTTCATTACGTTGATGTCACCAATAGTAAATAATTCAAATATTTCGTCGTTTTTTTTTAACTTCATCTTCTTCAATTCTTTTTCACTAGCTATTTTGTTTAGCTAAGACAATATTTTTCCTGAAAAAAAATTGTTGTTAGTTAAAAGTATCCTGTTTTCACCGCTAAAATTTCCTTTTCATGTTTTTTCCACAACCATCCTTAGATAGTTTGGCTTAATCTCAAACATCAACTTGGGTAACTTATAAACTTATAAACTGTCCTCTTTCTCAACAATTATTAAAATGTCAACATTTCATGGTCGTCTCCATGTACTGTCCCACCTTGTATTTTGGTTCCATTCTCCTTTTGTTTCCTGCTCATAGATCTAGTGATTGCTAGAATCTGGTCTCTTTCAGACTTGATGGTCTTTTAGTAATCCATTGAGATTCGGAATAACGCATTAGCCAGTACGTTTTCCTGTCCCTTGATATACTCAATATCGAAATCATACTCTTCCAAATCCAACCTCATTCTGGTTAATTTTGATGAAGGGTTTTTTTATTGCAAATAGATAGATAAGCGGTTTATGATCTGACCTAACCAAGAATTTGGTGCCATACAAATAGGGTCTGAAGTAAGTAATACCCCAATGTATTGCTGCAAGTTCCTTCTCTATGACAGATTTGTTACATTCTCCATTGGTCAAGCCTCTGGAAGCAAAAGCGATAGGAAGATCTCTCTCACCAAAATCTTGTGACAATACGGCACCACACGCTTCTTTAGACGCATCGGTAGTAAGAATAAATGTCTTATTAAAATCGGGATATTGTAGAATCTGTGGCTTAAGGAGTCGTTGCTTAAGCTTGTCGAATGAACATTGACAATCGTCGGTCTACATGAACTCTGCGTTTTTCTTTGTGAGTTTGTTCAACGGCTTAACGATTTTCGCAAAATTTCTAATGAATCGCCGGTAGTAATTACAGAATGCTTTGTATCTTCTGACCTCATCTGACGATTTTGGTATCGGATAATTTCGAATGACTTCATACTTGGACTCATCAGGCAATATTCCTTAAGAAATAATGTTATGACCTAGATTAGGTAGTACTTCCGACATGTTTCAAACACACTAAGGTTTTGGAGATGATGATTTTCTGAGCATCCAATGACAATCAAATCATCCATATAAAGGAATGCTTTCTCCGGTGTTAACCCTGCAAAAGCGATGCTCATCATCCCCTGGAAACTGTTTGGAATAACCTTGAATCCAAAAGGTAGCCTGGTGAATCTGTATGAACCGGAATTGGTACTGAAGGTAGTGATGTATCTTGAGTTTTCTTCTAATGGTATCTGATGAAATCCTGCCCTGAAATCCAGAGTGGAGAACCATTTTGCTCGTTCGAGTTGATCTAGGATTTGATCTATTCTACTCATGGGAAACTGATTAGGACAACGTTTCTTATTCAATTGTCTTGAATCCACTACGAGGCGCCATTTCTTTTCTTCGTCTGTTGATTTTTCAGGAACAAGCAAGGGCGGCTCCTCCATAGGGTCATTTGGTCAATGACCTTCCAAACATATTACAGAAAATAAATAGTTTCACCCACTTCAGTCATGTTACAATTATTATCAATTCAAATTCAAAATACACCTTACATTATTTTGAAAGTCCCTCGTAATGGTCGTGATTAAATGCGAATCAGGCACAGTCAAAATTCAAAAATACGACTTGGGTCTTCGGCCCGTCCAGTATATAATATTTATCTATGGTTTGGGCTGGTTGTTGGAGTTGACCGTGTGGCGATGAAGCTTGGCAAAAAATACACAGGTAGCGGGGGTAGCCGAACGTCAGAACAAATTTGAAAATTAAACCGTGTCTAGGGTCAACAGCCATATGGATCATATCGTCGACAACTGTTTTTTCGACAAAATGGATACGCGTATTAACGGATTCGCTTATTGCGAAGCGCATCCCTATATTTACGATATCTTTTTTTTTGTAAGGTAAGTTTGTAATAAATAATTTTATTTTCGGTAGATTGTTTTTTTTTGAGTGATTTTAACTTATGAACTGTCGAGTTTACTTTTATGGATAATAAAAGAAAAATGTCGGTAGTGCAGAAAATTGCACTACTAAAAAGTGCCAACGATCTTGCGTTTGCAAAAATAAGTGAATTTAAGAAAAGTGCCTGAAGTTATTTTACGACAATCCAGTGAAGACAAAAATAAACAAGTTCATTAGAACTTTCGCAAAGGTATGTACGATTTAGCCGGGTGGATATCTGGTTGTGAGATGTCTCACTGTTTCGTTTGTTTTGTTTATTATTTTTTTCTAATGACTCGTCCGACTCGTTATAGTGCAAAACCGGAGTTAAAGACTTGAAAGAGAGAATAAAAAAAACATGATTCTTTATTAGACGCACTTAACTAGACATTGCTTGCTTACTGAAAGTCCCTTCGAGATTTCAATATGAAAAGGTTTAAAAAAATCGTTATATTTGGAACAAAATTATATCTTTTGTTCAATTTTGTGTGGCATTTGAGCTGGCACTACGTGGCCGTTATAAAACGCATTTGTCGGGGGTTTTTCTGGGACCTAAAGATTATGGAACAATCCCGTATTTTGGAAAAATGTCCCGTGAACCCGACGCATAACCATATTGTCCCGTAGTTTGTCATATGACTCTCCGACCAATCGCTGGCGATACGAACTTTACACATGAGCGGCGAAAAGAACGGAACTTCCTCTACTGGAAATGAGGGAAAATTATTTCTAAAGGAAGGGAAATCTCAGAAAAAAAATGCGGCGCAAAACTCCTATCCTGATTTTTGACCACCCAAAAAAAAAGACCACGAGCCGCCACTGGGAACAACAAGTATACGACTGTGAGGGCTCAATTATACCTTCCTTTAGCATTTTGTTAACTTGGGCATCGATTTCAGGAACTTCTGAGTATGGTGTTTTGTAATTTTTTATGTACACTGGTGTCGTATCGGTCAATCTAAGTTTCTGTTGATGAAAGCTATTTGTCGTCAATGAATCTGAATTGAGTGCGACGATATCCGAGAATTCTTGACATAAATTCAAAGTTTTTGACTTTACAAATTTTGGTATTTCTTTTAATTTCAATTCCTCTACTGGTAGGGAACTTCTAGTCTGGTACTGGTCCACCCGATCCTTGATGCGTGAAAAATGTTAAATTCTTCTTAGTTTGCAAATTTGATTACTGAGTTCTTCATAGTTACGCTTTCGTATTCAAAATTCTAATGTAGGGTTTTTGATTCGAGACTATAGTTCCAGCGACGTAGATTGCGCTCTGTATTTCTCCATTTTAAATAACGGCATCATGTTGAAGATAACTTATTCTGCTTAAACTCTTTTATGACTTCGCAACTTGGTGGTATCACTAATACTGCCTCATCATCGTTTGGCGTATTGTAAATATGTAAAACAATAGTAGAATTGTTCAAAGTCATCGTCCAACTTGCGTAGTCTAACTTTCCACAGTATTTTGTGATGAAATTTCGTCCTAGTATTCCATCGGATGGTATGGGAAAATTATTCTCGACTATGTGGAAGACCTGTTCGAATGCATAACGCTTTATGAATATTTCCGTTTTTCTAATACCTATGGTATTGGTGACGGTAACGCCCTTTATTCGTCTTGAGTTAGACCTATTTACTATTGGTCTAGGGTTAACCTTTTCTCTTTTTATTATCAAGATACCCGCCCAAGTATCAACAAGGAATGTTATAATATTACAACCAGTCATTTGTGCTTCTACTTTTACGAAATTTGAAAGCGTAAGGTCCATATTGAAAACTCTTACTCCTGCCCCAAAGGACCCGCTTGAGGCTCGTACTGGTTTTCCGAATTCTGCTCTGCGTCGTAGCTTCTCACGAACCTACTCGGTCTACCCCTATGCCTTTGCCAAGTCGTGTTATTATGCCTCCTATTGCCTCCGATTGGCGAAAGTTATTATTATTGTTACCCTGATTATAGCTGCAAAAACGATCGTTTCGTCCTCTGTCCTCATTGCCATTGTCGTATGAAAATCGTCGTTTCAACGTCCTTGTGAATCCTCCTCTATGATTTCCATTGTCCTGCGATCAGTAATTGTTATAGTGTCTGCTTGCACGTTGTGTATAGAATACTGAACTTTCTGGTACGCTCTCGGGCACTATCCTCACAAACTTAGATATTGCTTATTGCGTTGTCCCAAACGTACCCGCTTCCATGATTATCTTGGCCTTCGTGCTTCTTGCATTTGAGCTGATACCTTTTATGGTCGCGGCAGTGGTATATGTTTCTGCTACGCTTTCTGGCACACCTTCACTACCATATGCTCTCTTTAGCTCAGGAGTTGTCTCTTCGATTTCCTTGGCATACTCTGATTCTCCATTGTTCTTTTGTTCAAGAGCAGGTAATTTAGACGTAACCGCTTGAGAACTCTTCTCTCTGATTCCACTTTTTAGTCTATCGATGATTTGATCTTTTCTATTGCTGTCACCTATCAGGTCTCTTGCTTTGCCGATAAGCTTTGTTTTAACGTAAGCTACTGCACCACTTTCATGACCTTCTATGTTTCCCCTAAGTAGCATTAAGGCATCTAAAAAGGAAACCAACTTATTCGCGGCACCGTCAAATTTGCTGGGAACTATTTTGCTAGCTGAATTAAAAAATTATATCGTACTTAATATCAGGTTGGCAGAGTTTGTTTCGTTTTCGACAAAGTCACTGTCGTCGAAAGTGATGGTTTCGTCTTTCAACGAGGGATCTTTTGGCTTAGTCCATAGAACAGGAATTTCATAATCGACTCGCAAAGCTTGATACGATCTAACAACTCGATCTTTTGCCGAAGCATGTAGAGCTTTTACTTGGTTGATTTGCTTTTCGTTAAGTTTAGTAATGACCATTGATAAGAATTCAACGAATCTGTTATAAAGCCTAACTGCGTTTGTCCAATGGACACATTAACTTTGGCACTGAACACACCGCACAAAACTGGAAAATAACTTTTTACGATATATTGTCTATATGTAATCGCGGTCGCACTACGCGTTACACGTTTTCTGCTGGTGCAGGTTGCTGAGGAGCTCGTAGATAAACGCTTCTACTAATGTCCCTTTTGAGTCCTTTACGGTACAATTGTCTAATTTTGATCGCTGCCATAATTCCCACTAGACTTGTCGAAATGTACAGCATTACCCAGATATCCTGTGGTACTGATACTGACTGCTCGTCTACAATGAAGTTTGAGTTCACAACTCTCGTGTTTGTGACATCTGCCTTTTTGGATTTCTGCACTTTTATCAAAACACAACAGGTATATTCTGGAATCCGGGATGCTCTTCAGAACGACCGGATAATTTTCAGTGGCAGGATCGCCATGTAAGTAGTGTAGTTCTGGTAGGCCAAAAATAGCTCAAAGATATTGAAACTATTGGATACTTTTCAAGACTGATTGTTTATTCACACATAGATTATAAGGTGGATTCTCTGTTATTGTAATTTAGCTCGTACATACAATAATCAACCTAGACCCAGTACAAACATAATAACGAAATACATAATATCAATAATCCATATAGTTTAATCAAAAGTGGTGTCAAGGATTATGACCCACCACAGCAGTCACAACTTATGGAGGCTTCCGAAAACGTAGTATTATTGAAACAAGGTCATCTAGGATTCTTGGACTCACACACTGAACATCATTGGAAGATAAACCAGATGTTGTCTTCATGAATGCCTCAAACACTAACCTAAGCTTAGCAGTTTGAGTATGTTACCGAATAAGTGCATGATGTAGCGAATAGTTCATCGTTGGTTTCATTGTAATGTCTTCGTTCTTGAGAAAACCATCGTTGTAATGCATGTTCTCTTGATTTTCCTGGGTCGTCCAGGTTGTCCATGAAAGGTATAGAAACTATGAAGGATAGGTGGAAAAAAGTCCGAAAAGCCTTCACAAAATATTAAAATCACACTCGACGCCTTTCGACTAATGCCATTTTCAAGACTTGAGCGGTCTGGAAATAATTTTTTGAATTTTTTGATCATTAAGGGTGTCCTAAAAAATAAAGTAAAAAGACTCACATATAAAAATAATACATCACATTTACAAAAAGAACAGCGGCTCACGTGGAATCACATCACTTGAAACACTTGACACAGAAATATAAGTAAAATAGTAAAAATCGATACTGTCGATCATCAAAACAAACATACATAACCCTACTAGTCCTACTATCTCAATCTTGGGAGTATCTAATGCGCCTTCTTGGTGGTTCAAACAACTTGATCAGCCTTGCTGCCTCTGAAAAATTGCCTCCAGCTTGTTCAATCAGCGAGATAACACCCTGTATACATGATGTCCTAGCTATTTCTAAGTTTTCTAGAACATCCAAACGTTTTTCAAAATTATGATCGAAAGAAAAAGTATGTCCGCATTCCTTGAGATGAACTCCAAACGAGGATCTATTATCGTTGGGCGACTTTAAAGAGTTTAGATGTTCCTGTACCCTGATCTTAAAATTCCTACCCGTTTTTCTTTCATACTTTGATGGACAATCGTTACATGACAGCCTGTACACTCCACTCTTTCCTGACACCTCAATCTTATCTTTTACTCTAGAAAATAAGTTTCTCATATTGCAAGTTGAACTATAGACTATTTTTATGATGTTATAACATTTTTTCAGAACATTACCTAATTTGAATGATATAGGGCCTTTATATATTTCGGTGGTTGCCAAGGAGGAACTGACAAATCCGCTGTATCTAAAAGGCCTCTTTGAAGTTTTTTGAACTTTTTGTTTATCAAAGTGTCAACCAACTCCTTCTTGTAACCATTATTAACGGCAATCTGATAAATATTATTCACCTCTTTCATGAAATTGAGAGATGACAAAGGGATAGAGAAAACTCTATGTATTAGTGAATGGAACGCTGCCAACTTTTGAGAAAAAACATGATTGGAGTAATTAGGTATTATGTGGTCTGTCTGCGTAGGTTTTCTATAAATGGAGTGAGATAGAACATTCTTCTCTGTAGTTATCGACACATCCAGAAAATTGATTGTTTTATCCATCTCCACCTCCATGGTAAATTTGATGCTGTTATGTAAACCATTCAGAAAAGTAAGAAACGAGTCTAATTCCTCCCTAGTACCTGTCCAAATCACAAAGGTGTCATCTACATAACGTCTCCAGTTCAAGACCCTATCAATTAAAGTATGACTACACTGAAAAAGTTTGCTCTCGAAAGAAGACATAAAAACTTCACTCAAATATGGGGATAGGCTTGATCCCATAGGAAGGCCTTCTTTAAGACGAAACAATTTGTTGTCAAAATTAAAATAATCGAAACTGAGACATATTTCTAGAAGTTTCAATATTTCCCTTTTGGCATTCTCATCAAAAAATGCACTTACCTGAAGTAGTTTCTCCATCCTGCTCACGAACTCATTTCTAGGAATGCTTGGAAAGAGATTCACGATGTCAAATGAAACCAGTATACAATTTTCAGGTAATGTTAGGTTCTTGAGATCATTCACCAGCTCCATGCAATTTCTTATACTAAACTTGTTGATGAATGGTATGTTCTCCTTAAATAATCCAAGCAGCCACTTCGCAAGGTAAAAAGTAGGGGCGCTGACGAAACTCACTTCTGGTCTGATTGGATGGTTATCTTTATGTATTTTATGTACTGGCGACGTTATGTAGATGACACTTTTGTGATTTGGACAGGTACTAGGGAGGTATTAGATTCGTTTCTTACTTTTCTAAATGGTTTACATAAGAGCATTGGATTTACCATGGAGGTAGAGATGGATAGAACAATCAATTTTCTGGATCTGTCGATAACTAGAGAGAAGAATGTTCTATCTTACTCCATTTATAGAAAACCTACTCAGACAGACCACATAATACCTAATGACTCCAATCATGTTTTTTCTCAAAAGTTGCCGGCGTTCCATTCACTAATACATAGACTTTTCTCTATCCCTGTGTCATCTCTCAATCTCATGAAAGAGGTGAATCTTATTTATCAGATTGCCGTCAATAATGGTTACAAGAAGGAGTTGGTTGACACTTTGATAAACAAAAAGTTCAAAAAACTTCAAAGAGGCCTTTTAGATACAGTGGATTTGTCAGTTCCTCCTTGGCAACCACCGAGATATATAAAGCTAACCTATCTAGGCCCTATATCATTCAAATCAGATAATGTTCTGAAAAAATTGTATAACAACATAAAAATAGTCTATAGTTCAACTTGCAATATGAGAAACTTATTCTCTAGAGTAAAAGATAAGATTGAGGTGTCAGGAAAGAGTGGAGTGTACAGGCTGTCATGTAACGATTGTCCATCAAAGTATGTACGAAAAACGGGTGGGAATTCTAAGAACAGGGTACAGGAACATCTAAACTCTTTGAAGTCGCCCAACGATAATAGATCCTCGTTTGGAGTTCATCTCAAGGAATTCGGACATACTTTTTCTTTAGATCATAATTTTGAAATTCTACTCAATGTCAACGTTGGTCAACGTTTGGATGTTCTAGAAAACTTAGAAATAGCTAGGACATCATATACAGAGGGTGTTATCTCGCTGAATGAACAAGTTGGAGGCAATTTTTCAGAGGCAGCAAGGCTGATCAAGTTGTTTGAAGTACCAAGAAGGCGCATTAGACACTCCCAAGTTTGAGATAGTAGGATTAGTGGGGTTATGTATGTTTGTTTTGATGATCGACAGTATTGATTTTTACTATTTTACTTATATTTCTGTGCTAAGTGTTTCAAGTGATGTGATTCCACGTGAGCCGCTGTTCTTTTTGTAAATGTGATGTATTATTTTTATATGTGAGTCTTTTTACTTTATTTTTTTAGACAACCGACAATGATGAAAAAAATTAAAAAATGATCTCCAGACCGCTAAACTCTTGAAAATGGCATTAGCCGAAACGTGTCGAGTGTGATTTTAATATTACATTTTGTGAAGACTTTTCGGACTTTTTTCCACCTATCCTTTTTGTAATGGATCTTCACCCTGGAAGGCTGATTGAAGAAAATAGAAACTATGACCTTTACATCATCACTTTTCTGGAAATGTTCTAAGAAATTATTCTTACAGTATTTCTCTAATGCGGAAAAGTTTGATTGTTGATCTCGATTGACATTGACTTATTCTAACTCCCAGAATGTACTCATTATATTGTCCAAGAAAGTTTCTTCTGCTTCAGTGCTGAGACAGCTTATTGACCTTTGACTTGGATTATTGTATTCATCTTACTTTGATGATATAGCTCCTCCTACCATTAACCATGTTATGTTTTTAGCAGAAATAAATTACTATTATTGTCTAATTGTATCTTTCCCATCCGCAGAATCTCCCAAAACAGTGATGCGCCAATGAGAAGATCTATTTGTCTTGATTCATTGAAGTTATGGTCTGCTAATTGAATAATATTTTATAATCTCATGGTTTTTCTGTTAATTGTGTAATATGGCAAATGGTCAGTAATTGTCTTCAAAACTAGACACTCAATTGAAGTTTCATAGGAACTGGTAGTAGACATAATTTCAATTCTTGTTCTATAGTTTACGTTCGAAATAGCTTGTCCCATACCCACTATCTTGCATTGTATTGTTTCCATTGGAATATTTGCTTGTTTGCAGAACTGCTCTGTGATTGAATTGATTTGTGAGTCACTGTCTGATAGTGATCTGCATTCATGGAAAATTCCTTGATCGTTTTGAATTGTAACCATTGTAGTAAATAGCAGAACTTGTGTCTGTTCAATAATTGTTCCATTGAGATTGAGTTCACGTGGCAACTAATAATCATATGTTCTACCGCATTGTTTCTTATCCGACCAGCTTCAGCAATGGGTTGATCAGTGTTGGAGCCTTCCCGTATTCTTCCTTCTTGCGAATTGTGTGATTGCCCTTGATTGTGGATATGCAATATTGTATCGTGTTTGGAACTACATTTCTTACATCCTGAATGAGTACAATTTGAAGCAAAATGTCCTGGTCGTAGACAGTTGCTGCAAAGTTTTGATTTTTTGGCATCATTGCATCTTTCAGCTGGTGAAAATCTCAAAAATGTAGTACATTGAATTATTGTATGAGGCCCCTTGGTGAATTAACACTTTATGCTATGTTGACGTGAAGACTGTGTTCCCACTTCTAGGTATGCTGCTCTATTGAATTTGCCTCTATTGTTCATCACCTTATTTTCTGAATGATATCTCTTGATTTATTGCATATTTTTATTTTCTCTAATAGCTCACATCTCTGTTTCATGAATCGATTCATGTCTTCCATTGTTGGTAAGTCATCTTTGTCATGTATTGATATTTTATGTACAAGAATTGGCAACGTAGCCCCGCTCAGTTGTTATCGATATATATCACACGGGTAGTCGTGGTTTAAGTCTTAACTGTAAAATCCCGTTTATGATAATAAACTAATAGTCTAAACGTATATAGTTTATTATTCAGAACTAGAACATCACATGGTGACAGCGGTAACGCGCGTTTAGGACATAATAGTTGAAAAATACAAATGCAATAACGGGTGTGCACGCAGTGGATTTACATATTTTCGTTTTTTGCCGCTCTCCGGATATCGGTTATTGGTTGAATCTCTCGGACGGTGCTCGACGGTGTTGTCAAGCGTCCCACACGTTCGTGTAAAACAGGATAAAATGGGTGATCAAGCGAAGGCGCCAGAACAGCTTAATTTTCATGGTGAATTTGGTAAAGACTGGAAATTGTGGAAGCAAAAGTTCGAGCTATACTTGATTGCCAGTGGAAAGAACGATAAGAAAGATAACGTTAAAATTGCCATTCTTTTGAATTTGTTGGGAGATGAAGGTTTGAGGATTTATAACACCTTCGAATTTGAAGAAGAGGAGGATGAGAAGAAATTATCTGTCATTCTAGATAAATTTGATAAATATTGCACTCCGATAAAAAACTTGGTTTACGAACATTTCAAGTTTTTTTAACGAGAACAGTTACAGGGAGAAAAAATTGACGAATTTGTAACTGCTCTACGACAACTGGCTTCTAGTTGTGAATTTAAAGAAAAAGACATTCTTATTAGAGATAGGGTGGTGTTGGGCGTAAGAGATACCCGCACACAAGAGAAACTTTTACAGTACCCTAACTTGGAATTAAATGATACAATTTCTATTTCCCGATCCATGGAAGCAAGTGTCGCCACACAAAAAGAAATTAATAAAGACAGCCCCACATCAGCAGTCGATGCAATAAATCGATATTCCTTCAGAAGCGCAAGAGGCCCAAGCAGATCACAGTCTGGACAGTCTCGTGACACAAGTGCTGGAAGTACGAGCCGTAATCAGTTTGGTTTTGGAAGACAAAACCCTCAAACTAGTTATAGTGAACGTCGAGGAGTAGTGCGGGGAAGATTTGGCATGCATCAAGGGCAATTTTCAAATCAGAATCCAGAATACAGTGGTTCAGAAAATCGAGGTACCTCTCCAAGTTTTTTATGTTGTGGCTTCTCGCATCCTCGGGGTAAGTGTTCAGCAGCCAATCGTTTTTGTAGCTTATGTGGGCAAAAAGGACAATATCGCAGGTTTTGTCAAAATCGTGGCAACATTCATGAGATTGTTGAAGAGTTTGATGAAGCTTTAGACTTTAGTGATGATCAGTCAGATCAAAAAGACAGTGACTCTTATAATTTGGAATCCAATAATGGTAATTTCATCGCCTGGACAATATTTTCCAACAAAATTGATGCTCTTGAGTGGTTCGAAAAACTAACTCTCTGTTATAATTTATGTGAAGTGAATATAAACTTTAAAATTGACACTGGAAGTCAAGTAAATACTCTTAGTTTTGCTGACTTCATCAAGTTAAAGATTCCAGTGACTGAACTGAATAATTCTACTACAGTTTTGTCTTCTTACTCTGGACATACAATCAGTATTATTGGACAAATTAGATTGAAGTGTCGTTTAGAAAATAAGTCTAAGGAACTTTTATTTTTTGTTTTGGAATCGAGTGCTCCTTGTTCTATATTAGGGTTGAACGCTCTATACGATTTGGAGATAATTCCCTCCAAAATCTGCAAAAACCCAGCGTCCAGTGTTGCTTTGATAGAAAATAGCCCTAAACATAACATATCTGACGTGTTATGCGCTTATAGGTCTGTCTTCACTGGTATTGGGAAAATACATAAAGAATTTAGTATCTCTTTATCCAGTGATGCTGTTCCTAGTGTAAGCGGTGCCCGGAAAATTCCTTTAGCTCTCAAAAATAAAGTTAAAGAAAAACTGGATAACATGGTGGCTGATAACTTGATTACTCCTGTTACAGAACCTACAGACTGGGTTCATCCTATAGTCGTTGTTCCAAAACCTAAGAATGAGATAAGGATATGCATGGACCCAAGAAATTTGAATAAATTCATTAGGCGTGAAATTTTTGAGATCCCCACTCAGGAAGTTATTTTTGCCCAGCTGGCAGGTGCTAAGTTTTTTAGTTTACTGGATGCCTCTTCCGCTTTTTTACAACTACCTTTAAATTATGAGAGTTCATTTTTATGTACAATATCGACTTGTTTTGGAAGATATAGGTATTTGCGATTACCATACGGCGTCTCCTTTGCTCCAGAAATCTTCCAGAGATATATGTATGAGATTTTGGATGGCCTTTCTGGTGTAGTGGCGTATTTTGATGATATTTTGGTATTTGGCAAAACAGAAGAAGATCATAACAAATGTCTCAATACTGTACTCGAGAAAATAAAAAGCAGCGGCTTAACTTCAAATCGGAAAAAATCTGTTTTTTGTACAAATAAAGTCAAGTTTCTCGGACACTTTATTAGTGACTGTGGTGTAGCTCCTGATGTGAGTAAAACTAAAGCGATTCGTGAAATGTGTCCTCCAAAATCAAAAAAAGAGCTTCAACGGTTTTTGGGCATGATTATGTACCTTTCTAAATTTCTCCCAACCTCTCAAATCAAACGAGTACTCTTCGAAGGCTGCTCAGTGATAAGAACGAATGGTCTTGGACTATCAATGAAGAAAACTGTTTTGGTCAGATTAAGGACTTGGTATCAAAAGTCATTGTCAGTGGATGCAAGCCCCTACGGACTTGGTGCTGTAATTATGCAAGAAATTCGTCCAATTGAGTTTGCCAGTGCCTCATTGTCTGCAAGTCAGCAGCGATACAATCACATCGAGAAGGAACTTCTGGCTTTGGTTTTCGGTTGTGAGAGATTCAATTTTTATTTGTATGGCTTAAAGTTCTTTACAATTAATAGTGACCATAGACCGCTGGTTGGCCTATTGAAAAAGCCAATGGACGAAATGTCTTCACGGATTCAGAGACTGGCAATTCGTCTTTTACGCTACAATTTTGTACTAAACTTTGTTCCTGGTAAAAATATGACTGTTCCAGATACCCTCAGTCGGGATCCAGTTAAAGATGGTTTAAACACTGACTATTTGGACTCCAATTTGAGAGTGTTTTCAGTTATAGCTACCAGACCAGAAAATGAGAAACGGTTGCAAGACGCTATAAACAATGACGAAGTGTTACAAAAAGTCAAATTATTTGTGCTGCATGGTTGGCCTCAGCAGAAAAACAGCCTTACGAATGAATTAAGAAAATATTGGTCAATAAAAAACGACATATTTTTGCATCAAAATGTTCTGTTTTACAATAAAAGGCTAATAATTCCGGAATCTCTAAGAAAGGAATTTTTAAGTTTGGTACACAAATGTCATCAGGGACTGGTATCGTGCAAGAAGTTAGCACAGGAAGCCATTTATTACCCAGGGTGGTCAGTTGACCTGGAAAAGTTAGTGCTATCATGTCCAACTTGTCAGTTGTATTCAAAATCTAATCAAAGGGAACCCCTTACTCCGCACGAAATTCCTAGTCTGCCTTGGCAAAAAATAGGCATCGATTTTAAAAGTTTTGGAACAGTTAACTTCTTGGTAGTTGTTGACTACTATAGTAAATTTGCTATAGTTAATAAGTTAGTGAACAAAACAGCTACAACTGTTATATCAACGTTAAAGAATATTTGTTCAATAAACGGTCTTCCACAGCAAATATTCTCTGACAACGGGCCCCCGTTTCGGTCATATGAGTTTGAAAGCTTTGCCAAAAAATATGACATTGAACTGAACACATCCAGCCCACATTATCCACGCTCAAATGGAATGGTTGAGCGTATGGTCCAAACCATAAAAGGACTTTTGACAAAATGCTCTGAAGAAGGAGAAGACCCATTTTTGGCGGTGCTTAATTACAATACAACTCCCAAACAGGATATGCCATCTCCAAGTAACTTATTAATGGGCAGAAAGTTAAGAAGTATATTGCCACTTAGTCAGACTAGCCTAGTGCCATATTATCCACTAACTGGCGTAAAGGAAAGTCTCCAAAGTCATCAAGAGTCTCAAAGACATTATTATGACCTAGGCACAAAACCTCTAAAAGAACTCTTACCAGACCAAGATGTCATTATTCAAGAAAAACCTAGACACTGGACACCTGGCACCATCATGGAGAAGACAAGGCCGAATGAATATAGAGTTAGTTGTGGAGGTGGTGAATATAGACGTAATAGGGTTCATATAAAGCCACTTAGTGAGGGTGTGACAGTAACCAGAAGTGGCCGAGTAGTAAAAGCGCCTGAAAGACTATGCCCATAAACACTTGTGCTTAGAATATATATATATATATATATATTTTTTTCTCTTTATAAAAGGGGTTAGGAGTAATGCGAGCTATGCGTTTGCTTATTTAATTTGATTTATTTTGTACTATGGGTTTATAATCATAATTCATTGTTCGTTTTCTTTTATTCCTAGTTATGAATTATTAATTCTCTTTGTTAAAAAAAAAGGGCGTGTCATGTATTGATATTTTATGTACAAGAATTGGCAACGTAGCCCCGCTCAGTTGTTATCGATATATATCACACGGGTAGTCGTGGTTTAAGTCTTAACTGTAAAATCCCGTTTATGATAATAAACTAATAGTCTAAACGTATATAGTTTATTATTCAGAACTAGAACATCACAATCTTCAATTATGTATAACTCCCATCCATGACGTGTATTCTTGTCAAATTTGATAGTGAACATATAGATTAACAGCCTATCCCATTGGTCAACATTTTCTCCTCAAATTGTTGTGGTTCTCGTGGCTAATCACAGGATATTCAAACATCAATCAAATATGGTTATGAATAAGTAAGGCCTTTTGATCATATCTGTCATGAAGTATTATCCCAAGCAACCTTATAGTTTTCCTCAGTGACTTGTTTTGACTCAATCAATCCCAAAGCATTCTGATGAGATATGACCTCGGATAATAAAATGTCTGGACATCTGTTAATGTGGCATTATCATGAATGATTCAAACTTTCAAACCTTCCATCAAAATCCGGTAATTTCAAAGCTGGAAGTTCAACACCTTTTGAGCGAATTGATGACTGATTTTATAATTGTTTTGAATGTCGGCTGACATGACATATTATGTGATTCAGCATCAGTACAGGGTGTTCACAGATAAATGGACCCCCCCATTAACTTTTTAATTTGTTGTCTGGGAAAAGGATGTTTCAAATGATAGTTTAATGGTTCAAAATGAATTTTGTAAAAACAAGGTCTTCCCATATACAGGGTGTTTCAGAACTTCTGGGCGTGGTCCAACTTTCTTATTTCAAACTAAAACTACCCTATTTTTTTGTTTGATTTTTGCATTCTCCGGAATATTCTAAACATTCTTAATATAACATACCCTATACCCAAATTCAACCGATAAGAAGATATAAACGTCAGAAGTTTGCAATTTTTTCGAGAATGTTTTGAAATTTATGATATTATTTGGAAACCTTGAAAACGAGGTATTTGTTAATGGATGTCAACTTCTCAAAAAGATTTGAACAACGTACAGGGTGACCCAATTTTATATAACATGACAGAGTATGACAATATTCAAACTTTAGATTCTACTAATTTAAATAAACAATTTTTATTCTATGGACAATTATTCTGAAAGACGACGAAATAGCCCCTCGATCCATGACAAAATCCAGTCAAATAACAATAGGAGTTATATTTATTTTTAAAAAAGCTTCTGAAAAAAAACTAAATATTTTGAAGGTTTTCATAGAATGAAAATTGTTCATTTTAATTACCTAGTAGAATCCGGGGTAAAATCTCAATTTGAAATATTGTAGGATAAAACTAGATCACCCTGTATGTATAAAGAGAATATTTCAACTTTTTCCTCTTCGCAATATAACATGTTCAAATCTTTCTTGACAAGTTTACATCTATTAACAACCACTTCGTTTTAAAGGTTTTGAAATAATACCAAAGATTTTAGAACATGCTCAAAAAAATAGCAAGTTTCTGACGTTAATATCTTGTTATTGGTTGAATTCGGGTAAAGGGAGTTATATGGCCATTTATGCTATTCTTTATATAAAATAAGCCTGTATTCAGCTTAAGCTGACACTGCATATTGTAATCATATATATAACCATGCAATAGAATATAAGTTTCAGTCTTTAATTAGCCATTAGCACAACGCTCTGTCAATCGTGTACCGCAACTTATAAAATAAATTGTTTTTAAAAACAAGAGTTGCATTCTTCAAGTTATAATTGGCGCAGTCGGTAGGATCCTTTTCGAAGTACGAAACGTGTTGAGATCCTTACGTCATTGAAGTCTAAATCGAATCAGTTCCGGTACGTTTTACCATGTAACGGTAGTTCCGGTTCGAATCGCATTGACTTTTTATTTGGATTATCAGTGCTACACTCTATCTGTTTCAACAGTTAGGAAAAGGATTCCGAACAACTACACGATTGAGGCAATCCGAGGCTCCTGGTATAATCAACTATTGGTACGCCATTTGAGGAACCAGTTCGAACGTATTGGCATAGCTAGGGTTCAAAACAGACAGTAATCTACCTGGATAGTGCATCTCTTCAGCGAAGTTATTGGCTGATACAGGACCAAGACTAGGAGTAAGTTTTGAAAATTGCTCTTTATAGTTGTGAAATCCTGTTAGTTAAGACATTTTTGGGCGTTTATGAAGAAATTTACGAATCCATTTAAGAAACACCCTGCTGATATTACTTATCCCAGAAGGCGAAGAAGTAGTTTAGACAATGATAATAGCAATCTTGACTTTGTTCAACTTTATTCTGAAATTGATAATAATTTTCCCCTTGAAAATAGTGAAAATAATTCTAGTGATCCTGTACATATTTCAACTTTCAATAATTCTGTAAATACTTCGGTAAATTTGGAAGAACCCAATCAACTAAATATAGTTTATAAAATAACACTCCTTAAAAATTTCGATGGTACACCATCAAGATTAGAATCTTTTGTAAATCAGATTGATACATTTCACCAAAGATATTTTAATATTGATTCATCCCAGCAAGAATATGTCAATTTGGCTATCAAATCCAAAATTGTAGGCTCTGCTGAAGATTTTCTTTTGACTCGACCCGATTTAAATACTTGGGAAGAGATTAAAACAGCTTTAAGACAAAAGTTTAGTGATCCAGTCACTAGATCCAACTTGCAACAACAGTTGATATTATGTAACCAAAAGCCCAAAGGCTAGGGGTTGCGAAAGACATGCATTTCTCTCCCACAGATCCATCCACAGACGCGTTTCGCTGTATCAGTGCGACTAGGATCTGTGGGAGAAAAATGCATGTCTTTCGCAACCCCTAGCCTTTGGGCTTTTGGTTATAAAAAACGTTGGCAGTACTCAACTGCATTGTTGCTATTGTGTGGGATAGAAACGTTTATTCTTGCAATTGTGGCGAATGCCTTTTCAAGTTTTCTACATCATGTGAATACTACGTATGATAGTTCTTGATAGTAGGTTTCTCATCACCACCAATAGATGAAGATGCTGTCTCCAAACCTTCGTAGTTGATATTTTGTTCCAAAAAGAGTAATGAATCTTCTCAAGATTATATCCAAAAACTCAAAGCCTTGGTTACCCAAATAAATACTAAAATCTGTTCTGAAATAGCTAATGTTGAAGCGAGAGCAATTTTAATTTCTCAAAATGAACTCACGGCTACTCAAAATCTTCTTGCTAACATTTCAAATGAACTAAGAACCTTACTGATAGTTCAAAATCCTCAGAATTTGGATTCTGCAATTGATATAATAACCATTTATGAAATATTGTCAAGCCAGAATCAATTTAAAGATAATTACTTGAGAAATGACAATCTTAGATCAAACACACCTAAACCTCAAAATCCGATAAACAATATTTATCAGAAATCTCCTAATTTCCAGTCTTGATCTAATTTTACCCCACATGTGAATAATCGTCCACATCCTTCAGGACAATCTTCGAATTTTAGACAACCTCCCAACCATTCATTCAGACCGCAAGGTCAACCATTCAATAAAATGCAAGGTCAACCCTTCCATAGACCACAAGGTCAATTTTTCAATCAAAAACCTCAGTTTCCCAGACAACAATATCCACAACCCATGTCAGGCGTTTCAGTGCAAAAGAAACCCCTTTCACAAATAAGACCCCAGCAGTCATATTTCCAGTCCACAGAAAAACCCAACTTTTCCTTTCAAGAGTTAACTCATCTTGAAAAAGAAGAAGCAAATAATTCATGCGAAGCTTCAGGAGGTCATTTAAATCCAGAATTTGACTACTACAACCCTGAATTTGACTATGATCAAAACACTGAAAATGATAATTTTTATGATTATACTGATCAAGAACATTCTGAAGAGGAAAGTCTAGTAGATCAACTGGAACATTTTCATATTCCAGCCTCGGACAAAGCAAACCCTGCCTAACATCGAATAGCTTTCAAGTTAATTAATTACCATGTATAGAAGTTCCAAATTATAACATCCGTTTACTTATTGACACAGGTTCACATGCGTCTCTTCTTAGACCTTCTTTAGCTGAAACTCATTTTTCCGAATTGATCAAACCACACGTAACCACCCTTCAAACGTGCGCTGGTTCAAAAAAAACATCTAATAAAGCCATCATCCCTTTATTCTTATGCTTTGGAATAACTGAACCAATCGAATTCATTCTTTATCCATTCCATGAATATTTTGATGGTATACTTGGAATTGAAGACTTGTGTAAATTGAATCCAAATATTGATTTAAAAAATAAAAAATTGAAAAATCAATATTTAGATATACCTTTCCAATACAGACAAAATTTCGATGAGTACACGATAGAAATACCACCTAATACAATTCAGAAATGCAGTTTCAAAACGAATTTACCTAATCATACAACATGGTTAATGCCCTACTATCGTGATGACGAAGTTGAGATTCAACCCACACTCGTGACAATTCAAAATAACACTTATACCTTGGATATTTTTAACCATACGAGTAAATCAATGGCTCTTGAAGGAACAATAAATGAAAATTTACCTTTAGAACCATTTGAAATTAACAACTTCGAAATTCTTGACTTGAAACCACCAAACAATCACAGCAATCATGACAAAAACAGTTCAGATAATTATTGGAATTTAAAATCATTAATTAGATATGAACATTTAAATACTGAAGAACAAACAGAACTTCTCAAACTGATTAAAAAATTTGAAAAAGTACTTCATAAACCCGGTGATGCTCTAACTTTCTCCAACCAAGTAAAACATACGATAAATACCACTGACGAAATTCCTGTCCATACAAAGAGTTATCGGTATCCGTATATTCACAAACAAGAAGTTAGCAGACAAATAGAACAAATGCTGCAAGACGGAATTATCCAGCCATCCAGCTCACCATGGAGTTCCCCAGACTGGATCGTCCCAAAAAAACAAGATGCGTATGGTCAGAAAAAATGGAGATTGGTCATAGACTATCGAAAGCTGAATGAGAAGACTATCGACGATCGATATCCGATACCAAATATTGCAGATATTTTGGACAAACTAGGAAGATCGCAATATTTTACAATATTAGACTTAGCGAGTGGATCTCATCATCTAAAAGCATACCCAAAACAGCATTTAACGTAGAACATGGTCACTATGAGTATACTAGAATGCCATTCGGATTAAAGAATGCGCCTTCGACGTTCCAGCGAGCGATGGACAATGTTCTCCGCGGATTGCAAGGAAAGATATGTTTAGTCTATATGGACGACATAATCATATACTCGACCAGCCTACAGGATCATTAGACTCATTAAAACAAGTTTTTGAACGACTTATATCCTTCAACATGAAAATACAACTAGACAAGTCAGAGTTTTTTCAAAAAACGGTAGAATTCCTAGGACATGTTGTGACCCCCGAAGGAATTAAGCCAAATCCCAAAAAGATAGACGCCATAAAAAAATTCAAAATTCCGAATACTCCCAAAGAGATAAAATCTTTTCTCGGACTTGTGGGCTACTATCGAAAATTTATTAAGAATTTTGCGAAAATTACCATTACCATACCAGCCATTGACTCATTGTCTAAAAAAGAATATAAAGTTAGTTCACGATAAACCATTTATTACAGCGTTCAACCTTCGTAAAGATCTTTTGACCAATGACCCGATTTTACAATTTTCTGATTTCACGAAACCCTTCATTTTAACAACTGATGCATCTGACTATGCTATCGGAGCAATTCTTTCACAAGGAACAGTTGGATCAGATTTACCCATTGCGTATGGAAGTAGAACCCTCAACCCAGCTGAGTGTAACTATTCGACTATCGAAAAAGAATTACTTGCAATCGTATGGGCCACTAAGTACTTTCGACCATATTTATTTGACAGAAAATTCTTAATCGTAACTGATCATAAACCATTACAATGGTTATTCTCCATAGAGGAACCTAATTCCAAATTGGTCAGATGGAGATTGAAATTACAAGAGTACGAGTACACAATTCAATATAAAAAAGGAACACAAAATGCAAATGCAGACGCATTATCGCGACCAATAAAAGAAATGTACCCGACAGAAATAACTAAATCACCACCAACCCATATGTCAGCAGCATGCGACGAAGAAGAAAAATCTGAAGATCAATACTTGTGGCTAGAAAAAATAAAACACTTTTTTGAATCACAAGAAAATTTATTTGAACATCCAAGAAAAATGGACCAAAAAAAAATCCAAAAATAAACGTAATATCGAACATAAAAATCAGATCTCCAGAGCCACAACCATCTACTAGTAAAAAACCTTTACTGGAAGAAGAACAGCAACCCATAATTGACAACGTGTCAGATACAGTAACGATACATACTTCGTTAGAAGATCCCATTATAGGAGCTGTACATGTAAACAAACCTGTAAATTTGTACAAATATCAAATAATTTTTAAGTGGACACAGAAAGAGAAATCTTACTTAAATAGTTGCAAAGTGGGGGATAGCTGGGTACACGTAGTATATCCAAAGTAGGAAGAAATTATGTACTAATCGAGTATTAAGAAGTTGTTTATTACTGCAGAGCGCTTTCGGCTTGCAAAGCCATCTTCAGTGCTTCAGTCTAGAAATTTTCAGAAAAGAGGAGCTGTTCAATAGTTATCAATCAATTTGTCTTTTGATAAACTTACATGTCAAAAAATTTTAGATAGTGGGACATTTCCCAACAGAAGAGTCGCGTTCACAGACAAAACACATTAAATTGTATAACCCGCAGTCACACATGTAAATAATTAAACATCACTCAATTAAAAACCGAAGTACAAAATTCAGAAACATAAACAAAGTTTTAAAAGATGAAATGTCACTTAATCTAACTTAATAACCTTCGATGACATATTAAACGTTAAAATGGACCAGTACTGCAGAGATCAAACGGCCTACTCTCAACAACATAGGCAAGGCTGCAACATAGTGCAAGGCTGATACAAATTCTCTACATGGAGTTTGGTCTTCTATGGATGGGCTGGAAAGGTCGATTTAGATTCACCTGGGTGTTTAAGCATTTGCTGTTTCTCCTCATTTCCTTGCTTATCTCTGCATCCTCAAGAAAGTCCAGTCGAAGAAAATTTCTACTCTGCACGTTCACCAGCAACCTTGAATCTTCTTCCGGATCGAATTTGTGTTTTGACATGTTTAGGTGCCCAAAGGGAGATTTTAATAGAGAATTTAAGGCCAAGGTTCAGTAATTCCATTTCTTCATTGTCGAATTCAGCCCCCGAAATATTCTTAACTCTGTCATGGAACTGGAAGTAGCTTGGTTCATTCAGATCCCTTGGTGTTACATTATGGTGGTTTTTCTGTCTAATTAAGTTCTGTAACTTTTTACTGACCGTCTCAAACTTTCTCTTTTTTTCAAAATTGACCTGATCATATATGGTGTGTCCCTTTGGGCACCACCTAAAGATGTCAAAACACAAATTCGATCCGGAAGAAGATTCAAGGTTGCTGGTGAACGTGCAGAGTAGAAATTTTCTTCGACTGGACTTTCTTGAGGATGCAGAGATAAGCAAGGAAATGAGGAGTAACAGCAAATGCTTAAACACCCAGGTGCATCTAAATCGACCTTTCCAGCCCATCCATAGAAGACTAAACTCCATGTAGAGAATTTGTATCAGCCTTGCACTATGTTGCCAAGTGAATTGAGAGTAGGCCGTTTGATCTCTGCAGTACTGGTCCATTTTAACGTTTAATATGTCATCGAAGGTTATTAACTTAGGTTAAGTGACATTTCATGTTTTAAAACTTTGTTTATGTTTCTGAATTTTGTACTTCGGTTTTTAATTGAGTGATGTTTAATTATTCACATGTGGTGACTGCGTGTTATACAATTTAATGTGTTTTGTCTGTGAACGCGACTATTCTGTTGGGAAATGTCCCACGATCTAGAATTTTTTGACATGTAAGTTTATCAAAAGACAAATTGATTGATAACTATTGAACAGCTCCTCTTTTCTGAAAATTTCTAGACTGAAGCACTGAAGATGGCTTTGCAAGCCGAAAGCGCTCTGCAGTAATAAACAACTTCTTAATACACGATTAGTACATAATTTCTTCCTACTTTGGTTACTTAAATAGTACAAAATTGTTCGAAACAAAAAAACGATTGATCATCTTCATCAGTCAAGATCCAACAACAGAAGAAATCCAAAAAGTCTTACGAGATTATCTACCACCAGGTATGTATTGCCTGCATTTCCCCAATAAGGAATTAGAGCCGGTGATAATAAGAATATTTCAAGAAACTTTCAGAAATAATGCATACCAACTTGTGATTTCTAACACCCTACTTCAAGATGTAGAAGACATGGACGAACAAAAAAGTATTATAGAAAGACACCATACAACAAAAAATTTCCATCGAGGAATGACCGAAAACATAAAAAATATTAAGCAAAGATATTATTGGCCTAGTTTGGAAAGAGATATAATCAATTACGTCAATACATGTGATATATGCCAGAGAACCAAATATGACCGTCGTCCTTATAAAGTTATCTATAAGCCTACCCCAATTGGATATAAACCACTAGAACACCTATACATGGACGTATACTCTATATCCGGTCAGAAATACTTGACAATCATAGACAATTTTTCAAAATTTGTCGCTGCTTATCCTATGAATGAAAATGCAATAGAAATTTGTCAAAATCTGATAGAGTTCTTTTCTAATCATGGTACTCCTTCAAAAATAACTACTGACAATGCACAGACTTTTAGAAGTAATTTAGTGCAAGATTTATGCAAAACATATCAAATAGAGTTACATTTCACTACCCCGTACAATCCCAACTCTAATTCACCAATCGAGCGCTTTCACTCAACGATAAAAAAAAGTATGCTAGCCTTAAGAAATGATCATAGAACTAAAACCATCCAATAATTAATGGATATAGCACTTCTTATATAATTACAACAATAGCATACATTCTTCACATGACTACACCCCATTTCAAATACTAAAAGGAAATTTAAACTACCAATTAAATTTCGAGAAAAATATCAATCAGATACAAACTGATTATATACACGAACTTGCCCAAACTTTCAAAGACCTTAACGAACACGTCAATTCAAAATTAAATGCTAAAAAGGCAAACGTCTTGTCCAAACTAAATAAAAAACGAGAAAATGACCCAGAAATACCAGACGGTACTAAACAACTCGTAAGAACACCACATAAAATAGGACTAAAACTAAAACCTAGATACAAGACAATGCAATTTACAAGTCAAAGACATCCCAAGGACGTTAAAAGACATTCCTAATCTTTTCAGGAAATGAAGATCATTCTTCTACTCCTTCCACTAGTCACCCAAGCTCAGTACCATATCGAGGAAATAAGTAACCCCCTATTACCGGTCTACAAGGGAACTAGTTATATAATAACCAATTACCATCATTTTTTTACCATGTAAATTTATCCAACATAAAAGATTGTGTTCAACAAACAAAATCAACAGTGTTTACGAATTAATTCGACTAGGAAATTCTAGTTTACTATTAAACAACTTGTCAATCAACAAAGTTCAGAATTTAATTAGTCAAATAGAATCAATCGAATCATTCGTAAACCATTATTCTACTCCAAAGAAAAGAGTTAAAAGAGGACTCTTCAATTTCTTAGGAAAAGCACAAAAATATTTATATGGCACCCTAGATGACGACAATGCTGAAAGATACGATAATTTTATCCGAATTCTTCAAACTAATCAAGACACTTTACAAAAAGATTTATCAAGTACCCAAACAGTCGTGAAACAATTAACAAAGGACATTGATTCACTGATCAACCTTAAGACGAATCAACAAAAGCTCTTGACCCGCGTGAATGAACTTGCAAAGACAACAGAATCCTTAACTACAACGTCATATCTCATTTTACTTCTCGACACTTTAGAAAACAATATACTTTCTATTCATGAAATACGTAATGTGCAAAACGCGATAAACTTTGCAGAACTTAATATAATGCATCACAGCATTTTTAAGTACAAAGAATTAAAAACTATTGTGTCAAAACTTAGTCCCAAAGTCAGAATCCCGTTTCATAATATAATTCGATATTATGAAGTGGCACACGCGGACGTGACAATCAAAGACGACCTAATAATATTTTACGTCGCAATCCCTTTGATTTCAAACAAACCCTATATTTTGTACAGAATATATCCAATTCCAATTAATAATAAAATAGTGGCAATAAATAATCCCTATCTATTAAGATCTAGTGATAACTTCTACAATATCAAAGAGAATTGTTATGAAATAGAGGAATTCTCTTTATGTCCCTCAAATTTGTTAAATCAAAATGAGCCTTGCATTCCAGCAACCATGAATCTGACAAGTCATTGCCCTTTGACCCCAATCAAATATAAAGACACTTCTGTAACACAATTGGAAGATAATTCCATCATGATAATCCCGACTTCTTCAGAAAACATTGACTTCCAATGTCCCAGTCAACACACCATTGAAACAGTCAACAAACCAACCCTGAATATCTTGAACGATTCTCAAAAAATTGATACTATCAGTTTGAGACTAAAACTTCCTTCAATATCTATTGATCAAAAGTTAGTACAAGAAATCGAACCTTTGGAATTGAAAGAAATAAATCTCGAAAATGTTCAAGAAGATTTAGGCCCGTATTCTCCGATTCTATAGTTGAACGCCTTCAACTAAACGCGTTCAAATAGTTAAACGTCCTCGACTTTTTCTCGGTATGCACCGTGCTAATTTTCGCAACGTTTAGTTAAACCTAGAGAGAGGTCGGCAACGTTGGAAATTTGGGAACATTTTGGTGTTATTCAAGTTGATTGGAGACCATATGATGTTGACAGTTGACATTAATGCCTGGTTTACATTCAATTTCACTTCGAAGTGCAAGTGATAAATTTCCCTTTGCCAAACGAAAATCATATGCTACCATCTACATTGTTTTGGCGTGAGCGTGACTTTGAACACATATTCGATGTAGATGGTACCATATGATTCCCGTTTGGCTAGCGGAAATCTGTCACTTTCTTTTCGAGGTGAAATTGAATATAAACTTCTCATAATGCATGGTATATTTGAAATAATTTGAATATTTTTTGATAAATAACTATTGTTTTAATACATGGACGTAATTATGCTTAATCTTGATCTTGATGCAGAAAGGAACAAAACGAAAAATCATCAGAAATGAGATTTTTAGTCAGGATGATTAAAAAATATCCATATTTGATAATGATCATGCAGAAGTGAACCACACGAAAATCTCAAAGGCATTCATAAAGTTGAAGATTATTTTCTTATTATTATATTGAATTATTACCGCCATATAAAGTTTAAACCTATAGTTTTTTCCAAGTTTAATATTTGTGTCTGGGTCAATTGTGTTTAGGTACGCATAGAATTATTATTTTTTTTTATGATACGCGATTTTGTCTTGATTTTTCTTTTCACCTCAGCACCACCTCACCTATAGAACCAATGATTTTAGTGCTATTGATAAAATGATAATATCTACGGGAAAAGGACAGGAAGCTAATTAATTTAAATTAAAATTACGTGGTGAATTATTATTTTACGGACATCCCAAAACGTGATATACAAAATGGTTTTATTCAAATATAAAACCATTTTGTACTTTAATTATTTCATCAATTATTGCAAATGGCATTTTGATTTATCTTGAAACCACACTATGGCATTGCTGACTTTGTAGATAACACAAAAAAAAATGAAATCTGAAAAATGACATAACGTTCATTGAATTATTAAAATGGTATTATAGTATTTTTTATTTTTATGTAAATACATGCAAAAACTATTATTATGTCTAAAATATCGGCTTCAAGAAGTAAATTCGTCTCCAGACTCCTCCTAGTAAAAAATAAAATAAACACACTCACAGTGGGATGAAAAACAATTAGGTATTAGCACCTAATATTATTATATATGATAAATAATATGTTTGGTGGTATTAGTTCATATTATGTCATGATATATTTTTTCAAGACGCACGCATCTTCCGCCACAATTGAAGCCGTTTAAATCCTTAAACGCTCCAAATCGGGCGTTTAACTTTGAAGGCGTTTAACCGACTTGAACGTGTCTAATTTCGCCAGTGCATACAAAATATTGTAGTTAAACGCCGTCAAATCTTAAACGAGCTTAAGTACGAACGGAGAATACGGGCCTTAGAGAACGCCAAGAAACTTGTCGTTCAACCCTCAAAAACCTTTGATGTTAAAAGTAATGGACTTTCAATTACCACATTTATATTAATCATTGTTGTAATCATAGTGTTAATCATTTATGTGTGTTATAAAAGAACTCGAAAGAATAAGCACGATGTTGAGGTGGATATAAAACTTGACCCTTTCAAAAATCAACCCCGATTTTCTCAAACTTAAGGAGGGAGGAGTTATATGGCCATTTATGCTATTCTTTATATAAAATAAGCCTGTATTCAGCTTAAGCTGACACTGCATATTGTGATCATATATGTATATAACCATGCAATAGAATATAAGTTTCAGTCTTAAATTAGCCATTAGCACAACGCTTTGTCAATCGTGTACCGCAACTTATAAAATAAATTGTTTTTAAAAACAAGAGTTGCATTCTTTAAGTTATAATTAGAATATGTATAAAATGTTGAGAACTTTCCAGAGAATGCAAAAATCAAACAAAAAATAGGGTTGTGATTTGAAATAAGAAAGTTGGACCACGCCCCGAAGTTCTGAAACACCCTGTATATGTGAAAACCTTGTTCTCACAAAATTCATTTTGAACTATTGAACTTCCATTTGAAACATTTTTTTCCCAAACATCAAATTAAAAAGTTAATGGGGGGAGGGTCCATTTATCTGTGAACACCCTGTACTGTATGGGTGAACTTAGGTTGATACGTACAGTACTAAATCATGGCTTCCTTAGACATCACTAGACTGGAAATTTTACGTTCTTTTCAAAAATAGAAGAATCCAATAAGGCAACCATAAGAAAAAAGGGGTTGCAGGAAAACAAAAGACGATCAAGACATGTCATCATTCGTCTAAAAAAGGTGTCCAGATAATGTCACATTTTTGAAGCTTTCAAATCAGCCAAGTTTTCTTTGAAACTTTCTCCATTTAACCTTTGTTGAGTGTATATTAGGAGCCGAGATCCCTGTATAGAGAGATACATTCATTTTGGCTAATTATATACAGAGTATTTCATTCGAAAAAATATGCCTCAATCAGTTCTTTCAATGTTGTAGAGTCAATTTTTTATTTCCGCTATCGCCAAAAGATACCACGTGGAAAAACTTTAAACTTTTTTATCGAGCTTATTTTAAATTCGGATAGCTTGATAATGAACAAGAGTACCCTTCTTCTATGTATGGTTCAAGCTATCCAATTTTTCTCAAGCCTTTATCATACAGGTTGTTGAAAATGTGCGCGATAAAATGTACAGGGTCATTCCGTATATATTGACCCATATGCTAGCGGCGTTATCTTGAGATATGAAAATTTTGTGAAAATGAAAGTTTCAGATATTCATCTGAGCATTTCAGAAATTCTATAAAAAAAATCAAAACACTATTGGAATGTCAATATTTTTCCACAAGAAGCATTTTTTTCAATGGAACCCCTTGTATATTATCATATATTATGAAAGAGCTCATTTTCCTTATTTCAAAAATATATAGTTTGAGACCTTTCTGATAAGTCGTTCAGGGGATTTTTAAGTTTAAATCTCCATTCTATTGATTCGATCTATTAAGACACGATTCTATAATTTTTTCCATAGCAACAGGAATGTGAATTTCAATGTTTACAAACAAGAAATTTAAACTGCAGTATCTCTTGAACGACTCATCAGAAGATATCAAACTGTATATTTTTGAAATCAGGAAAACAGGCTCTTTCATAATATATGATGATAAACAGGGTGTTCCATTAAAAAAATGCTACTTGTATGAAAATATGGACATTCCGATAGTCTTTTGTTTTTTTGATAAGATATTTGAAAATTTCTGATGAATATCTAGAACATTCATTTTAACAAAGTTTTATATCTCCATAGGTAACGCCGCTAGCATATTGGTCAATATATACGGAATGATCCTGTACAACCTGATCCGAACCTGATAAACTAATCAAGGCAAATATGTTTTGAGGACATTTGTTCGGGAGATTCAAAGTATTATCCACATATTAAGTTTGTATAAAATCATGTTGCGTACTTTGAAATCTATTTAACAAAGCGCATTTCCAGTGGCATTCTTAAGGGAGCCATAACACCGTTGTGGCTAGGGCCCTAAGAAAAAAAAATAAAGAAACTTATTATCATATTTTTTTATGTGTTACCTGAATTCCAGAGATTTTACACATTTTCCCGGTCACCCTGTATCACTTGTATACAGGGTGATTCTGACATAGGTGTGATGGTAAATAGAGAAAGTATGGGAACATGTTTCCGCAAACATTAGGCCAGAAAGATGATTGAAAAATAAAGACTGCTCAGGACACACTCATCCAGGACACTGACTAGTTTTTCAAGTACTACGAGTTTATAGAAGCAAAACCTATGCGTTTTCTACAACAGATTCTGAGATACTTTTAGGTTTTATTTAATAAAAAATCAAAAATATGAAATTTTCAATCAGTTTTGCCTGTCTGAAGTCTTGCAAAAATAGTTCTTGAAGAGATACGTTGCTTAGAAAACTGCGAAGAAACCGCTGAGATTTGCATGACATTCAATTGACAATAACCATTGTCAAAAACAATCTACAGCTGTTTTATTAAGCAAAAGTTAGCTCCCGTAGTCCTTAATATATGGTGAAAATTTAAAGTCTTCAAAAAGTTTTTGCAAAATTTTAAAAGTTTATCCCAGAGACCTTTTGTTCTTGAAATAACATTTTACATTAACTAATGAAAATTTTACCTTGCTGGGCATATTTCGTGAAAATAGAAGACTTGTTTTATCATCATATTGAAATAGATTTGAAGAAAATACTTTCCTAAGTGCTCCAAAACCATTGGACAAAAACTCTATTATTTTAATTTTATAAACAAATAGAATAACTTTGTTGAGCATTTTTTTTAAATATTCGACAATCTGGTATATTTGCGTCAATTTTGGAACAAAAGAGATCAACTCTGTACGCAAAAAGGCATCACAAATTTAAAAAAAAACATCAAAATCCCTCAAGAAGTTCCAGAGATATACATTTTTGGGGATGTTATTTATTTATTGAGTTGATTTTTTTGTTGGCGCAAAAATGCCAGATTGTTGAATATATAGGATGTTTCATTAATATTGCGAAAAAAATCGGGAAGAGTTTTCCCGCTTCAAAATAAGAACAAAACTTCCTATAATATATGAACTGATGTCGATCTTTTCATGAAAATTGGTATTTAGGGGTTTCTCATCATTCGAAATCCGAATTTGATGTTAGTATGGCTCTAACTTGTAGAGGGCGCTACCTACACGTATTTTATCTGCTACGAACAGCCATAACTGTTTTGGACGTCCCTGTATTATATCTTTAACTAAGAAAAACGATTTCTTCATCACTTAAGCGCAGCAAATGTATACTTGTTAGAAGTCGCTACGTGCCACCATTCTCGAGATATTTGGATTTGAAATAATGAATACATGTGATACTGACACTTTGGCCAAGCATGATGTTTCATTGATAGTGCCAAAATACAGGTTTAAATTTTCTATGAACATGTCTCCGAAAATGCTTCGTTATAGAGCTACACGGTGTTAAAGTTTTTATTTCATTTAAATCTTTTTAGTTTTTCAATTTGTTTTTGTTCAAATAATATTTGAATAAGTGTTGATAACATCACACACAAGTCGACTTTCAATAACTTGTAGTAGGTTACCTTTGTCATAATTTCAAAATTTCATGTATTAATTATTTCTAATCCAAAAATCTCGAGAATGGTTGCACGCAGCGACTTCTAACAAGTAGACATTTTATGCGTAGAAATAATAGGTGTGGGTAGCGCCTTCTACAAGTTAGAGCTATACTGAGGTAAAATCCGGATTTCGCATGTTAAGAAACTCCCAATCACCAATTTTCATCAAAAAATCGACATTGTTCCAGATATTATTTAGAAAAAAAATAATTAAAATAAAATTTCAACACCCTGTAGCTCTGTAACGAAGCATTTCCGGATACATGTTTATAGTGAGTTTTTTTCTTATTTTAAAGCGAGGAAACTTATCCCGAATGTTTTCGCAATAATAATGAAACACCATGTATAGCAATTGCAAAAAATGTATTCTATTTATTTATAAAATTAAATGAATAGAGTTTTTGCCCAATGGTTTTGGAACACTGGTAAAATATTTTCTTCAAATCTATTTTAATAATATGATGCATGGAACAAGTCTTCTACTTTCACGAGATATGCCAAGAATATTGAAATTTTCCCCGGTGTTTAATGTTATTTGAAGAAAAAAAGGTCTCTGGGATAAACTTTTGAAATTTTGCAAGAATTATTTGACGGCTTAGAATTTCCATCATATATTAAGGACTACAATAGCTTACTTTTTACACAATAAATCAGCCGTTAACTGTTTTTAGCAATAGCTATTGTGAAATGAATATCATGCAAATCTTAGCGGTATTTTGCAATTTTCCAAGCAACATATAGACATACCTATCAAAAATCAAAAACGGCATTTTGAAAGTTTCACGATTCTCTACAAGACAGTAGGAGTGTTTGTTGTCCTCCACTAGTGTAAACGAAACTACACTTTTCTACCCTGCGGCGTTTGTTATGCTGTTAGTGCAAACAGTGTAGAGTGTTTGTTATATCAGGGTAGGTTGCCCATTACTGCACTCACTACCCCAGTTCAAGAGAAGGTGTGACAAGTGTAGCGTAGTGTAGAATAGGGTGGGGCGCTTATATTGTGTATTTTGTGAACAAACCATGACTTAACCTAACTAACAATAAAAAGATTAGCAAATGAAAAGGAAAATTTTGTAGTGAAGAATTAGTGTGGATCTTATCAAATAAATCAAAATTGGTGATCAAAATGGTGAAAGTGAATGTATACAGTCATACGATATAGACTCCGATCCCGATCAAACATAATATGGAATCTTTTTATCCACTCGAGATGCAGAAAGATACGAAACTGGTGAGCTTTGTATTCATTTATATTTTTCAATCTTATTCAATTTCCTTTCCTGCTTAGATTTGGAATTCGCAACACTTCGCATAAACTCTCAAAAATCAACATTAGCATCAACCACGATAATGATCCCAAGGCAGGCTGCAGTGGCTTATCTGGTAGAGCATGCTAGCATAAATCCAACCCAACTATTGATAGTGTATTAACTAAACTGTAGATATCAAGATAATTCGTTGAATAAATCTCTGCCAATGCGGAAATGGCTTTTGAATTCAATATCCGTATAGGCAAGCACCAAGCACTATACAGTCTCAAAAAACTCTCTCAATACAGTTCCGCTTCTTTTGCGGTCATGTGTATTTGGAATTAATACGGTTAAGCTGTGTTCAGAACCAGAACTTGAAGATGAGGAATCATCATGATCGTCAAAAATGTCAGACAATAATCCCCAATACTTTAACTTTACTATTCGAGTCATCCATCGTTGTTCTGTTTCTGTTTGTTTATTTTTCAGGTTGAAATATCTGCTAAATCTGCACGAACGCACTTGTTGAATCTCTTTTATACTGACAGTCATGACTTACACCAGCAGTTTGCACTACCCTACCCTACACCGAAATAACAAACACACCCAGTATGTCTAGATTATTTCTCCAAGACTTCATATTCTGATAGCTTGACTATTTTGTTAGACACTTGACTTGACTTGAAAACTCAAACTTTTCAACACTTTTTACTTGACTTGACTTGATTTACGATCAGAACTACTTGACTTGACTTGACTTGAAATCAAGCTACTTGATACTTGATTCCGTGAAATGTATACAGAGGATTCACTGAGCTTACAGCAAGCAGGCACTTGCGTCTAGCCGGCATGTATGTGGAAACATCTATACCGAACCGACCTCTTCAACTTAAAATTGAGATTTCATAAATTCAAATTGAGATAAAACAATTTCACATTGAAACTAATCAGAATCGAATAACATATTATACATAGGTACATACTCACATATTTACACAATAAAAACAAATCAATATCATGTAGACGAAATGTTACTATTTTGGGTATTTTTTTGCTAAGATTAAGATTAATTAGCAAGTCAATTCATTTATTGATTTGCAATAAATTAATATCAACAACTGCGCAAGATATGTGGCACACATTGAAAGGTTTATTCCAGAATCTTTGATCTAAGTTCACATTCGAATAAGTGAATGAGTAAAATGTATAATGACATATCAAATTCGTTTTCGTGGTACTTACGTATTGTACTTATTTATAATAATATTATGTCACATTTTTTTTCCACTTTTTCTAAAATGTACATAATAATGATTATTCTTATAATTAAGCAATAATTATCATTATGACTGACTGACCAAAGCATCTTATTATTTTTGCCAGATAATATTAATTTTGATTTTCTTATGTATCAAGATATGCCAATCAATCTGATTCTGCTTAGTTACAATTTGATAGCTTTCCATGGTCGAAGTCAACGTCCGGTAGAAAAATGACAAGCTCTAAGCTCTGCTACATTTTAAATTCTGGTGGGCATTAAACCGGACACTTGAGACAACTTGGCAATGTTGATCTCGATTGATGCGGTGATATGCGTCATTCCTGCCAATGTCACTACTGTCAACTGTCAGGAACGTAGCTTACTAAGCTTACCTGCCGGCCTGCCGCGAAAACTATAACAATAATAATTTACTGTTTTCATTTTTGTTTCTTTTTGTATTATTACAAGATTTTGTTTTGTTGTTTTATTATTAGTTATAATATTCAATATACTTATAACAAAGAATATCCGTTTGTTTTTTCATATATTTTTGATAAAAAATTGCTTTTTTTTGTACTCAGATTTTATTCTTTTCACGCTTGGGCAGTACAGATCATTGTTATAAAATGTACATTTTTTAAAATCAAACTCAAGTAGCTTGAATATTTTGGGCTTGATCGTCAAGCTACTTGATGTCTAACTACTTGACTTGACTTGAATTACAAAAACTGCTACTTGACTTGAGATTGACTTCTCAAGTCAAGTCAAGTCAAGTCAAGTAGCTCGGAAATCAAGTCAAGCCGCGAATCACTGATTATTTTACTGTAACTTTTTATTGTGTTTTGCTGTGATTCGTGTAAAGACTTTTGAATTGTGTTTTTTCGAGTAGCTCAAAATCGCATTGTTGGGTGAGTTTGTATGTAAAATGCTTGATTGCTGTGTTTTTTTTTGTCTTACTGAATATATCAATTACATTGGTGGTAATGTGACACAAAATGAATGTAAACATCAGGTAAAAAATCGATATTGAAGTGAGGTTAGAAAATAATGTGGCAGGCACCAGTTGGTCTTAGAGCCACCAGAGTGCGTATCGCTTCTCTTGAATTGCCAATAGTTTCGTATTATAAGAGCCATGTCAGCCATTGTTGAAGCTTAACTGAAACTTAGAGTTCCATAAACACAGAATGTCGCACAGCAGGCAGTTTCACGAACACAGTCATTATTTTTATCACTTTCACGAGCTCAAAATGTCAATAGGTTATTATCTACAAAAGCAATTCTCTAAGATGAATTTAGAGGGAATTGATCCCCGACGATGATTCAGAAACAATTTTCTTTGCAGATATGGGACACGAGCTGGTTCCAGTAGCTGTCAGCATAAAGATGCCTGAAGTGGTGGAAGGCAGTGTGATCATGACCGGGGTCTACACTTTACCCGAGGAACCAGTAAATGAAGACATTTTTGAAAGAAATGTGGAAATTTGAAATATTAGTAGTTGTATTCGATTTCCATGCATTCTATTGAATTCAAACAGCCTTCAGCATCATCAAGTCTTGAATCACTTACGCCCGTGATGTTGTCTGTATAACATCTGTATTTTCTCTGTTAACGCAGTGTCAATTTGAAGAGATACGATCAACGGAAGCTTCAGACGGTCAAATACTTTCAATTGGGAGTCAAAAAGCCACAAGAGCAACCTCTCAATTTGAGAAGTTTTACATTTTGTTAAAATGCAAACCTTGGTCATAAGTTTTGTTACTTGTGTTCATTAGATCCAAAAAAATTGTACGAATACTTAGATCTTATTGTACCCCTCACTTCCAGTCATTTCATTAGACAGAGCAAAAAGTATCTGTATCATCTTATGAAGGTAGCTCATGAGCTCAAGGGATAACACGAAGACTAACTTCCTAGTTTTCAAATGATAATCATGTATTTCAGAAGTTTATCGTAACATTTGGGTACTTTCCAGTATATACCTGTCCAAATTGAAACTATAATAATCTACCTACCTACCCTTTTTAAAGACAGCGTAGCAGTGAATGAACTACACGTGGTCAGACAAAGCGGCGCGATTGAACAAGTCATCGTTTCACAATGTCTGATCACGTGTAGTTTGTTTTCTTCGACGGTGTCTTGAAAACAAAATAGACTATAAAAATAAACTGCAGTGCATTCTCACTTGGTTTTTTATTCTGAACCACTTTCTTCAATAACATTTTGTCATATCTCTTATAGAAGAAGCTCTTTACTAGTGAGAGAAATAGCTTTTGGGTTAGTTTCCAGGACATACTTGATTTTTTAAAATTATGACACAAATCAGTTTCCATCCAAGCAGAGCTGAACCCCAAAAGATGAAATTTCAAGTGAAGAGTTTTTTGGCTTTTTCACCTATTCATGCGTCGATCTGGGGACACACTCTATATTATCAATTTATTCACACTCGCTTGACTTCATCGATCGGTTGGTCTGTCTGTAGCAGACTTGACAGTTAACTGCAAAAGAAGTTGTGCGAGATCAAATTTAAAATCTCAGAAATGTCTGATGTGAAAATTGTGGGAAGTCCATGATAAGATTTTCAAAAAAACTTACAAGCTGATCAGAAGAAATGAGGAGAAATTGTTCTGAGGACACCAGTACATGAGGACAAAAACAACATCATACATAATTTCATTCTTACAGAAAAATTGTATAATATAAAGCAATAATCATGAATTACTTTCTGAATAACAACAAATTATTAACAATTGCTTAGTTCGAGTTTACTGCACTTCTTTTTTAAAAGGTACTACTTTTTCTAGAGATGATAATAATTGTGGACTCTCAATCCTCCCGCTGAAACTGGTTCATGTATGAATAAAAGATTTCGTGCCCCCAAAAAATCTTGCGGAAGAAGAAATAATAATAATATTGGTGATTTCAAGAATGCTATCTTCTTCTTTGGTGTATCATTGGTGTAATACTATGCATACTCAACGGTTTATGATGATGCTCGACCAATGTTCAATTTACAACTGAGTAATCTAAGAGTGTAGAGTAGTAGTTAGCACCTATCAATCAACAGTCAGTAGAAATGTAAACATTATCCTAAGGAAGTTATTGAAAATATTAGTATTCAAAACATGGAAACTTGTAAATATTCTATTGCTTAGAAACACTTTCAAAATTTCAAATCATTCAAGTAAATTATTTTCAAGAGCACTCAGTAATAAAAATGGTTTCAAAGGCTGTAAGTACTATGAGAGAATGTCTCTTTACTGGAACAATTTTTTTTTGTGATAGACTGTCAAACAATCAAATAATTTAATTTGTTTATGATAAACGATTGATCATTTAATGTTTTTCTTAAGCGATTAGATACATTTTCTTGATCTTAACTGTTCATGGGATGAAACGAATATAAGTGCAGAATACTTGCAAGTCGTTTGTCAATGTTTAATATTTGTAAAAATAATAAATCATTTTGAACATGGATCAATTAATTCATTTTGCATTCACTTCGCAAATGTAGACTAGAAAAAAAAATAAAAAGAGTGATCAGTGAAAAAGATGTCACAATGAGGACGTGAAGTTCTTTGACTGGACCCTCGCCTATCGTGCTCTTGGGACATAGCAGTCAACGAGAAAAAAACATAATACAGTACAAGCTTGGTAAAATCCACACACGCTGTTATGAACAGCCCAGTAATATGGACACAATTTTTCTTATTAAGGCTACTTTTTTATATGAACATCGTATGATTTTGGTAATATGAACAGAGGGAATAAACTCGTTTGAGCCTGTAGTCTGAGTAATCTGGGCCTGTATTATTACATTACGATAACCAATTGGTTATTGATTGACAGCCAACTCACTGGCAACAGTGGTAACCTTTCAAAGTTGTCAACCAATAGCCAATTGGTTATATTCATTCCATCGTTGAATATCGACTTTAATTCCCGGCATTACACAGTTTCCACTGACGGTAGCAGGTTAAATCAAATCAAATATGAATACAAAATGGTAAAGTGAAAAACAATAATAAAAAAAAATAAGCCCGGTATAAAGTGATTTTGAGTTTGGTGTATGTATGTTGTTATCGTTCTGCTCGCGTGAAGTTGAGAAACATTGAACTTGAAAAAGTTGAAGCAAAGGAAAAATCGAATTGTTTACCTTTCGAAAGAAGCACTAGAAGACGCTAATAAAGGATTGAACGCTACCGTACTGGAGAGAAAATATGGTATTGCACAGTTTGTTTATTAAAAACAAAAGAGATCAAATTCTTGAAGGGTTAATACATTCAAACCAACCCGTTATTTCTTGCATAAGACTAAAATTGTATCGTCTGTTTGCTTATACATGGTGAGGCACGAAAAACTTCACACCAAGCTTTTCTCAGTTGTTAGGTGATTAATCAAAAATCGCTTGGACACGTCAATTTTTGGTATTTTCACCCTACACCTGTCAACTTCCAAGCAGGGGTGATAGCTTCCCCTAGAATTTTAAATAGAAAGGTGGTCGACTGATACGTAATTGGATAAGTATTTCTATCAAGACTATATCCCCAAAGTGTCAAGTTGCTACTGTTTATTATCATTTCTTATTTTTTATTATTTTTTAATATCTTTATTTTTTTTGTGAGTACCTGTGATCCCCACTTTAACAAGGGGTTAAGATTTGACAAAAATGTGTCCCCCAAAAAAACCAAAATTGACGTGTCTGAGCGATTTTCACCTTAGAGAAAACCCTGTACAATGTTTCATTAGTGGTTGAGGCCTCTACAACAATTTTTATTTATTAATTCATGAATTTAACTTGTTTAACCTGTTTCTTAGAAAATGTTCTATTGGTGGTTCAAACTCTAAGTCTTTATACATGTGTCAATTTGAATAACTAGATTGCTTAACCGCCATCATTTCGGTATTATAAGAAATTGCTAAATATGGAAACTACAGGTGGTGAAAAGAATGACCTCAAAGTAGATACACTACCCGAAAATAAATACCGGACAAGAATAGTTTGAGTCAATTTGATATCCCCGTAGCTTTTTTAATTTTTGTCCGATTTTAGCAAAATTTCTACCAAAGTGTAGCCCTATGTCTCGAGATAATCCACTTAATTTTGGTTTTGGCTTGCTCATTATACAGGGAGGAATAGAAGCTACTTTTTACCCTCAAGTTTTTAACACACTGTGGAAAAATTGAGCTGCAAAATTGATCTTTATTATGCTCTGTTGTGAAGTGCAATCTTTTCTCGGCAGAATGTTTTTTTGGTCATGTCGATATCTGCTTTTTCAAAGAAGATACAGATGTTTAAATGAAATGCTGCAGTTTTTCGATATTTTATCAACAATTAATGAAAACATTCTTATAGACTTGCATAATGTTTAGCCCTGTGTCTTGAGATAATACAATTAATTTTGGTTTTCCAAAAATACTGATGACTTGGTCATTATACAAGTAGGAACAGAAGCTACTTTTTCACCCTCAAGTTTTCAACACCATGTGTAAAAATTGAGCGGCAAAATTGATCTTTATCATGTTATGTCGTGAAGTGCGGTCTTTTCTTCAACAGTTGTTTATGTCGATAACTGCTTTCTAGAGAAGATACAGATGTTTGAAGAAAATACTGCAGTTTTCCGATATTTTATCAACAATAAATGAAAACATTCTTCAAGACTCGCATGAACATATGTTCTGAAATTCCATATTGTTCCAATTTACCCAATGTTTCATATTGGGCAAATATTCCACCTTGAGCACTCTTTGGAGGCGGTTGTATCATGGTGTGGACTGGGGTATCACTACATGGCCGTACTGATCTTTTATTAATTGAAAATGGGGAATCAAACACATGGGATAGGTATGCTGAGATTGCTAGGTAAATATGTTTGCAATAGACATCTGGAAACCTTGCCTGATTTGCGAGAAGCCCTTCTTGAAAAACAACAAAAATATTCCATCAAAAGCATGCCATTCTCATGGCAGAAGTCATCGGGATACGATGTGACAATACGCTCTATTAATTCAAGAACATTTTGTTCATGCAAGCCTAAAAAGATGTATTCATTCATTGTTCATAAAATATCGAAAAACTGGAGCATTTTCTTTATACATCTGTATCTTCTCCAAAAAAGCAGATTTTGACATGAACAAAAAATCATTTTGTTGAGAATAGATCGCACCTTACAACAGAATAAAAGAACATAAAATCTCAACATCCTAAAGCTCTGGAAAGAAGCATTTCCGGATACATGTTGGTAGGAAGTTTTGTTCTTCATCGGTTGTGCTTAGAAAGTTAGATGACATCAGAAAACATTAGATCTTTGAATGCTTTGAATGAACCTACCGAAAATTGGAGTACATTGTTTATTCACCGGATCTCTACTAAACTGAATGACGTTTCGTTGTGGAAATGGGAACACTTGTAAATCCAAAAACTTTTGTTGTCAAACATTCAGAAGTTTTCACGTGACAGGGCTAATCTTTTGGAGGCATTGGAACAAACAAAACCAGAAAAGAGACCGGCCAGGTTAATCCTGCGAATCTCAACGCAAAATCTAACGCTAGAAATCGATCCCTTGTCACTTCGAACACTGATTCTTGTAGTTATTGTTGAAAGGAGCATTTTGTGCCGATGTCAAGAAGATCGGCGTAAAACGTATCAATGAAGCAGAGAAAAAGAGACATTGTTTAAATTGTTGGCGTGTGGGTCACATGTTAAAAGATTGTTTCTCTGGCCCATGCATAATTTGTAAATCAAGGCACAACTCGTTACTGCACCTTGTTCAAGAAAATTCGAAGCCATCTAGAGACGACCACTCAAGAAATTTCATTGGCGATGAAGAAGCTCAGCAAGCTTTAGAAGGAGTAAATTGCGCATTTTCGTCGAGTTTGAATCAGGGTAGTTTGTTAGCAACTGCCTTGGTTCGTGTTATCTATGTTTGTTTCGACGGTGGTTATGTGTGTTTATTGAAAGATGCGTTTTTCTGATGTGATGATAATTTATTTAAAATTTTACACTCTAACAATGATTTTTTAATGAGAAGACTTGACGGTTTTCCAATCAATTTTTTGACTATTGATTTCTGCTGCCAAGCAACTCGACTTTGTTCTTTTTGACACAATGCCTCCTTTAAAATGTCATTTTTGCCTAAACATACCACCAGCCTTGAAATATAAACCTAACATTTCAACAATTCTGATAAAAGTCACCAACTAGTTTAAAACACCAACTAGTTAAAAACAGTCTCAATTGGTAGACGGCAAACTTTGTTGATTGCACGTCTAGAAAAACTTTTGTCATCCAAACACACAGTCATCGCCACCAGGATAAAGTTCGGTTACTCTTGCTAATCTCCAACGTGATTGTGGTAGGTAATCGTCCTTGATGATCACCAAATCTCCTACTTGAAGAAGGGATGATCCATGCTTCTCCATTTTTGCCGGTTTTGCAATTCGGACATATATTCCTTGTAGAACCAGACCCAAAAATGTTGACTAATTTGTTGTAGTTTCTGGAACTTTGACAAACGATTTTCTTGGACTTGAATTGAACCTTGATCAGGCAATGACATCCCGACTAGGAAATGTCCTGGGGTCAATTAGGAAACATCTTCAGGATCAGGTGATGATGGGCACAATGGTCGTGAGTTTAGCACTGATCGATTTGATTGAGTACAGTTGTAAAGTCTACGTAGTCTAAGTTAGTGTTACCGATAATGCGTTTCAGATGGTGTTTAGAGCTCTTCACCCCAGCTTCCCACAATCCTTCAAAATAAGGTACTCTGAGCGGGATAAATTGCCACTCTATTTCTTGACTAACTTAATCATGCTCGATAACACTAGCATTAGGTTTCAAGAATGATTTTAATTCTGAGTTGGCGCCAATGAAATTTGACCCATTATCTGAATACATTTTCAGAGGTCTTCCCCTCCTTGATATAAAACGCCTCATGGCCGCTAAAAATGCTTTACTACTTGAACTAGTGAGTAGTTTCAAGTGTATAGCCTTTGTCGCCATACACACAAAGATTCAAACATAAGCTTTTATCAATTTATACCCAGGCGTTTATTTATCTTTTATCAAGAAAAACCCGACATAATCACAACCTGTATTTTAGAATGGAGTACATTGATTGAGTCTTTCTGGTGGTATAGTTCACATTATATAATTTTGCGGTTTTGGTTTCAGCTTAAAACATACCACACATTTGTGAACTATTTGTCTTGCTATAGTTTTTCCTGATATGGTTCAAAACTTTGCACGGACGGAAAATGAAAGTTGTTGAAGACCACAATGCATTAAACGCCAATTTTCGCTGATCATTATTAATTCGATTAACTTATGTTTGTTGTGCAATTTTATTGCATGTTTTTTAGAAAATGGAAGATTTTCCTTTCGCAATCTGCCTCCAACTCTGATGATTACATTGTCATCTAGAAACGGATTTGACGATAAAATACTACTGGATTTACTTACTAAACCCTGAATCAACCACGGGCAACCAGAAAAGCAGTGATGCAATCCCCGGTGCCGGTGTATCTGCCATTAGTACGGGCGTTGGCAGCACCTGAACAAAATGGCAGAGCTTTCCGGAGCACAGCAAAGGAAGCTTGCGATAGCGAGGGCTAAAGCCAAGGGGGAGCCTATTCGGCCTCGTAAACCGAGGACAAAAAGGAATCCCGGGAATAGAACCCTCCCGAATACCTCAGGGAACACTGGGAACCCTGATGCTCAGGCCGCAGAGCCTGGGGCCTCATCTAAACCTAGGACCCCAGTAAGCAAATCTTCTGCTAAAAGGGGTCGCTCTGAGGGCAACACTCCAACCCCAGAAAAAAGCGCCAGAAAAAAGCCACGGCACGTAGATGCTAAAGTAACATCCAGTACATCAACTGGGGAAACTTACAGCGAAACCCTTGCCGAGCTTAGAATGGCTATCACTTCCGAAAAGTATCCGAAGAAAACCCTTACTGAGGAGCAGTGTAGAGGCCTACAGCAGACTCTACTCCAAGAAGTATTCAAATGCGAACCCAGAACTGGTCCTCAGTTCAAGAACAGCAGCTCCAGAGGTCGGGTGATCTATATCACTTGCGCCAATGAAGCTGCCAAGACTTGGCTGTTGCGGGTGGTTCCAGGCTTCAACCCCAACGAGGGAACCAGTCTTCGGATTGGCCTGGCACACAGAGTGGTGCCAGTCGTGAGGGGTGCTTCTGGATACCAACAAAATCCGCGGGAGTCAAGGAACCGGCACAAGCTCTCCAGTTTCTCAAATCCTAGAACATGGGGCTGAAGACCGAGGACTGGAGAATTGTCAGCCACAAGACGGACAATGAGGGCATGACACTCATTGTCGGTCTTGACAGTAGATCTCTGAAAGAGCTGCAAAACCGGAATCTCCGAGCCTACTTTGGGTTAACGCAGCTAACCTTCAGACTTCTCAAGAAGGAGGCTCCCGATGCTGAGGGTGATTCAAATAAACCTTCAGCACAGTAAAGGAGCATCTGCTGCCCTTTGCCAACAGCTGGCAAAGAATACCATAGACCTGGCTATCATACAAGAACCCTGGATTACGAAGGGAAAAATAGCCAGTCTAGAAAACACTGGAGGTACGATCTTTTACAATGAGCAACTAACAGGCAACGTGGGAGCTTGCATATACGTGGAAAACGGAGTGCAGGCTATCAATATTAAAGAACTAAATTCCAGGGATCAAGTTGCCGTCCAACTGAGCTACAAAGAGAAAGGAACCCAGAAGGACATTATAATAGCCTCGGTTCACCTTCCCCACGATGCAACCAGACCGCCATCATCGGAAGACTTGGAGAAACTAGTGAATCACTGTGGGCAGAGAAACCTACTACAACAAAAGAGGTGAGTCTCAATTGGATTTTATTATAACTCATGATCTGGAGAATCTGAACAATGGCAACAAACCCACTTTTGCAAACCGCATACGGTCGGAAGTTATTGATGTCACACTGTCGACCTCCCGTATCAATCCCAGCATACAGCGGTAGCGCGTATCCGATGAACCATCCCTGTCGGACCATGGGTATATACAGATGGAAATCAATAGCATTGACAAGCCGTCAGAAATGTACCGCAACCCACGCAAAACAAACTGGGCTGAATACCGGAAGGAGCTGGAGGCGGGGTTGAGCGGGGTCAAGGAACGTATGCTTAACAAATTTGATGTTGAGGTTGTAGCGGAACCACTACAAAACGCCATGATTCACTCTTACCATCAAAGTTGTCCGCTAATCCGGCGTTCTTCATGCAAGGACACAACCTGGTGGAACAAGAAACGACAAGATGAAGGGGGAAACACGCAGACTCTTCAATGTGGCCAAGAAAACCGGTGAATGGCATGAATACCACCATACTCTGACAAAATACAATAAAGAAGTAGGGGAAGCTAAGAGGAACTCCTGGAAAAAGTTTTGCACTGAGGTCGAAAAAACCTGTAAAGGCGCACGTCTTCAGAGAATTCTAGCTATAAATCCCCTTCCACCAACGGGAACACTAAAGAAACCAAATGGGGAATACACGAAAAATGGCGAAGAAACCATTGAGACATTACTCAGGGCACACTTTCCAGACTCGACTATAATCAACTCGCAACAGGGAACCAACTCCCTATCTCCTGAGATCCTCCTGATGAGAGGATCAAGGGGGATGATTGGGTCACAGCCCGACAAATTGTGACACCAAATGGAATTGAATGGGCTTTAAACTCATTCAAACCATACAAAGCACCTGGATGCGACGAGATAATACCGGCTCACCTGCAGCAGGGCAAAGCTCAACTCATATCAATGCTTTGTCAACTATCCAGAGCAAGCCTGGCAACGGAACACATACCCATGATCTGGAAACTCTCACGAGTGGTCTTTATACCGGAACCCGGGAAAGATAACTCTCAGCCCAAGGCATTCCGACCAATAAATCTCTCGTCGTTTCTACTCAAAACGATAGAGAAAGTGATTGAAAGGCCCATTAGGGAAACCTCCCTAATAGAGAGGCCACTACACAAGAACCAAAACGCCTATCAACCTGGTAGATTATGTGAAACTGCTTTGCATGAACTTGTTCATAAAATAGAGCAACCACTGAACAACCAAGGAATTAACCTAGCTGCATTCCTTGATATAGAAGGAGCATTTGATCATACCTCTTTCAATTCAATGACCACCGCAATTAACCGGCGTGGAATTAAAGACACAGTTTGTAGGTGGATGAGAAACATGCTGGAAGGTAGGTGAGTTAAAATTCAAATTCCTTTATTCATGCCAACAAAATAAATAATTTTACATACGTCAGTATGTCAAGCAACTATGGTTGAAAAAACTGTAACTATAGAGGCAGCTAAGGGCTGCCCCCAGGGTGGAGTTAAGACCCCTCTCCTCTGGAACCTAGTCGCAGATGAACTACTGGTGGAGTTAAACAGCAAGAAATTTTTATGCCCAAGGATATGCCGATGTCGTAGCAATACTTATCACTGGCAAACACGCCAAGACAATATCAGAACTGATGCAGACAGCTATGACTATCGTAGAAGACTGGTGCAGGAAGATGAACCTGAAGGTCAATCTTGAGAAAACCTTCCTGGTCAGCTTTACGAGAAAGAGAAGTATAGCGGAATTATTTAAACCCATATTCTTTGGACCAGAACTGCAGGTGGCAAGAGAAGTCAAATACCTAGGCATTATCCTGTATGACAAACTCACATGAAATTCACTTCTACAGAAAATAGTCAATCGAGGTGAAGCCACAATAATGGCAACAAAAAGAGCGATAGGAAAGAACTGGGGCATGAATCCGCGCATGGTACACTGGCTCTACTGTACCGTGGTAAGACCCACTCTTGCTTACAGCTCTGTTGTCTGGTGGCCGAAAATCGAGAAGCGACAAGCAGCCACTGAACTTGCAAAATGTCTTTCTGTGTAACGGGAGCCATGAAAACTACTCCAACACTTGCCATGGAGGCCATGCTTAACCTACCTCCTTCAGATATCTTTATCAAAATGGAAGCAAGAATGGGAGCATGTAGACTTAGCAACACCGGGAACTGGAGCTACTCAAACTTCCAAGGACACACTAAGATAACCAGCACAATCACGAATCACCTAGTAACAATGAGGAGTGACATTATGCTGAAAAACATTGACTTAAGAACGACCCCCAAGACCAAGCTAATATGGGAAGAGGAAACGGTTATAAACCTTATTTGGGCAATGGAGCTCTTCGACTAAGAGACAGGCCAAAGAAGATACAATAAGCCCAACTAGAGGCTGCGGTGTCGGGGCCAACCGCCCAAAACTCGTAGAGCCTGTACTTCAGTAATCAGTAATCAGTACTAAACCCTTATTTTTCACATCATTCACTTCCGCTCTAAATGACTGCAATTGAGATACTTTTATCAAATTTTTCAACGCATCGGTAAGTTCATTCACACTCAATTCTCCTATGATACGCTTGGATTTTTCACTTTTTTTCAAATTAAACACAAATCTTTTACAGTATGCAATCACGCATTGTAACTTCAACAATGTGGCAATTTTGAAAAAATGTCCCAACTATTTTTTTTTAACACTCAAATTTACTTGAATACGTTGTTCAGGTGGTGATACAAATTTTTTCCGACATTTAGGCGCACCCTTTATCCAACAAAGAGCTATTGTTGAATCGCTTCAGTAATAATATTTTACAAAGTCATAATTTAAAGATAATTCTACTTTTTCAGTCAATTTGCAAGCTAACGCCACAGCAGTTGAGTCCAATCTAGGCAGAGTAACAGGACGCACAGGCGCAATCTTGCTTTTTGCAGTTATCAGTTGGCAAGAAAATCACTTTTATTCAATTGACATCGAATGTAGATACTAGGGAAGAAGGAAGTGGAGTCCTCAATTCTTCACAAATTTATTAATTAACTAGAACCCTCGACGCGTTTCGGCTTATCTAGCAATCATTTAGAGGAAGTAGAATAACAATTATTGTATATCACAATACTGTAGGACGGACGAAATGGAGCGCACCACACTAAAATGTAGATGCATGCTCCATACGCGGAATCTGAAGCGTCTGAAAAAACGCGCATTTCAACATACCTTGAATGTATGCCGAAGCAATGTCTTGGTACTTATATTTCATTTATTTGTTTCAAATCTTGACAAAACGAGATCCATTTATTTCGAAGTTCTCCTTAAACATAAATAAAAATATATTGAAGACCAACGTTTTGGCCACCAAGATATGGAGTTTTGGTAAAAGGTGTACCGAACTACGCCGCAGAATCTGGATGATCTGATTATAAGACGGGCATCTTATAACGAAATACTTGAATGAATGTTGGGAAAAGTCGATAAAGAAAAAATACAACTTATTACAATGATGCAAAATAGTCAACATACTGATTCTCAATTCGTTATATCTCCGGACCATTAGCCTTTAGAGAAAAAAAGACCTCAACAAAATGTGTTTCAGAATTTTATGTAGAAATCAAGATTCAAATAATATGTAGGATGTTCCATTCAAAATGAAAGAGAAAATGTTGATGTTTCATTGTTTCGAGCCATATTTTTTTGTATCCGATGCTCAATTGTTTTTCTTATAAATGTCACTTATTCCTCACCACAGCTTTTGTATTTACCGTTTATTTTTAAAAATGAAGAAATCACATGGGTGTTCACCTTTCGTTGGACAACCATGTACATCATTGGAAAGAATTTGCAGGAAGGTTTTTGAAATGACAATAAAAATTCTAGGCCCCTATTTGAAAACATCAAGTCAAGTGATGGTAGTTACTAGATACTGTACTACGAACGTAACGTCGCGTCATTACACACAATTTGAAATCATCATATTGTAGAATTTGTGTTTCTAAGATAAATAGGTTATGAAATATTCTTTAACGACATTAATTTGGGACATATCCACAATTCACCCTGTACCTCACCAACTTAAAAAAAACAACATAGTACCAAATGGGTCTTCAATGATCATCAAAAACGTTAACTTTTCCCCTTTAACCGACTTCGTAGCACTTATATGGTCCTTAGCAATGGTGGTATCACATAAAACGAACACCCTAGTTACACAAGTACAACATTGTATCGTCAGCAAACAATTTAATTTTACAATGCTCAACATGCTTGAAAATGTCATTGATGTAAATGATAAACAATAATGGTCCCAAAACCGTATCCTGTTGGACACCAAATTTTGTGTAAGCTTTATCGGAGAAAGTATTATTGACCTTCACCTTCTGTGTTCTTTTCGTAAAGTATGAAGAAAACCATTTAAGCACTGTTGCGCGAACACCAATCGTCCATAATTTTTGTATCAGTAAGTCCCTGTTTACAGTCTCAAAGGCACGGCGAAAATCGAGAAAAACGGATATCACAAACATCTAGCTCTCCAAACATTTAAACCAATCATTACATACTTCTAGTATCACAGATTCACAGGAATGAATACTTCTGAAGCCTGACTGGAACTCGTGTATCACAGAATGTTCATCACAGAAATTTACAAGTGGTTCCTTTACCACAATCTCCAATAATTTTTCGTATGGCGGCATATTATTTATTGGACGAAAGTCTTCTACCTTGGCACTGTTCGGAATTTTTGGCACTGGTGTAATAATCGAGCACTTCCATTCGTCAAGAAAAACCCCGTATGTAAAAGGGTTGTTTATAACGTCCAAAAATCTATTTTCAACAATGTTAAAAACGTTTTTCAAGATCTCACTTGAAATTCGATCTTCACATCCCCCAGTTTGCTTGAAAGTTTTTACAATTTTATTCAAATAAGACATTTTCACAGTTTTAAAACTACTTAAAACATTATTAGCCTGATCCACAAAACGCAACACATAATTAAAATTGTTTTTTGGCTTCATTTCTGAAACAATGTTAGCTTAACTCTCAATAAAATATTGGTTAAAACACTCGACAATATCACAATCCTGATTTTTGACTAGGCCATTTATCACTATATTACTAATATCACATTTTTTAATCGGTAATAGCGTTTTTAGATTCTTCCACAATTGTTGTGAATTTTTTCTGTTACTATCCAGTATTCTATGTAAATATCCATTTTTCGACCTTCGGATCAATGTTATGACCTCATTCCCAATTGATTTGTATTCTTGCCACAGGTTCTCTTCTCTCATCAAAGTAAAAGCTCTAAATTTGTTGTCTCTCCGTTTCATCATTTCTAATATTTCAGATGTGATCCATTTATTATTTCCGTACTTGGAGTTAATAACTTTTGCTTTGATAAATGTCATGGATTCCAGTGATTCTACGATCGGTGTTAATAAATTTTTCGATAACAATTGCATGTTTGTTATAGAGTTGTTCCAATCATTCTTCCTCAAATCTGTTTCCATCTGTTTTGGATCGTATTTTAGTTCTTTAAAGATGATTTTCTTGCGAAGAGATGTATGTTGTTTAACCTTTATTTCTATAATACTGTGATCACTGATTTTTGGAGTTGTGAGAACATTGCATTTCAATGTCTTGTCATTTGTGATGACATAGTCAATGAGACTTTCACTCTTATTAGTGATCCTTGTGAACTCCTTTACAATCTGAGTGAGCCCATTAATCCTTATTATCTGTATGCATTTAGACGTATAATACGAAGCCTTGAGGTAATCATAATTGAAGTCCCCCGTTATTATTTGCATTCCATCGATGTTCATTATCTCTTCCAATGAGCTTCCAAACTCCGTAATGAAAACCTTATCCGATCCAGATGGCGATCGAAACAATCCTGTGAAGACATAGTTGGATTCGTCAATTTTGAATGTAATAGTCAATAACCATAAAACCCCTTCAACATTTTTATTCAATTTAAGTTGATATGAGATATCACTTTTCAAATATATAGATAAGCCCCCAGTTCTTCTATTGTTCGTGAAGCAGTTTATAACATTGTAGTTCGGAATGGCGATCTCATGATCAAAAATATCCCTGCTCACATGAGTTTCCGATAAACAAAGGATCACTGGTTTAAACTTATCAACTAACAATTTGATTTCAATAAAATTATTTAAAAGACCTTGACAATTTGAATATAAAAACATACCCTCATTCACCTTCTTCGTTGTCTAATTGTCATTTAATAAACTTGTTCCTTTGAATGCTTTCAATCCTCCTGTAGGTATCACAGTTGTTAATGTCCCACACCATATGATCAGTCTTCATCCTGAGTCCATATTTATTGTTTGAAAAAATGCAGTTACCGCACTTATTCACAGTACTTTTACATTCACTAATTTCGTGGTTATCACTACACTTCGGACAAACTCTCTGCTCTCGACAATCCTTAGCAATATGTCCATATCTGCAACATTTATAACACCGTTTGATTCCGTATTCATTGAAGACATTGCAGCGACTCCATCCTATGTTCATTTTTTGGTGTTTATAATACTTCCCCACACCCAGCCCTAGCGGTTTTCTAGAAATTAATTGAGTTTCTTATTTTTTCTTTAAACCATAGATTTAGTTCAAATTTTAGTTTAAATTAAGAAAATATCGATCCCATCAATTTATTAATTTTCAAAAAGAAAAAACTAACAAGAAAAAATCAGAGAACACGCTACTCTTCATATTTTGCCTATCTCACGTCTATGCTTATAGTTCGTCAGAATACTTGGGTTAAACTGTGAAGAATAAATACCTGTATACTTAGCATGTTTTTGTATATTCTATGATGACTACATTTTTTCCATCGATATTTTAGCCCAAGAATAAGAAACCGGTACATGGTTTTCACTAGCTCATTCACGTATCTTTTCACTACATTTTTATGATTAAACAAGAGTCATACTTACCATTTTATCTAATTTTGTAGATAATTTTGCAATTTTCTGTTGATAGGTTGATAGGTATGCCGTCGAGTGCATTAATCAGTTGGACAAAATTTGTACCGTTTACACCTTCCTGTAACCCCTCAAAAGTTTATAGATATGTTTACAAAGTATCAAAATAGATAATTTATGTTAATACCTCAATTTTATTTTTATATGAACAATAGTAGTAGTAGAAATAAGCCATCAGTCACATAATGTTAACACTCATGTTTATAATAGTCATTGTTGCTAGTTTCGTGACTGGAGCGGAACAGAGTTATGTGATAGGAGCTCGTGGGAGGCAGTCAATAATACGAGGAAGGCTACTTTAAGTCTTCTTTATTCGATTTTCAAGCTTTCGGAGAAATTTTCTCCTTCTTCAGGAAGTCGAATGTGAAGGACAGTTTCAAAAGGCACCAACACATAACAGAAAATCACACATTATACACATGCTGTACACAAGAAATAAAATAAATGTTTAAAATACACAAACGAACTTTTACTACACTAAACATGTTAAAAAGATAAAATGGTTCAAAACTTGTAAAAGGGTTAAAATGTTAAAACTGTAAATGAATTGTGCTTTGTTCCGTTAAACTTGTGATATGCGTCCCTTTACAGTTTTAACATTTTAACCCCTTTACAAGTTTTAAACCATTTTATCTTTTTAACATGTTTAGTGTAGTGAAAGTTCGTTTGTGTATTTTGAACATTTATTTTATTTCTTGTGTACAATTATCAGCATATGTATAATGTGTGATTTTCTGTTATGTGTTGGTGCCTTTTGAAACTGTCCTTCACATTCGACTTCCTGAAGAAGGAGAAAATTTCTCCGAAAGCTTGAAAATCGAATAAAGAAGACTTAAAGTAGCCTTCCTCGTATTATTGACTGCCTCCCACGAGCTCCTGTCATATAATACTCATGACAAGATATAAATAAGAAAGGAAATACATACTATACAACATTAATATCTAGTTATAGCTCCATTTCTTGCAAAAATGTCGGCAACTCTTTGTAGTATATCGATAAATACAAATATCTACAAGGGTTAACATCATCACTCAATGGACAATTTGCATACATTTTCAAAGGACTTGAAATTTTATCTACGTATTCTAGACAATATTACATCAGCGAATTTTTTTTTTCAAAATACACAAAAATATACTGAATAAATGAAAAAAAAAACGCAAATTTCACTGTATGATCGAAAACGGGGCGGAGCCAAATTACCCTCCCGAGAGAGAAAGAGTCATCTCAGTCAATACGCCAGACGGAGACAGATAATTTATTCTGTGACGTAGTGGATGTTGATTGGTGGTCTTTAATCGGTGATTACTACATTAATAGAAGTCGTAGGTTGATTTTTCAAACATCAATGGCAACAGTACTAACTAATCCTTATATTTTTCATATTTCCAAAAAATGTGCAAATTATCCATTTATCCAATATTATTATATTTCTCATGATATACGCTTAATTTATCCCATACATTTCTTGTGATGCGGAAAAATTAGTTTTGCATGATGGCTTGACTTGTATGTTTTCGACTTTGTTTGATAACTTGTCAGATATATAGCCACAATGAGATGATAGGTTATCAGCACAACTTCCACATGAATTTTTTTTCCCAACTGATTAATGCACACCACTGTACCTACCTAACCAAAACACGCACTCTAGGGGCATCACTAAGAATTAGACATATCACAGAAACGACCTTAGCTTAGCCGCTAGCCCCTTAATCAATTAATGTGACTAACCTGGGTTAGGAACCCAATTGGATGGATTGCCTGATATTAGACAGTTTTCAATTTTGCCCTGTATAACAAAGACGATCGTAATCTATGAAAATTTTGTTTCTGTCATCATTCGTTTCTCGAAAAAGTAGCACAGCATCACGAAAACCGCATCTCTCTATCTTCATTCATAATGGGTATACCCCCGCAAAGACAACGAAGGTATAGTTGTTTAGTAAAAAAAGTGATTCACCATCAACAACTTCATTTTGATAGATACGTCAAAATGTCTCACAAGAAATCACTTGGATAAAGCTTAGCTTTACAAAGCATATATTTTTTGAAAGGTAGTTTCACAAAATAGATTTCAGTGAAAAATCACTTTAAAAGTTTAAGATGTCGGTTACGCCTCCTGGTGCTTATTTTGGAAATGTGAAAATATTTTCACGATCCTCTTTCAGTCATTTCAATCATGATTTTTTTTCCGCAATTCTCTACGAGAAAAAGTTTCCAAGACTCAGCTTTCAACATCATTATCTGATCACCCTGTACAATTCCAAGTTGGCATTATACAATTCTGTCTCATAACTCGGATTTGTAAATTTCCGGGATAAAAGTCGGAATTAAACTTATAAACTTATAACTCGGAATTGTAAAATTCTGAGAAATAAGTCGGAATAATACAGTTCTGTCTTATAACTCGGAATTGTACATTTCCGAGATAAAATTCGGGATTATACAATTCTGACTTATAACTCAGAATTTTACAATTCTCTGTTACAACTCGGAATCAATTTTGACTTATAAGTTGGAATTGTACAATTCTGAGTATTAACTTGGAATTAATTCCGAGATACAACACAGAATTGTAAAATTCTGTGTAATAAGTCGGAATTTCCTGACAAAATATTTTTTTACTGATGGTGTCCCTTCTACGCTTCCGTACTTCTACGCTTCCGTAAACATGAGACGTGATCGTAGAAAGTCTTGGTCTAAAATTTCTTTGTGGTTTACCCTCGGGTTTACCGTGATCGACCACGACTTTAGCAGCGTCTAACTTTTCTAAAAGTTCACATTTTGCTTTTAGAAAATCACTTACATTTTCGATGGTGGGGAGCTCACCTTCTTATTTGTAACCTTCCCACTCACGTCTTGTTTCATTGTCAAATATACTGGTTTACAAATAAATCATAGGAATTGACAATTGGTCTGTTACCTGACCTATCCAAACTACGCATTTTTTTTGTAAATAGGTTCAAAAGATTTCGCAGTTTACTATAAGACTCTCTTGTGATTACAGGTACCTCAAAATATGCTTCGACAAAATTGGAAATTATAAGTTTATTGTTTTCGTATCCTTGTATGAGCAACGACAAGGCTATTTCATAATAGGCCATTTTCATGATTTTTTCTAATTTGCTTATCAGAAAGAGCAGACAAAAATAAGCTCAATTTTTTTTCCGATGTCTTACGTAGCGGGAAAGGCACCAAAATTAACTTTGAACGTCAGGCCGATGACGTCATCCGCCTAAATCTGTGATTGGCTAGTCAAAGGCAATGTTGCCGAACAAACTTTTCCAAACCAGAGACTCGCGGCACAGCAACGCAGATGGCGACTTCGTTTTTTTGGACTAGCAACGAAAAAAACAACAGTTCATTGTCAATAATTTTAGATTTTGTAAACGTGTTAAACGAAAAATAGAGTAATTTTTCGATTTAAAAAGGAGTTTTATTGAGGAGTAGTCCCTCAACAATTTTAAAGTACGAGTTGCGAACATCTTCTTGGTCCTTTAACCCGGATAATTTTAAGAACAAGCTTCAATTTGAGTGGAAGAAATGGTGACCGAACGAGTGTGATTTGCACATGGAGATTGAAGGCAATTTTGAACGATCATCTAGTTGGAGTGAAAAAGACGCTTACGATTGAATTTGCCAGCAGTATTCCAGAAGATATAAAGTTATTTGGTCAAGCCAAAACTCAAACTCCCTACATTTTCGGGAAATTTTGAACATTGATTGAATTTCAAATTAAATTTTGATTCTATTATTTCAAGTAATAAAAGTCTGACAGATAGTCAAAAGTTCCAATTTTTGAAAGCGTCATTAGAAGGATATGAATCGAGATATAGAATAGTTGAAGGTTTGGAAGGTGTGACTAAACCTTTCGAAGAAAGTTGGCAGATTCTTTGTCAAAAATTTGAGAAGAAACAATTTTTATTAGATACGCATTTTCAAGTGTTATTTAAAATGGAAGTAGATTCTTGGCTGGAGAATAAATGTGTGTATATGGGAATATGAAAAAGTGAAAAAAACCCCAGGTGGGATTTGAACCCACGACCTTCATATGTCTAGTCTGATGAAGGTCGTGGGTTCAAATCCCACCTGGGGTGTCACTTTTTCATATTCTCATATACACATATTTGTCCTCCAGCCAAGAATATACTTCCATTTGACCATTATTAGGACAATAATCCACTCCACGTTATTTAAAATTCCACAAGTGTATAAGGAGGATTTTCCTCAATTCAATAATAATCTGGACATAATTACAAAGCATATCAATGCAATCCATACCCTTGAGTTATCTGAAAAAATTCTGCTTGACTCCCTAATTATTCATGTGTTATCCAATAAATTGGACAAAATTTCTTTGAGAGAATGGAAAGAGTTTGATTATCATGAAGAATTATCGACGTTTGATGAATTTATCACTTTTCTTGAAGACAAGGTTGATTTATTGCAATCACTGGGATAATCGTTTTCAAAAAGTCATGATTTATCCTCAAACTCAACTCCCCAGAATAAGTCCAATTTCAAAAATAATAGGCATACTAATCAATCTCATGTCAATCTCGTAGCACAACAGTCACAATTCAAATGTAATTTTTGCAGTAAAGACCATTCAATTTACAAGTGTCAAGAATTTTTGTGTTTACAAATTCCAGAAAGATTGGAAAAAGTCAATCAGCTCAATTTGTGTGTAAATTGTTTATTGACTGCTGACGAATGTTCTCGTAGCTCGTGCAAAATTTGTAAAAGCAAAAACAAAAATTTGAAACATAATTCGCTATTGCATTCAGAGAAATCGAGTCAATTACAAGAATCCCCGAAATTGAATCTGTTAGTTGCTCCTAATATGATAGACCAACCGAGCAATAATTTGTTCTACTATTTCATGTCAAGTTCAAGGTTCAAAAGTAACATGCATACGTGTTGTGCCTCACTAGACTGTGGCGCACAGTCAAATTTAATTTCCAAAGAATTTTGTAACAAATTAAAGTTGCCATGTGGTCCAGCCAAGTTAGAAACTGTAGGTATAAACAAGGTAAGCTCCACATTAGAGAAGAAATGCAACATCAAGATCTTCTCCAAGTCTACTGATTTTAACTGCAGTATTTCTTGTTATGTAATTTCAAGTTTCACAAATGTCCTGCCAAATTTTCCTGTAGACATGAATGAGCTTCAGGTGCTCAAACGAATCGTATTGGCAGATCCAGAGTTTTATCGTCCAAAGACAGTTGATCTTCTGATAGGTGCCAGTATTTTTGGGATTTAATTCAGGAAGGCAAAGTAAAATTGGGTGATGGTCGTCATATCCTACAAAATATGTCTTTTGGTTATTTTGTAGCAGAAAATTCTTCCATTAACGCTGATAGAGCAGTTTGTCATTTTGTGAAAAGTCACGTTCCAGAGGATGAGCAATTAAAACAATTTTGGTAAATTGAGGAAGTCCAAGTTCCTGATCGCTTATCAAACGATGACGTCAAATGCGAAGAACTTTTTTATAGAGATACCTTTCGCAATGAAGAGGGCCAATTTGTTGTGTTATCCTTAAAACATTCCCCGAGCTTATTAGGAAGTTCCAGAGAGGTAGCCATTCGTCGATTCAAATCTCTCGAGAAAAAATTTGTTGATCCCAAGTTCAAACAATTATATTCTGAATTTATTCATGAGTACGAGTCTATGGGACACATGTCTAAAGTAATTGCAGATGTAGTATCCAATTCATCTCCAATGTATTTTTCACCTCATCATGGCATTCTCAAAGAAGATCACATCACGACTAAATTGAGGACTGTGTTTGATGGAAGTTGTTCAACTTTCACTGGATGGTCTTTAAACGATCTCCAATATATTGGACCAAAAGTTCAAAATGATATTTTGAATATTCTTCTTCGTTTCAGAACTTACGTCTATGTTGTCTCAGCTGATGTGTCTAAAATGTATAGATGCATTCTGATGCATGCAGACCATCGACCATTACAGTAAATTGTATGGCATGATAGTCCTGATGATGATCTCTCAATTTTTCAATTGAATACAGTATCTTACGGTACAAGTTCTGCTTCTTATCTAGCTATTAAATGTTTACAGAGGCTGGCTGATGAAAACTGTTCCAGTTTCCCAAATGCATGTGAGACAATAAAAAAAGATTTTTATGTGGATGATCTCCATACAGGATCTAACGAATTGTCTGAGTTGACAACAGGGTGCCAACAAATTTTCAGCATTTTAAAATCGGGCAATTTCATTTTACGGAAATGAGTCTCTAATGATTCTAATATTATTTCGAATTTTGAACAATCAAACATTTCCAATTCAACATTGAGTTTCGGTAAAAATGAATGTTGTAAAACCTTGGGTATTCAATGGTTGACAGACTCGGATAAATTGAAATATGGAATTAAAAACGTTCTTGCGGAAAACTTCACAATAACCAAAAGATACATTTTATCCATCATTGCTCCGATTTATGATCCAATGGGATTATTAAGTCCAATTATTATCAATGCAAAAATTATCATCCAACTTTTATGGTCTTGTCGAGTATCATGGGATGATAAAATACCAGTTTTAATGGAGAAGCGTTTTCTAGAGTTCCACAAAGAATTATCAATTCTCAGTAGTCTTCATATACCAAGGAATGCAGTTCCTCAAGGTTTCAGTATACTGTTTCTGTGATGCATCTAAGGATGCATATGCATCATATGTATATTTGAGAAGTGAAGATAATGACAAGAATTTCGCATTTCATTTATTATGTACAAAGAGTGAGGTTGCCCCATTAAAATGTCTAACTATTCCTAAGTTGGAACTAAGCGCATGATTACTTGGATGTCAATTGGCAAAATTAGCGAAAGAATCTTTGTCCACTTTGTTTTCGGTTGATATATCCGCTATCAAAGTTTTTATGTGGAGCGATTCTCAAGTTGCGTTAAATTGGATAAGAATCGAACCAAATAAATTACAATTGTTTGTCTCCAACAGAGTGTCCCAAATTCAATCATTGTCAAATAACGATTCGTGGAAATATATCAACACTAAAAATAATCCAGCAGACCTTGCATCAAGGGGCATAACTCCAGAAAAATTAATTAATTCTACATTTTGGTGGAATGGTCCCGAATTTTTGCAATGTCCAGTTTCACAATGGCCAAATTCTGACTATTTGTCCATGCCGTTTTCTGACCTTCCCGAGTTGAGAACGAAATCTTTAATACTGCAATCAAATGAAGTCAATTATCATTTTTGATTCAGCCTGTTTTCTCATGTAGATAAGCTTCGACGAGTTACTGCATTCTGCATTAGATTTATACAAAATTTGAAAAATATTGTAAAAAAATCAAACCTTCAAACAAGTTCACTTACAATCACTGAACTGAATTTCGCTAACAATCTTTTGATTAAAAAGTGTCAATTCGATTGTTTTTCAAAAGAGTTAGATTTATTGACAAGACACAAGGTTTTGGATAAAAACCATACATTATCTTCTCTTTGTCCTTTTCTTGACGATCAAGGAGGGCTCATTAGAGTTGTCGGTAGATTGAAAAATACATACTTGTCTTATGATGTCAAGAATCCAGTACTTCTACCCCATAACCATTTACAATACTAATTTTCGAAAGCAAGCATTAACGATTATTACATGCAGGTCCTCAAGTGTTGTTTTCAACGATAAGGCAACTTCACTGGCCTATGAGAGGTCGTAATCTCGCAAAAAAAACCGTTAGGGATTGTATAACGTGTGTAAAATTCAAACCTTTTCCATTCACTTGTCCTATGTCTAGTTTACCCAACAATCGTATAAAACCAACTTTACCATTCCAGACTACCGGTATTGATCATGGTGGTCCATTCTTGATCCTGAATAAACCAGGTAGAGGGGCTACATTGGTAAAGTGTTATTCGGTTGTTTTTGCACTAAAGCTGTGCATTTGGAAATTGTTACCGATCTTACTACAGAACTTTTGTTTTTTTAACGATCCAGCAATTTTGTAGACGAGTGTGAGTGATTTGTTGGGTTTAAGGATCAGTGAATTGAAGTCCAGTTAGTTTTAAAGTGGCCGACGTTTTGCAATATATAATTGCATCATCAGGGCGATTTTCTCATTCTGGACTCAAGTCGCAAGAATACATTTTTATACGACACACAAACAGAAAAACTCTTAGGTATATGGGACAAGTATACTGCACTACCTTTGATGGAGACCAGTTGTCTGTATTAAGTTTTTTGTATCTTTTGTCCCATATACCTAAGAGTTTTCCTGTTTGTGTGTCGTGTGAAAATGTATTCTTGCGACTTGAGTCCAGACTGTTAAAAACGCCCTGATGATGCAATTATATTTCGCGAAACGTCGGCCACTTCAAAACTAACTGGAATTTAATTCACTGATCCTCAAACCCAACAAATCACTCACACTCGTTTACTACAAAACATTTTATTTCATGCCACCGAAGGTTCATGTCTCGGAGAGGTATACCATCCAAAATATATTCTGACAACGGAAGCACATTTCCAGGTGCAAGTAACCAACTTAAACAACTAGGTCATTTTCTGCACACAAATAAAAACCAGTTATCTGATTTTTCAACTCAATTTAACATTCAATGGAATTTTATTCCTCCCTATACCCCCAATTTTGGTGGGCTATGGGAGGCAACCGTAAAGAGTGCAAAACATCATTTAAAACGTATATTGATAAACCGGTATGTCACTTTTGAAGAGATGAATACTTTGGTCATTCAGGTAGAAGGTATCTTAAATTCTAGACCTCTTTTTTCAATGTCTAATGATCCAAATGATCTCATGCCTATTACCCCATCCCATTTCCTCATTGGCCGACCAATAACTAGTATACCAGAAGAAAACTTGCAAGACGAAAAGGACTACCGGCTATCTAGACTTCAGCACATCCAGAAGTTGCTCCAACAATTTTGAAACCAGTTCTCCAAACACTATATCTCCACACTTCATTCCCAGTACAAATGGTAAAAAGTCCCCACTCAAGTTAAAATTGGAACGCTTGTGTTGATGAAGAACGACCACTTACCTCCTCACAAATGGCCAGTAGGTCGTATTGTTGATGTACTTCCAAGTAAGGATGGAATATCAAGAGTCGCTGTTGTTAAGACCACTGATGGAATCATCAACCGAGCTATTCGACACCTATCCCCATTGCCTCTACAGGAAGAGACAATGATATAACTTTACCCACCAATCACTCCAGACCAGTCCATATTCAACTTTGAAGTTCCCTTCAAAAGGGGGGAGTATATTTAATCCACGACTTGACATTTCGATCGTGGCAACATCGCCCACTTTTGAAATTGGACAGTCAACGCCGACGCAAACAGTCACCACAGCAACGCAGATGGCGACTTCGTTTTTTTGGACTAGCAACGAAAAAAACAACAGATCATTGTCAATAATTTTAGATTTTGTTCACGTGTTAAACGAAAAATAGAGTAATTTTCCGATTTAAAAAGAAGTTTTATTGAGGAGAAGTCCCTCAACAATTTCAAAGTACGAGTTGTGAGCAAATAACACAATAATAATAATTGTGCTGTGTGTCAAAATCATAATAAGTTTTTAATTTAGAGTTTTTGTGTGAAATTTTGCTAATCGTTACCTATTTGTCTTTATTAAATTAATGATAGTGTTAAAGAGTACACCGGATTACACTTTTATTGCAATTGATGAATTTATCTCCAAACGTTTTCTCTGTGTACCTATTACGTTTTGTGCTTGGAGATGGGACTAATTTTTGACTAAATTTATTAAATATCACAAGTTCTGCCAGAATTTCAGCAGAAATAAAAAAAAAAGGTATTGTAATGATGACATATGGCGCTACGTCATATTCTGCTTGTGTTTCTATGGTAAATTCGGAGGTAAATTCAACATCTTACGAAATTCGAATTGTTATCAGTTATCACGACTTGAAACGCCGATATCTCGGGACAAATGAATTAAGGCATAATCTATGGTCTATAAAAAAATTCCAAATTGAATGGACGATTAAAATAAGAAATAATCAATAATCTACATACATGACGGTTTTATGTGAAAAAAGTAAACTTAAACAACTTTTTTAATTCCGATATGATCGGACGTCCTGGTAATCTTTCCTAACAATCTTCCAAGAATATGTTACTGATGATAATAACTAAAATGTCAAATATTCATATACACATACAAAAGTTACAAGAGTTTAACTGATAATTTGTAGTTTCCAAACAATTAAACTCATTATTCTGGTTATCACAGGTATTCAACTTTTTTCGCAATTCATTTGAATTTCAAGAAAAGTTGACATCGATTAAACCATTCTTACCTGAATTCCTACACCTTATATTTTATAACTCCTATTATTATGCATATAGGAATGTATAGTTTCTTATAACTATCAAAGGATTTTAAAGTTTGGGCTTACTCATAATGTCAAAACGTTCCTCTACTTTTCTGAAGAATTATCTGCTGTGAAGAATATCTATCTGAAAATAACCCATGTTATCGAATAATAGACAGCGTAATATATTTGAAAATCCCGCAAAAATCTTCAAATAAGTACGGCAACATTGCTATCATGTGGGAGCGGGAGCTACATCCAGTCGCAAGTGATATTATTGGTAACCTTGGCAATTACCAAGGTTTCTATATAAGAGGTTGCGTCACTTCGCCTGAGGTAAAGACGGAAGGGGAAAAATATGACGTCATTTGAGGCTAGCGGTCTGAAACAGTCCGCATTCTGTCATTCCTGTCATGCAATTGAAACCGACTGCATCGTGTCGTGTCATGTGTCATTCGATCAATGATTGATGAAACGTTGAATTTCTTGCTGATTTTATCATTTAAATCGAAATAAAATATCAATAGAGGTGTAAAATTATCTTTTGGGACATTTTTGTTTATTATTGGTCAAGGAAGCGAAAATGCTGCTGCAAATGTGGGTTTTTTCTATTTATTCACCAAAATCGATGCTCAATCAACCATTAAAATCGGATACCTAGATATTCTTATTTTAATTTCATTTTTTGATTAATTCTGTATGCCAAAGTAATAAATTTTAATCATTTCAAACCAATAACCACCAATGGATGTTTTTTTCTATTTGGTATATGGGTGTTGACGTTATTTTAAATCAATTCAATTAGCTGGGTTTCCACCAAGCCAATAAGTGTACGTAGGGTTAAGGGGCACTTTATGTGGCGATTTTGTTTATTTAGTGCCGCTTATTCTTGATTTCATGATGAAATGGTTCGAGAAATGGCCGCAGTGGCGCTACAGTAGACACAAATGACGTCGTGACCGTAAAAGTGAGGCAACCTCTTATATAGAAACCTTGGGCAATTACTAACCAGCTAACAAGGTTACTATATAAGAGGTTACCTCACTTCGCCTGAGGTAAAGACGGAAGGGGGAAAATATGACGTCATTTGAGGCTAGCGGTCTGAAACAGTCCGCATTCTGTCATTCCTGTCATGCAATTGAATCGGACTGCATCGTGTCGTGTCATGTGTCATTCGATCAATGATTGATGAAACGTTGAATTTCTTGCTAATTTTATCATTTAAATCGAAACAAAATATTAATAGAGGTGTAAAATTATCTTTTGGGACATTATTATTGTATATTATTGGTCAAGGAATCGAAAATACTGTTCCAAATGTGAGTATTTTCTATAATATGTATATTCAAAACATCAACCCTCAGATTTCCACAATTTTTTAACTATTATTTTATATTAGTCCTGCCTTAATATACTGAGAAATCTACTATTGAGTTATAATGAAAGCTAAATTTAGGTAGAATAGAATAAACTAAACAGTTGAGCACATGTAAACAAACTATTATGATCATTTCTAGACACATCTACCTTTAAAACACTATATTTGATAGACAAATCTAAGGATAAGACACTTATAAACAGTTTTCAAAACGTGAATGGATAATTTCACAAAAGAAAAACCATCGACAGCAAAAAATCTCTCGTCCACCACGAAATAAATAGTGAGGTTATGAGATTGATGAATGACATTCTTGATTTTATGATGAAATAGTTCGAGAAATGGCCGCAGTGGCGCTACAGTAGACACAAATGACGTCATGACCGTAAAGGTGAGGCAACCTCTTATATAGAAACCTTGCCCAACTAACACAGATTGTGCCTTATTAAAGGGGGCGTTTCGCGGTCACGTGCCAGTCATGCATTTTCGTGACTTTGGTGAATGCGTCAGATGAAAATCATGAAACCTAACGCCAGCCCGTGATAATCTACGCAACCACTGACCAGCGAAGAAATTCTATAATTAGATATTTTTCAGGTACCTACATATTTTGTGGGGCTATGTATTCTGGGTATAAATTCTCGTGAATTTTATCCATATTTTATTATAATCTAAGGTAGTTTTTCTGGTTTTGTGAATGAACATAATTGATTTTTACCTATCATTTTACTATGAACTCACATACGTCATCACATCGCTTATAATTGATTTCTACGAACATTTGAGTATTTTTTGTTGAGGTAAGTTTTTGAAAGAAAAGGTTAGGTATTTAGATAGGTACCATAATATGAACTATCATCCGAGCTATCATTAATATTTTTTATATTTTATTCATTATATATTATTATGTACAAGATCTTTCATTATATTCACGCAACTCATAGAGCGTTTATTTTTTTATATGGAAAAAATGTTTTATATAAAAGTTGTAGGTTTTTTCATATGTTATCTTCAGCAGTTTTCAAAAAAATGTGACATCGATAAGTGAAAGGAAAAATCTAGACAATCTCAATTTTTTTTTAATGGAACAGTTAGATAATATCTACGGTTATTAATGCACTTTCTCGAAACTTCATTACAATAATTGAACAAAGGATAGCTATAAAATTTTGAACTTGGCGAAAATTACCAACATTTTATAGCTAGACTATGCTTTGTTCAATTAGTAGTGCTAGAATCAAAAGTTTCACAGAAAAGGTTTTTTTTTTCAACCCTTTTTTTTTTAACGTGACAAGAAGGCACTTAGCAATGTTTTGGAAAAAATCGCCAGGGCACGTACCTAAACTGACAAACTGATTGAAGTTTTTAGATGCACCATTTAAAAATATTTGAGTGAGATTCGAGATAATACTTTTTTCAACACAGCATCGATAAAATAAAGCCGATTTTTCAAATAAACTTTGGTCCGAAAATATTAGTTTCCGATATACAGACTGTCCACGGAAAGCCGGGTTCACAAGAGCACAAATGGATACAAAATTTCATTTCTCGGGAGAAACTCAGTCTTGATAAAAAAAATTGCTTGTAATAAAAAAGATTCACGAAGAGAAAATTTTGATTTTTTATACAGGGTTCGCAAAAACTTCAAAAACCTGAATTTTGTCCAAGAGCACTAAACTACCTTTATTTCTATTTTTAAGCAAAATTCCAATTCAATATGTTTTGGGACAGCATAAGAGGTGGAATTATGTACAGCATTGATGACTTTATCGTTAATACAAGAGTATCAAAAAGTTTCAAAGAATTATTTTTGTGTTATCAAAAATATTTGTTTTGAAAAAAAGATTCCGTGTGTACTCAAAGGGTGTTAGGAATGCATTTAGAAATTCAAAATAAGAATCACCAAAGATTTGAAAAACCAAAAAGATTCAAGATTTATTTGAAATCTCAGATTTCACTACTCACAAACGTTATTCTAAATAACTTTTCTAAATGACATTCAGCTCATAAATAAAAATAATGGCAGTTTACTCTTTATTAAAATAAAGGTGGTTATCCATTTGTGCGCCTGTTAACCTCATCTGTGGACAGTCGTAGTACAAACTTTCATTTGAACATTTTTTGGGCATCTCCTTGAATACTGTTTCTAAGGGGTGACAAATTACAAGGAAAAATCCTGTTCTTACTTGAATATTAGGTAGGTATCATAATTATTATAGGTATTTGATATTCTTTCAGATTCAAAGACAATTGACAATTATTGTTACTTCGTACTTAGTATATACAGGAAGAGACAATGATCTTTTTGTTGAAAAAAATAAAACGACACGACAAATTTTGGCAACAGAACATGTTACCAAAACAAACAATGTTTCACATCAACTGTGATACTGTGAAGCATTGGAAATTATTTTGAACAGAAGATCAAAAAATATGGAATATTAAGATTCTCCACTAATTGTGGCGATAAAAGAAAAATGTTCACAGAATCGAGAACATCAGAAAGGAGAGAGGTATGTATATCATAATTTCAATGCTGCAAGTGTTATTATCCCTATTTCTTTTTCAGTAAATAAACAAGATTAGTTGTGAGTTGTGACAGTGTTGGAATATGTATATGTATATTCAAAAAAAAATGTGTATGTTATTATTCACAAAACCATGCAAAAAAGTTCATTCAGATTCAATCGATTTTTTGATTCACCCTTTATGAACCACTGATATTGAATCAGTATCAGTATTTGTACCCCTGTACCCTGAATATAATAATATGTAGGCATTCATTCTACTCGACAATATTATCTTTTGAGATTCTCTAAATGGATCTTTCACTTTGTCAAAATATTTGACAACCCTAAAAATGTCGCATATCCATGGATTTCTCTCGTTCTATACCTTGAGTTTAATTAGCACTAGCTTGCTAACAGGTACTTGATAAAAATAAATTGCATGCTCACTCGCACCACAGCTTATGAAACAACCTCGCACTCGCACAAACCTTCACACATCCTCTATACATACGAATACACCGTTGAATAAAATCGAGCATATTGTTCCAGCTTATTTTATGACAATGAAGTGATGAGATAGACTAAGAAAAATAACAGGGTTACAAAAAAATCTCGCACAGCACTTGGCGCATTATTACTTCAAGTATTCATTTATATTTTTGTGTACGCAGAGTGTTCATTTGAAAGTGGTTGCCAGTTACCACACACACGTTGGGCGAGATTAGACAGATTTTTGAAAATCGCCGGAACACGCAAAACATTTATTGAGGGGGAAGTTTTTTTTATGAAAAATTGCATATCGCTAGTTCAACCTCTCTCACAACCACTACAAGATTTCTAAATGGGACGTGGGTGGTAATTTTTTGAAAAGACACCCTGTAATGATTGTATCCGGATCAGATACATACGCTATAATATAATTTTTCTATGGCAGTCTCGTGCCACGGCGCACTCAAAGGAACATTTTCTACTATTTATATAATTTCATCATAATCAAAACTCACAAAAATACCACAAAATTCGCGGATTATAAGTGAAAGGTTTGAGTACTATTATTTATTTCTATTTCCAATTATTGCCCTTATGTGCCCTTGACTGCTCGTCCATTTTCTCTTATAAATTGAATAAGTGAAAAACAAATCTATTCAAGCTTCAATCGTTGGATAAAAAGTTATTCAATCAACGCTTCAATTCAATTCAAATGGAGACACGTGTTTCGCCAATGTATGGCTTCACTAACTCAAACAAAGTTCAGGTACCAAATACCCAATGAATAGATAGTAATTTCACATCACTATTTTTATCAAACCCATGAATTGCGAAGACAAAAAAAATATCATTTTTCTTGGGAGCCCATTCATATCTCGAGAATCAGGTCCCAAGCAAACCCTTGTTCTGCAAATACAAAATGTACAATACAAACATAGGTAATACAGGAATCTATGAATATGAATTTCCGAAACCCTCAATTCGATAATTTTCAAATTACAGTTTTCTCTAAATCATCACTCGCCGCCAGTAGCGGCTCGTCGTATAAAGCATCTGGGGCCGGGCCTCACTGGTAAAATGTATAAGAAAATTAATAATTTTGAACCATCATTTTCATAAATATTATCATGTTTTTTTAATAACTTTACTCATAAAGATTTATCGAATCACCAAATTAGCACCAAAATCTCCCAATCGTTGCCCAATCACATCATATTATACCCCGTAACAAAATAGTAATCCCAGAAATTTGGGCTTCATACACGTCACAAATCGTCGGGCAATAGCCATGCTCCCCACCACTGGGAGCTAGCAAGACGTCGATTTAGATGCGTTGATTTTTGTACGAAGTGAGGCCCGCAAATTTGGGCTTGTTATGTTATAGTTAGTTTTTGGAACATTGGTTATGGTTTTTGTCTTTGTCGTATGATTGACAGGATTGGCTGGATTAGAGTGAACGTATCATTATACATTAAACATTGATAAAAAAAAGTACCTACTTGATCATTGTTTCACAGTACTCAATATTGTATGTATAAACACATAAAATTTTGAGTGTCTTCACGTTATTTATTTTATATGTACTTTTGAAAAAATAATGGCGTACGCGTACTGGTCTGAAATCGACTTGAAAAAAGCCAACAGGTCAAAGAGTACCTATCATACCTCAAAGCGACGTGTAAATGTATTATTTTTTAGCCTCAAAAAATAAAAAATGATACATTACCTATACCAATGTTTTTTTTTTTTATAAGTTGTCTTTTTTTTATAATACAAAAGACACCTACTGTATTTGGAATTTTGGCTGATTTTGGGATGGCACGGGAAAAGATTTCCTGCGGTGCTTGTCCCTTTCGCAGTATGTGCATGTGATGGGCCTCACCTCTGGTGTTGGCCACGAGCCGCCACTGCTCGCCGCATCTATGAGTAAAAAGCTAAACCCCAGAAAAATGCCAATTCGTGGTTCCTACCTGTCCTACTCACAGATGATTCCTTTCTATCTCTGTTATCCTATGCAATATACCTCATCTTCTTTCTTTGTCTACTGTGAACCTTGAAAAAATCGCAAAATATTTCACAAAATGTCGCACCATTCAAGAACGAATCATTTGTTGATTAAAAACGCAATGTTATATTGATAAGCAGATCCTTGTGCCCCGAATCGGTTATTTTTGTGATGAAAAATGAAGAAATAGCCGAGAAAACAGCGATTGATGTGACCGTTTCGATACATCCAAAAATAGGTCATTTTTGATTGGCAACAAATTAAATGGTCAGTATTTCAATTTTATGGACAGTACTCTTTGCCATTATTTTATTTCCCTTGGTCAGTATGATAATAAATGGTCGGTTGAACTAATGAAGGGTCAGTAACATAAAGGAGTGGTCAGTAAAAATATTAAATGGCCAGTATAATAATAAATGGTCGGTTGAAATAATTAACGGTTAGTAATATAAAGAAATGGTCAGTAAAAATAATGAAGGGTCAGTAACATAAAGAAGTGGTCAGTAAAAATAATAATATGGTAGATATAAATAATCAAGTCAGTATTATGAAAAAACAATCAGATAAATTAGTAAATGCCTGGTGAAAATAATGGACAGTCCATAAAATCAATAAAGCGACAGTAAAATAATGAATGGTTGGTCATATATTTTATTTCGTATAAATACGAGAAATTTTACAACGGAACGAAACACAACTTGGTAAAGAGAAAACACTCTGCCTTAATGTCATGATGAAGTAGTCAGATAGGTTCTTTTGAGAGGCGGATTAAGTTTGGGTTAATTGGGGTTAGTTTGTGTTGGTAATAGAAATTGATGAAAAATATGCAGCGGCTCGTTGGTTAGCACTAGGTTAACATTACAATTATTATTATATATTATAATTGACGTGTTGTGTATTGGTTTTATGTGGATCAAGTTCGGGTTAGTTTGTGTTGGTGATCGAAATTGATAAAAAATATGCAGCGGCTCGTTGGTTAGCACTAGGTTAACATTACAATTATTATTATATATCATAATTGACGTGTTCTGTATTGGTATTATGTGTATCAAGTTTGGGTTAGTTTGAGTTAGTTAAAACTATCACCGGCCATTTATTATTTCTAACTGTACATTTGTAGAGTTATACCAGCTAAGTCATACTGACATTTCATAAATTTTTACTGACCATAAGAATCACAATAGTGAACATAGAAATACAGGCCAAATAGTACTTTTACTGCTCAAAAATTCCATTTTTACTTATCATTTTTAACCGTAATACTGAGTCTTACATTATTATACTGACTGCTTGTGAGATTATACTGTACATAATGAATTAAATACTGTTCAGTTTATCACAACCCTTTTTGATTGTCCAGAAAACTCTTCAAATTAAATCTAGCGGATTCATGTTACTTCATTGGAATAGTACATCATTGTACATCATGTCCATAACATGATCGCGTCTCAAAGTTGTGTTGTTCTCCCGATTTGCGACATTTAGTGGGTCCATGTCAGGTATAGGAGAATAACATTGCGATACATCCACCTTAAACTAAAGTGCTAGATAACTGATATATCAGGGTCCTTCAATAACAACTGTATCATTTAAAGACGGCAGTTGGCACAAAATACTCTCAGAGACAAAAAAGTGTTATAATCATGTAATATAGCTCTCTAGATGACAATTCACTAAGCCTTTTATAAAACATAATAAATTGAATTCGTATAGCATATTATAGCACCAATTTCATAAGAGGAATTAGTCTAATTTGTTGTATAATTGGTTCATTAAGGTTTTATAGAGAACTTCATGAGATCGTTACAGAATATTTTTATTAGAGATTTATTATATTATCATATAGTTGTCTTTAACTAAATCAAATAAACCTTTATTTAGCAGATGCTTTAAAAAAAGTACAAATTTGTAAATAATAAATTCGTTATGATAATCAAAATAATGATAATAAATAGATGGCAAACAACATGATATAACATGAGTATCATATACAGGGTGTCCGGAAATTACGCGTCAGGATTTTGGTGGGCGATTCTACATGAAAAATTAATGCAACAAACTTCTATACAATTTTTTCAAAAACTTCAAAAATTTTTTCAAAGTACGAAATCAGATAAATTAGTAAATGCCGGGTGAAAATAATGGACAGTCCATAAAATCAATAAAGCGACAGTAAAATAATGAATGGTTGGTCATATATTTTATTTCGTATAAATACGAGAAATTTTACAACGGAACGAAACACAACTTGGTAAAGAGAAAACACTCTGCCTTAATGTCATGATGAAGTAGTCAGATAGGTTCTTTTGAGAGGCGGATTAAGTTTGGGTTAATTGGGGTTAGTTTGTGTTGGTAATAGAAATTGATGAAAAATATGCAGCGGCTCGTTGGTTAGCACTAGGTTAACATTACAATTATTATTATATATTATAATTGACGTGTTGTGTATTGGTTTTATGTGGATCAAGTTCGGGTTAGTTTGTGTTGGTGATCGAAATTGATAAAAAATATGCAGCGGCTCGTTGGTTAGCACTAGGTTAACATTACAATTATTATTATATATCATAATTGACGTGTTCTGTATTGGTATTATGTGTATCAAGTTTGGGTTAGTTTGAGTTAGTTAAAACTATCACCGGCCATTTATTATTTCTAACTGTACATTTGTAGAGTTATACCAGCTAAGTCATACTGACATTTCATAAATTTTTACTGACCATAAGAATCACAATAGTGAACATAGAAATACAGGCCAAATAGTACTTTTACTGCTCAAAAATTCCATTTTTACTTATCATTTTTAACCGTAATACTGAGTCTTACATTATTATACTGACTGCTTGTGAGATTATACTGTACATAATGAATTAAATACTGTTCAGTTTATCACAACCCTTTTTGATTGTCCAGAAAACTCTTCAAATTAAATCTAGCGGATTCATGTTACTTCATTGGAATAGTACATCATTGTACATCATGTCCATAACATGATCGCGTCTCAAAGTTGTGTTGTTCTCCCGATTTGCGACATTTAGTGGGTCCATGTCAGGTATAGGAGAATAACATTGCGATACATCCACCTTAAACTAAAGTGCTAGATAACTGATATATCAGGGTCCTTCAATAACAACTGTATCATTTAAAGACGGCAGTTGGCACAAAATACTCTCAGAGACAAAAAAGTGTTATAATCATGTAATATAGCTCTCTAGATGACAATTCACTAAGCCTTTTATAAAACATAATAAATTGAATTCGTATAGCATATTATAGCACCAATTTCATAAGAGGAATTAGTCTAATTTGTTGTATAATTGGTTCATTGAGGTTTTATAGAGAACTTCATGAGATCGTTACAAAATATTTTTATTAGAGATTTATTATATTATCATATAGTTGTCTTTAACTAAATCAAATAAACCTTTATTTAGCAGATGCTTTAAAAAAAGTACAAATTTGTAAATAATAAATTCGTTATGATAATCAAAATAATGATAATAAATAGATGGCAAACAACATGATATAACATGAGTATCATATACAGGGTGTCCGGAAATTACGCGTCAGGATTTTGGTTGGCGATTCTACATGAAAAATTAATGCAACAAACTTCTATACAATTTTTTCAAAAACTTCAAAAATTTTTTCAAAGTACGAAATCAGATAAATTAGTAAATGCCGGGTGAAAATAATGGACAGTCCATAAAATCAATAAAGCGACAGTAAAATAATGAATGGTTGGTCATATATTTTATTTCGTATAAATACGAGAAATTTTACAACGGAACGAAACACAACTTGGTAAAGAGAAAACACTCTGCCTTAATGTCATGATGAAGTAGTCAGATAGGTTCTTTTGAGAGGCGGATTAAGTTTGGGTTAATTGGGGTTAGTTTGTGTTGGTAATAGAAATTGATGAAAAATATGCAGCGGCTCGTTGGTTAGCACTAGGTTAACATTACAATTATTATTATATATTATAATTGACGTGTTGTGTATTGGTTTTATGTGGATCAAGTTCGGGTTAGTTTGTGTTGGTGATCGAAATTGATAAAAAATATGCAGCGGCTCGTTGGTTAGCACTAGGTTAACATTACAATTATTATTATATATCATAATTGACGTGTTCTGTATTGGTATTATGTGTATCAAGTTTGGGTTAGTTTGAGTTAGTTAAAACTATCACCGGCCATTTATTATTTCTAACTGTACATTTGTAGAGTTATACCAGCTAAGTCATACTGACATTTCATAAATTTTTACTGACCATAAGAATCACAATAGTGAACATAGAAATACAGGCCAAATAGTACTTTTACTGCTCAAAAATTCCATTTTTACTTATCATTTTTAACCGTAATACTGAGTCTTACATTATTATACTGACTGCTTGTGAGATTATACTGTACATAATGAATTAAATACTGTTCAGTTTATCACAACCCTTTTTGATTGTCCAGAAAACTCTTCAAATTAAATCTAGCGGATTCATGTTACTTCATTGGAATAGTACATCATTGTACATCATGTCCATAACATGATCGCGTCTCAAAGTTGTGTTGTTCTCCCGATTTGCGACATTTAGTGGGTCCATGTCAGGTATAGGAGAATAACATTGCGATACATCCACCTTAAACTAAAGTGCTAGATAACTGATATATCAGGGTCCTTCAATAACAACTGTATCATTTAAAGACGGCAGTTGGCACAAAATACTCTCAGAGACAAAAAAGTGTTATAATCATGTAATATAGCTCTCTAGATGACAATTCACTAAGCCTTTTATAAAACATAATAAATTGAATTCGTATAGCATATTATAGCACCAATTTCATAAGAGGAATTAGTCTAATTTGTTGTATAATTGGTTCATTGAGGTTTTATAGAGAACTTCATGAGATCGTTACAAAATATTTTTATTAGAGATTTATTATATTATCATATAGTTGTCTTTAACTAAATCAAATAAACCTTTATTTAGCAGATGCTTTAAAAAAAGTACAAATTTGTAAATAATAAATTCGTTATGATAATCAAAATAATGATAATAAATAGATGGCAAACAACATGATATAACATGAGTATCATATACAGGGTGTCCGGAAATTACGCGTCAGGATTTTGGTGGGCGATTCTACATGAAAAATTAATGCAACAAACTTCTATACAATTTTTTCAAAAACTTCAAAAAATTTTTCAAAGTACGAATTTTTAATTATTTAAGGTACGGTTGATGTTTAAAGTCGTTTTTCTCGGAAACCGTTAATTCTACGATGATGCAACACGAGCACCTTTTTAAAAAATATTTTGATGCTCTTTACTAATTTGACATCCAAATTTATAAAAAGATTAAAACAAAAAAGTTCTGAGTAATTTTCCTAAGGTGAAGGACAGCTTCAGCCTTTTGTCATTGACGACTAGCGTCAAATTAATAGGGTGAATACAAAGAAACACTAGTGACATGCATGCAAAATTTGGCGAAAATCATTACACTAGAAAAAAAGTTATTAAAAAAAATAAGAAAAAAAAAATATTTTTTAACACCCTGTATCTTCCTTAATTTTGAGTTTTTGAAAAAAATGTATAAAAGTTTGTTGCATTAATTTTTCATGTAGAATTGCCCACCAAAATCCTGACGCGTAATTTCCGGACACCCTGTATATCAAATATAAAATATAAATGGGACACCAGTAGGTTACATTTTTGATACATGTATTCTAATCAGTCTTTTGAATAAGTTAAGCGTAACACAGTCTTTAATGTTCTGAGGTTAATTATTAAATTGTTGTAGACCCTTATATAAAACTGAATTTAACATTTCAGTGGTATTACATTTGCTCAACAACACAAAATCACATCTATGCCTAGTACTATAATTATGTAAATCACTAAAGAATTTCACTTTTTGACAAACATATGGTGCTAGAACATTCAGTCTTATTTCAAATACAAAAATGCATACACTGAACATAATTTGTCTGTGTCATGCAAAAGTTTTGTTGACGTATACCTATCACACTTTAACATTATTCTCATGGCCCTATTTTGAATTCTTTGGAGTTCATCAGTTTTGTACTTTGGCAGGTGAAACAGTAATGTAGAACAACACTGCAAATGTGGCGCAACAATAGCATGATACAGTTTCATTTTCGTGAATGCAGATAACTGTTTACCAACTCTAGACAGAAAATACACTTTTTGGGAATACTTCCGCATTACAAAATCTGCATGTGGTATAAATGTCCGGTGCGAGTCAAAAATTGTTCCTAAGTATTTGATTTCCTTAACAATATCTAGATGTTCATCGTTTATTTTGACCTTGACATTATTGAGGTGTATACTTCTTTCTAAATATGCAGCATTTAGATTTAGAAACATTCAAACATAAGTTATTATCACAGAGCCATCTGTATAAGCTTTCCATATCACAGTTCAACTTATCTATCATTTGCTCAAGGTCTTTTCCAACTATATACAGTGCGGCTCTAAAAGGGCCCCCCCCCCTTTTTTTTCTAATGTGTGCACCACAAATTTTGAAACTGGACATACTCTAATAATTGCTGTCGGAATACTACTTTTTGATGTTACTGACGTACTTTTAGTATTCAAGATGGCGGCTGGGCGCCATTTTGAAACATTTTTTTTAATTGAAAAGGGGGGTCGTGTGACACCTCATTTTGAAGATCCTGATGAGTACTTTATAATCCTTGAATATTGAGTCGATAGCTTCAAGTACCACAAAATGGCGGTACATTTAATTACTGCATTGATACACACATTGTGTCCTATTAGTTAAGCATGATGTGAACCAATCTATAGCTGTCCCAGTAACCCCGAGAATTTCCACTTTTCTCAATAAGACTTGTCGATCGATGATTTCGAATGCTCTTTCAAAGTCTAAAAACACAGCTAAAACATGATTATCACAATCTAATGCTTTGAGAAATTCGTCACATAGATGAACAACGACACTTTCACAAGAATGGTTCTCCAGAAAGCCCGACTGCTGAGGCACAATAAGGTGGTTTGTATCACAGTATTGTAATAACTGATCCTTCACGCTCAACTCCAGCACTTTTTCAAATATTGGAACAGTATTGATAGGTCTTATGTCCGATGCTTTTCTTGAATTGGCAAACTTAGGTACTGGCACTATTGTTGAAAGTTTCCACGATTCAGGGAAAATACCTTTATACAAAGAGGTGTTGATAACATCTAGAAGTCTATTCCCGATAACTTCACAGGCATCTTGAAGAACTTGTGTTGAAATGCTAAAGTGACCACCTCCAACCTTTCTTAGGCAATTCGAGTAACTTCTTAGATCAGACATTGAAATTCTATCAAAGACAGAAAACTTTACTTCGAATTGTACATTTGTGAGAGCAGGATTTGTACCACTTGGAACAAAATATTTGTTGAGTTTGGTTGCAATTTGCGCTTCACTCGTGGCGGTTTCCGTACTAAAGATGATAGCATCAGGTGGCAAGACATTCCTCTCCGGCAGTAATGTTTTTAGGTTCTTCCATAACAATCTTGGATTATGTTTATTATCGTCAATGGATCTTTAATAGAACAATTCCTTTTCAAATCTGATCCTTGATACGACTTGGTTTCTGATGATTTTGTATTGCCTCCATGATTCTGTATCCTTCCTAAACATAGCTCTCTTGTATAGTATATCACATTTCCTCATCAAAACTCCTACTTCGTGAGTATTATACTTCTTGTATTTATGGTTAGCTTCAACACGTACCAAAGAGACTGGACATCATATATCATTCAAAACACAGGAGTTACAATTGACAAAACATTCGGCTAAAACATTTACATTCGATGGATCACTGTTCCAAGGAGACTGCATTAGTTGGTTTTGTAGATTTACAGCATCATATCGGTACATTGATCTTTGGATTTTTATGTCGGGTTTCGTATCAGAATTTGACTTTAAAGCTACAGATAAAATCGAATGGTCACTAATTTTAGGAGTATGATGAATTCGATGGACTATAGTTTTGTTATTTGTCACTATATAGTCGATAAGCGTTTCACTAGTAGGTGTTATTCGAGTTGGAGAATTCACAAGTTGGTACATACCCCTGGTAAAAACACTGTTTATAATTTCAAGACCGTGAAAAGAATTCTTTGACAAGTCAAAATTAAAATCACCTGTTATGATGTTGACACCATCAAACTCGCTCACTCGGTCCAAATATTCGGAGAAGTACTCGACGAATGCTGCATTTTTTGTCTGTGGTGGATGATATAGAACGCTGCAGCTAAAATCCACACAAAGTCTTCCACACACTCTGTACACCTCACTTTATACTTGATACCCTCTCTGATAAGGAGCATTACTCTCCCAGTTCTTCTGTTGGATATCGTGCATTGTACCAGATTATAGCCTTCCATTATTAGTTCATGCATACCAATATCGTTTGACACATGAGTTTCTGATAACAATACCAATGTGGGACGCCAATCCTTCAGCAAGACTTCAATGCTATCCTTTTTGTGTAGGTATCCCTGGCAATTGAAGTAGATCAAAGAGGAGTGCATATCAATTTTAGAGTTTAATTGCTATTTTATATATTTGTCCTTTTGTTGTTTTTCCACTCTCTGGTATGTGTTACATTTTGAAAAATCCCAGACAGCATGGTCAGGCTCTAGGTTAAGTCCAAATTTCTTATTCGATGAAACACAATTAAAACATTCCATAATAGAGCCACATTTTGGACAAACTCTGTCTTCTTTGCACTCCTTGGCTTTATGTCCAAAACGACAACATTTGTAACATCTGATGATGCCATGATCATTGAAAACCTAACAACGTGACCAGCCTATATTGAGTCTCTCAGTTTGCATTATTGTACGGTACGTGTTTTCATCCAATTCAAATATCACGTTGAACATATTCTTGTGGATTTTCATTCTTCTGATTAATTTCAATTCTGGACTTAGCCCCAACTGGTTCTGACAGTTCATTTTGGTAATAATCTCTTCATCCGTGCAGTTGAAATCAGCTTCATCCAGACCCACCACCGTGATTTTGTTCTTCAAATGTTTGGGCTTATCGACTGAGTATTTCATCACCATGTTAGATTTGAATCTCATCCCTTATGTTGGTTATCTTCTTTTAGTTGCCACATCTAAGGATGATTCCCCCATTGTTGGTAGTTCTACCTATTGAAATTCCGGCACCTGGCTCAGATGGATTCACTTTTTGTTTAAGAAAATTTGTTGTTAAATTTCCATCTTTTTGTGTTGATGCTTTAAGCTTCACAACTAAAACTCTTGTTGCTTTGGTCGAGGCTACTTTGGATGCATAGGTTTGAGAAATAGATCCACGATTCGTAACATTACTTTATGATGATTGCCCATCAGGATAACCGGTTTTCCTCATACTAGTTATTTCACCTCTTAGCTCGTGATTCACGGACACTAATCCATCGACTTTATTACTTAATTCCTTCACTTTTTCAACAAGAAACTGCATAGTATTATGAATTTCACTCATTCCAGACTGCTCACCCAAATCTTCAGTACGAAGCCGCTTCCTGGATACCACTTTATTAACTTCCTCACATGACTTGCATTTCCATTGCTTCCTCAAATGAAAGCCTCTCGAATCAATATTTTCACATTTCGCGTGGAAGTATTTTTTGCTCAGTGTACAATGAATTATACTTTTGATATCATCAAATACAAGATTACAATCGGCACAAATCTCATCACTACTTCCATTGGCCTCGGATCGGTCCTCGCTAAATTCCTCGTTTCCGTCAAAGCGCTTATCTCTGTGGCATTCGTGTTTACAGTTTTTTTTTTATCTACGTACGATTTGCAATTATTCACAAACAAACTAAATAAAACTCTTCACATATTTCTGTTGACATAAAATAAACAATCATAGCCTTTTGTGTGTTTACTGACTTCAACAACTGAGAAATGTTATTAAAAATTGGCCATGTCAACGCACGTTCTCTAGTTTGTAACTTTGTTAAGGTGAAGAATCACATTTTGGAGCAGGATTATGATGTATTTGGAATATCTGAGACGTGGTTGAATTCCAATATCAACACAGATGACATCCAGATTCAGGGCTACAGATTCACGAGAAGTGATCGGTTGACAACCACAAGAGGTGGGGGCGTGGGACTATATCTAAAGGAAAATCTGAAATACTCTACTCTAATCACAGAAAGTCTGGACTTTCTGGAACACCAATGGGTTAAGATCACATTATCAGGACCTACTTATGTAATAGGTGTAATTTATAGGCGACCAGGCTCAAACTATCGGGCTTTTCTGAATCATATGGAAACAACTTTTATTGATTTATCTTCACGTTAAGATAGGTACATCGGGGTGGGTGATATGAATGTGAATTTTCTCAACCCAGATGAAAAGTCTGTCAGTGAATTGCGGAACATCTTGGGAACCTTCAATCTCACACAAGTGATTAGCGAACCAACTCGTATTGGTAAGAATTCCTGCTCTCTGATAGATGTTATTGTTACCAACCTGCAGAGAGAAGACAGTAAGGTCATAGACGAAGGTATTTCCGACCACTTCGTGATTTCCTGCAGCATTCCGATAGAAATAGAACAAACTCAAGCCTTAGCTTCTTTGTATAGAGATTTCAAATCAATAAACGTACAGGCCTTTAACACTGACTTGCAGCTTATACCATGGCATATTCTATATACTCTCGATGGTGTAGACGGGAAAGTCGAATTTTTAACAAATATTTTGGTGAATCTGTTTGATCTGCATGCTCCATATAAACAATCGACAAAAACCCATAAACGGCCCTACACCCCATGGGTGACTGATACCATCAAGTATATGCAGAGAATAAGAGACAGAGCGCTAATTAAATATAAAAAAAAGAAGACGGTGGCAGCTTGGGAATATTATAAGCAACTAAGAAATCTTACCTCATCCGCTACACGTAAAGAAAAGTACATTTACCTGTCACGGAAGCTCAAAAACAGTAATGTCAAGGATAAATGGAAAGAACTTCGAAAAGTGAATGTAATTAACAATAAAGCCACAGATATTCCAGCTCACTTGCAGGATGTCAACATGTTGAACTCTTTTTTTGTAAGATCTGTGGCTACTGACAAAAAACCAAACCCAGAGGTTCTACAGTTTCATAAAGAAAATTTGAAAAATACCTGTGAGGCTAGATTTGAATTCAGAACAATATCTGAAACTGAGAGTTGTGAAATTATAAAAAACATCCACACAAATGCTTGTGGCAGCGACAAAATAAATCTCACAATGCTGATTTTATGTTGCCCTTTCATAATCGAGCACATTACTCATATAATGAATGAATGCATATCCCAACAGTATTTCCCTAAATCCTGGAAACATGCTCTTATACTCCCATTGCCAAAAGTGAAAGATCCACAATCACCAGAACAACTTCGATGTATAAGTATCCTGCCTACTATCTCAAAAATTTTGGAGAAAATACTGGAAACGCAAATGCGTGAATTTCTCACCAAGCTTAAAGCACTCCCAGAAAAACAATCTGGATTCCGACAAGGATATTCGTGTGCAACCGCTCTATCATGTGTGTTAGACGATATATTACATTCTCTTGAATGCAATAAGATGTGTGCTCTAATTTTGCTTGATTATTCCAAAGCTTTCGATCTTGTCAATCATGAGTTGCTGATGTCTTTTCTTCACTATACAGGCTTTGACCAGAAAGCCATTGCAGTGATCAAGTCATTTTTGGAAGATAGAAGACAACAAGTCAAAATTAATAATTACTTATCATCAGAACTGACCGTAACTCAGGGAGTACCACAAGGTAGCATTCTCGGGCCATTGCTGTTCACGATATACACATCGGGATTCGGAGCCTCTTTGAAATTTTGTGACTACCATATGTATGCTGACGACACACAGCTCTACCTTTCTTTCGATAAGGCTGACACTCGCGTAGTGTCGAATAATCTCAACAGAGATTTGGAAGCGATCCTAAAAACATCTCAGGACCACCTACTTAGTCTTAACACGAATAAGACATGTGCTATGCTATTTGGACCAAGAAAGTTTAGGAGAATCGTTCATAGTGAGCTCGATCTCAAAATTGGTTCTGTACCAATTCAGTTCACTGATACTTGTAAGAACTTAGGGTTGATATTAGATCAGAACATCCGCTTCAAGGAGCACATAACAAGTTTTCTAAAAAAAGCATATTTTGCATTAAAACTTATTTACTCTCAAAGGAGATTTCTTGATAAAAAAATAAAAAAGGAGCTATGTGAGACGCTGGTACTATCACATTTCAACCACTGTGATGTAGTGTATGGGCCCTGCTTGGATGCAAATGACAAACAAAGGATCCAGAAAGCCCAAAACAGCTGTCTAAGACTGATCTATGGTATTCGAAGGCCAAACAGGATATCGGATAAGCTGTGCGATGCAAGTTGGTTAAATATGGACAACAGAAGAAAACTTCACAAGGCATGTCTTTACTTCAAGATCTTGAAAACCGGGATACCAACGTATTTACATGATCGACTCTCATATCGAACAGACATTCATAACCTGAATCTACGCCATCGTAATCATTTAGTTATTCCCAGGCATAGGAAGTCTATATTTCGAAGGTCTTTTTCATATAATATTGCCACTTGCTCCGAACTAGGTACTTACGATTTGAGTTTTTCAATTAAATATTTCAAAACAAAATGTAAAGAAAAATTGTTCAGGTCTTAGTGTTCTTAAATTAAGGTCCTGATTTGTTATTTATTGTATTAAAATATGTTGATTCTCATAAGTATGTATTTTCTTTGCTAAGATAAGTTTATTATAGATACTATTTGTACAGCACATGGGGAAGAATCGGTACTTGTTACCTACCATGTTGCCTTTATCAATCCTACTGTTATTCTTTAAGTTATTGTAACATGTGAATGTAAAATTGGGTTGGTAATAAATGTATTATTATTATTATTATCAATCAGATATCATAAACACTTTGATGGGAGTACTATAACACTTACACTATGTTTTATTGGCGACTGTTGATAGATAGAGATATGGAGGGGTAGCATGCGCCATCCTTTTACTAAGGCCACTCAGGCGGGCCCATTGTAACCTCCCTCGGGGTTTACCCGTCGAGCCAGCCAACAGCGTTGATGTATTTCAAGACTGTGGCGGCCGAGCCCCCGATCGAGGCCAAGTCTGGCCATCTTTCCCCCATAATGGATTCTCTGATATTCGCGAGGGCTAGGCAGTGGCAAAGGACATGCTCAGCACTCTCGTCATCCTCGTGGCAACCCTTACAAGTCGGATCTGTTACCACACCCAAGGTGTTGAGGTGTTTATTTAGCTTACAGTGTCCCGTAAGCATTCCCGCCAGTTTCCCAAGGTTGCTACGTGAGAGTCCAAGGAGGTACTGGGTTCGCGAAGCCTCGGGGCCGTGTATAGCGGCACTCGAGTGCCCAAACCGTCGTGTCTCCCATCTCTCTCTTAGAACCTCTACTGTCTGTTCATTAAATCTGCGATTGATGGCTTTTGAGGACAGTGGAACGAAGGGCTCTGGGCCACACGGTTTTCGCTTTGCTCCCTTTCGCGCCAAACTGTCCGCTTTTTCATTTCCTCTGATTCCACTATGTCCCTCAATCCAGGATAATGTGACCGAGTTCTCATCGGAGACCGACTGCAAAATCTGATGACACCATAGAATCAGTTTGGATGTTATTTTGTTCTTGTTCAAGGATTGCAAAACTTGTTTGCTATCGGTAAGGAAGATAATGTTTTTGCCCGCTATCATTTCGTTTACTATTTGTGTGGCCCATTGCATAATGCCAAGCAGTTCTGTTTGGAAGACAGTTGCCCCCAAGCCTAGGGCTCTACTAGTTTTTAGGTTGAGCTCCGGTATGAACACACCCATCCCAGCACCACATTGACTTTGTGAACCGTCTGTGTGGATGTGTATATCCGCCGCTCTATCCTCTTCTATTGAGCCGTCTGTTTTGATTCCGCAGGCTCTGTTAAAAATGTAGCGCGGAATCAAGGCATCAGTTCGATACTCTACCATAGGCTGTCTTGTGACAGCCTCCAGAAATATACGAGCATGTCCTGGGCCCCACTTTCTCCCGCACCAGAGATGGATGGCATGCAGCCTTATTGCTGTTCTTTCTGCCTCGCCTCTCAAGAATGCATCAAGAGGCGGCAGGCACAGCAGCACCTGCATTGCCATTGTTGATGTGGATCTCATTGCACCTGTGATAGACAGGCATGCTAATCTTTGTAGTTGCTGCATTCTGTTCTGAGCTGCCACTTGTTTGGTTCTGGTCCAACACACAATAGCTCCGTACACGAACATTGGTCTGATTACGGCCATGTAGATCCAGTGGACAATTCTAGGCGACAACCCCCAGACCTTGCCAATCGCCCCTCTACATTGCCAGAATGCTCTTGTGACCTTCTTAGATTTTTCGCTCAAGTGCTTGTTCCAGTTGAGGGTTCTATCTAGAATGATTCCTAGGTATTTAACCTCTTTAGAGATGCCGAGTTGCACACCACATAGGAGAGGTGGTTTAAGGTTGGCCAACTTCCTTTTCCTGGTAGAAAGTACGAGCTCGGTTTTGGTTGGATTTACAGATAGTGCGTTTTCATCACACCATTTTTCCACCAGTTTTAAAGCAGCCTGCATCGTTCCCATCAGGATGCCTTCAAATTTTCCAGTCAGCAGTACAGTGATGTCATCTGCATAACCAGAAGTGTGGAATCCCTGTTCATTGAGATTCTTTATGAGGCCGTTGACTACCATGTTCCATAGAAGGGGTGACAGCACGCCTCCTTGTGGGCAGCCTTTGCTCACTAGTGCCTTCTACGTAGTGTCTTCCGTCTTTAGTTGAACCGTTCTGTTTTTCAGCATGCAACAGATCCAGCCAGCAATGGTTGGGTCTACGTTGTGCCTAGCTAGAGCAAGTTCTATACTTTCAAAAGTCGTTTTGTCGAAGGCGCCTTCTATATCTAGGAAAACCCCTAGTGCCGACTGTTTGTGAAAGAGCGCCTCTTCTATTCTTTGAACTACACTATGTAGAGCAGTTTCTGTTGATTTTCCAGGTTGATACGCGTGTTGATTAGGGTGAATTTCTCACAGAGGCAGGTAGACATCCCTAATCTGTCTGTCACAGAGCCTTTCCAGAGTCTTCATCAGAAATGAAGTTAAACTGATAGGTCTGTAGGCTTTTGGGTGAGTGTAGTCGTCCTTACCAGGTTTGGGGATGAACGCTACTCTTACCTCTCTCCATCTTAACGGTATATAGCTTAGGGCTAGACATGCCTTGAACAAAAGTTCTAGGTGTCCAATGATGACCTCCAGACTCCATTGAAGCATCGCCGGGAACACACCATCAGTTCCTGCGGACTTGAAAGGTTTGAAGGTCTTAATTGCCCAGGCTATTTTTTCTTTTGTTATCACCTTGTCGATGATCATCCCGTCTGGAGTACGGTTGATCGTCTGGCCATACGTGGCCATCAGTGTTGTTGACGATTTCACATTCTGGAAAGTGAGTTTCCAGTAATAGTTTTGCCGTATCTTCAGAGGTGGTGGTATATGTTCCGTCACTCTTCTTGAGACAGCTTGGCTGCATGAAGGGGGTCTCTCAAGAGGACCTTCTTGAGCCTCAAGGCTGACGATGTATCAGAGACCTCGCTGCAGAAGTTCCTCCATGCCGTTCTTTTCTTTTCTCTAAGTTTGTTCTTGAAGGTTTTCCTATGCTCCTTATATTCTTGCCATTTGCCGTTTGTTTTCGCCCGGAAGAAAGCCTTCTTAGCATCTTTCCTTAGTTTGTCCATCTCTCTGTCCCATCCAGGAATGTTGGTTTTATCCCTATGGGCAGCGAGAGGACAGGGGTGCTCGAAAGCTTCCGTCAGGCTACCGTATAGAAAGTTTAGACTCTCCTCTACTTCCTCCGTGCTAGTCAGAGATTGTAGAGGGCCTCCTTTCTCTATCATTTTCTTCAGAGTGCTAACAAACATCGAAATGTTCGTTTTACGCGGGTTTCTGAACGGTTTGCTTTTTGGTGGTTTAAAAAGCAGTTTGAACTTTATCCATCTGTGATCCGACATAGATATGTCGGTGGAGACGTGCCATCCTGCTATCTTATCGCTAGTGTTTATAGATGCAAAAGTCAGATCTATTATCGTTTGGTGTCTGGACGTTACAAACGTGGGTTCGCAGCCTCTATTCACTATACTCAGATTTGTTTTTGTTAAAAATTCGAGTAGTAACTTACCTCTATCATTGGTGTCCTTGTTTCCCCACACTGTATGGTGCGCATTAGCATCACAACCAATGATGAGGTTCGACTTGTCCGTCTCACATTGGCTGACAGTTCTTGCAAGCTCGGCTGACGGGACCGGTTCTCCAGGGCCTTGTGGGAGGTAAGCTGAGGCCAGAGTGACTTCAACTCGATCATCACCCTCACCTACTGAGATTTGCACGACAGTGACGTCGGAGCTGGATAGCTGAGGAAGGATGCTTGCTTGGAACTGTGCAGGTACGTTTATACATGTCCTTGGTTTGCTTCCTTTCGGGTTGTAGTAGACAGTGCCTTGTATCGTTATTGTTATCGCCTAGGTGCCGTTGTATGTTAGCCATGGCCGCCCGGCAGTGTTGGAGGTTTTCCTGGATTACGTTTATACTGTCCATCGCGAGTTTTTTTTTTTCCTTTCTTGTTTCCAAGAAGAGGATTTACATGTAGCCCTGAGAAAGAGGGTTCGAGTCTTCGGACTCAAGAAGCTTCTCCTCAACGTCAGACGTGAGGCTGCTAGTTTCCATAGCAGCCTCCGTCGACGCCGAGGGGTGCTCTCTTGAGTCCCCAGGGGTACTAGTACCCGACCGTGCCGCGGAGTCTCCCATCGACGGTTGGTCTGGTTGATCACTGAGACCAGCACTAGGATTGGGGGCCTCCTCCGAGGTTGTTCCACTAGGGACAGCCTCGACGGTATCAGGTCGGGGTTTAGCCGCGCCCTGGATAATTTTAATGTGGAGGGAGCTGAATTTGTAACTTGGCTTCCCATTCCTCTTTTTGATGGACTCTGCGTCCTCTTTTGGGACACCAACCACAAGGAGTTGTCCTTGGTGAGGCTCCTCCTTAACGTCTCTGTGAAAGAGGTGCACCTGTCAACATTTGCCCAAGGGTTCTGCCCCTTGAGCCGACGCTTGACGCAGTCAATGTCTTCGGGTGGCCCCCCTACCCAGATGGTCCCCTTAACTAGCTGCGGGAGCCTGTCCACTGGGATTGCTTCCAATATAGCTCCCTTCCATAAAGGGGGAAGACCAGCGACAGTCCTCCGCAGCCAGCCTACGGACCCTTGATCGTTGCAGAGGATCCTCAGGATCTCTCCTCTGTGGTTGAATCCCCCATTGCATGTAGGAGGGACCGTGTCGGAGTTGCCAGGAGAGGCTAGAAGTGCATCCAGTGCTCTCTAAGAAGCGCCTCTTCAACGATCCGCGCCTGATCCGCAGAGATCATTCCCATAGAGTCGTTGCGGTTCACTACAGCCATTCTGAGATGGCTCACGGCCGCATCGGCGAAGCTCCTTGGTGGATTTATTTTTTGATTGGATGCTGGTCTGAGTTTTTTACCAGGGTTCAGCTTTTCCTGCTGTCCCTCTGATCCATCCGACCGTATCCTCTTCTTGTTGTCCTGCGGGTCTCTGTGTAATGAGGAGATACCTGAGGAACGCGATTCAGATTTCCTCCCCATTGAATCTTTAGGCGGCCTACCCTTTGTGGTTCGCTGTTTTCTCGATTTCGCGCATCGGTAGCGTTTGCGGTTTTGGCAGCCTGCGGGGTCACCCTCGGGCCGAAAGGTTGCCCACCCGATTGGGCGGCAGCCTTCGCAGCTTCGTGGGCTCTCCGGCGCCGTTTTTGTTCGGCCCCGCTGATGTGGTGCTTTATTGGCCTGTCAGAGCAGCCTGCTTGTGGCCGTTTGCTCGTTGACTGGGGTCATTCTGTTGGGGTAGGTATTTCCTGCTTCCCTTCGTTTTGCGGTTTGTCCGCTATATTTCCTTTTTGTTCATCCATGATATGGGTAAAGAGTTTCGCTCAACCGGCTCCTCACCCTCCTCGGAGCCTCAAATGGGACGTATGATACGCCAGAGCTACCGGTTGAGTATAGCCATCCAGAGGAGGTTGTGCATGAGTTCCATGGGATTCCATCACCGGCCTCTGGGATGAGTCGGTGACAGATCTCCACTTCCCTACACACCCCACTTCTCCAGAAGACTCACCCTGTCGTTTCTCTGACGGAGCGACGCAGCCGATTGATCGAGTTAGGCTCGACCGCCCGTTCGCCGGAAATCAGGGTCAAAGAGGCGTGTTGCCCCCACTTCAGGGTGACTCATCCACCAGGATCCCTTCATCCCACTTACGGGTCTCCACGCACGGCACAAACACGTGGGTGGACATTTGAGTGCCCCAGGCGCGACCACTACGTTCTGGGGCGGAGTGTTTATCGACCTTCCGGTCTAGATCCGTAGGATTTAGGTTCAGCAGGGCCACCACGAGCAGGGTGTAGTGTGAGGCTACACACTCTCAATCTTGTTGAGAGTATCCTACGGTCTTGGAGTTCACGCCCCATGGAAGTGCAATGCTCCAGAGTCGGAGCTTCCCGTGCAACGGCCGTCAGCGCCCTGGTGTCGAGCCCCTCGACAACCTTGGCGACTGTTGAGTTGTGAGATCGAAAAAATGTTGTTCTTTAAGCACTGTGAATAACTATTCACTAGATAGAGATTTCAGGTGAGGGTGGTAAGTACCACAGCACATTCTAGGCCACACAGCGGGCCCATAGCGCACCTCCAAGTGGAGCCTCCAGGAGGAGAGAAGTTGCTCTCTTGGATCATTGTCGTCAAGCCTTTAGCCATTCAGCATAGGCGACAACATAGGTTTCAAGCCACAGCATTTAGCTTAGGCTTAACGTAGGGCGGTCCCTCTGACCTCCCGTATGCCGCAGTTCTGACTAAGGTGCTGATTGAGAACATCACCTAGTTTTAGTATTGAATATGCAGGATCCAAATTATTTAGGCTAATTTATTAACTTTTTGACTGACAGTAATCAATAATACTACAGCCTACTCAGTTCCATTAGCCATTGAGAGTGCCACCAAATACAGAACAGAAAATGATTTCTGCTCACCGCGGGGATCGAACCCACGTCAATCAGAACTCTCTGCCGGCGTGTTACACGCTCGGCCACCGTAGCCCACTAACTAACTATTCACTATTCAGACAATTCAAATACGGAGCAAATATAAACACGACCGACTTGGCCGAATTCACAACCGTCAAGTCGCAAACGTATTCAAATCTGAATCGGCTTACGAGAATATCTTATAAAAATGTTTTATAGAATACTTGATTTCGAACGTACAAGACAGCATTATACATAGGTACTAAAAAAACACTTACAAAATAAAAATGGACACAAAATAGCAACATTGTCTTATATTATGTCTTGCGTAAAGATGAGTTACGCGACAATCAACTTTAATTTTTCAAATGAAACAACAATTTTTATCGAATTTTTAAAGTTTGCATCGAATTCGACATACCCACTATATAAATTGGCCAACCTTGCGATTGATACGAATTTATAGAGGACCAGGATTTAAAGCTAACTGGTGGTGAATTTTGATTAGTTCGGAACACATGTTTCTTTTAACTGTGCTGGTTGCGACAATGGACAATTTGCACATTTTTTGGAAATATGAAAAATAAATAGTGAGTACTGATGCCAATATAATATAACAAATTTGTCACAACAAGCACAGTTATAAGAGTTCGCCATATTTGGTAGGCGAACTTTGTCGGTCATTTTTTAGGTTTGGGAAACAAAACCAAATATTTATTGAGGAAGTACGATAATAAAAACGTCATTATAAGAAAAACATTGTGAATATCAGACAATTTATATTCAATAGAGTACTTTTTGTTTGTAATCAAGATCTTAAGGTTATGAAATTTGAAATATCAGGATAAAAAGCCTTGAATTGCCTCAAAATGCAGGCGGATGAAAATTTAGTTCATAATTTACCCATATATTAACAGTAAAATCAAATTCGCAAGTCAAATGAACATATTATCATGCTTGAATTTTTAATATTTTGCGTTATGCTACTTGTCTAATAGTAGGATCGACTACATTAATTTTTCGTCATTTACAGTTGATATACTTTTGCAACAATTCTGATTTATTCTGCTCTGAATATACACAAAATTGCAGTGTAAATACCGCGAATATATCAACAACAAAATATATTAAAAACTGTTTTATAAATGTGTAACTTGGGACAACTTCACTCTTGTTAGAGCTCTATAGCAGTAGTAAAGTAGCTTTATAGTTAGATATGCTCTGTAGTTTTGTGGCGTATCCATGATATACCTTAAATTTATTTTTATTTATTTTAATTTACCAAACACTTCAATGTCAGTAAAAGTGACATTTTGTGCCAAAAACACAAAAAAAAACACAATTTTTACTGCGAAATCACAAAAAAACGGAGAATAATTTTTGAATTTGAATTAATTGTTTCTTTTTCTAGGTTCCACTGACGACGGAAGCAGATTCGCTTCTGAAACGTTTGATATTGTTAGGTTTTATTGATTACTAATAGATTTTTTTCAGGTAATATAGAAGATGAGGTATATCAACACTAGTTTGATTGTTTTTTGATAGGGTGTGGCAAAATACCCAAAAAATCAGGTAAATAGCTTTATAGTTGTTACCTAGAACCCCTATAAACATTTTAATACGACAAAAATATTTTATAAAGTGGTCCTTTTTCGTGTTTATAAGTGTGTTATTAATGTCTATGAAATGACTATAAAAATATCTATACGAGCACAATGTCTTACGAAACTGTTATATAACGGTCTATAAAATACTTATAAACATATTTGTGTTACTTATGTAAAATTTGATTGGTGCTAAAAATTGCGGAATATTTGAATAAATGGAATCCGTTTGCACCAAATTTCTGGGCATAAAATTTTTTTCGTTTAAAGCAACCTCGCCTTTCATTAGTATGAACGTACTTCTTTTCCAGATAATTGAAATATTTAAATTCGATCGAGTGGAAATGGCCTATTTTGTTAAGTCACCTGAATCGATTCAATCATTTGAGCCGCTTCACCTTCTAAATGGCCACGAAAATAATAAAATTTTTGAACATTGTCGAGTGAATCATTTTTACCCACCATGGATTAAAATGCATCTCGAAACCCCAACCATTTATCATAGGAACCAGAAAACTTGGGTAACTTTATTTCTGGAAGTTTAATAGAAAAAGCATAACCTTGCCTATTCTTTGAGCCCTGAGAATGGTTACTTTGTGTTCTCACACTACCTTCATTTTTCTCCATTTGTTGTCGTTCTCGTTCAAATTCCGGAATAACTACATTTGCACGTGACGTAGCATCAAAATAATCATTCTCAAAACTCGCCAATTCAGAATCATGTTTCTGCAAATCGGCAACATCTATGACGTGATGACATTCTACAAATTCATCATAAATAGGTAGAATCTTTTCTAATCTAGCATTTATTTGAGCAACTTCGTCAATATTTTTGAGGTCGAGAGCTTTAAAAAACTTCTGAAACCTTGCAAGTTTGTCTTTCAAATGTACTTTCTTAACTTTTAAATTATTTACTTCTCCTGACATGGTCGTCTCAAAATAAATCTGATAAGCAGATAACCTAAATTCAAGTAACGGCTGTCAAGTCAGTATAATGGTAGTTCAAATCTGCACAAATAATGCTCAGTATGGATCAAAGTCACTGTTTTCCGTCTTATGTTTTCCACCACTGCTTCAGGCTTCTCCAGAATTCCAACTGATCGTCATCAGTGAATGTCGGGGCTTGACATTCGAATTCAGAAACAAATTTTATTCACCACATCAGGCTTCTTTGGACCATAAATATGTTTCGACGGTGGACTCTGTATATTGAAAGATGGTTTCTTCTGATGTGACGATAATTTATTTAAAATTTAACAGTTAAACAATGATTTTTTAGTGAGAAGACTTGACAGTTCTCCAATCAGTTTTTTGACTATTGATTTCTGCTGCCAAGCAACTCGACTATGTTTTTTTTGACACAAAGCCTTCTTTAAAATGTCATAAATGCCTAAACAATGTTAACAACAAGCCGCTAGTGGCACGGGTACTTTTGGATCCTTTTTCGCAGAGTTGTTTTATTTCGAAATCGTTTACAGACAAGTTGGCGAATCATCGAGAAGCAGCTAACATCAGAGTTTGTGGTTTAGATGAAACTGAGTCGACAATCATGGAAAAAGTCAATCTTAGGGCCTAGTCACTTGTGAATGCATTTTCTATGGATTTGTCGTGCCTCCACGGAACCAAAAAGGAACGTTATGAACATTGGCTCAACGAACGGATTCATCGTTTTTCGTCCGATGAACGAGTTTATCGAGCCAACGAATACTTGTACATTATTCGATGTTTATAAATTCATCACTCAATAAACTCTCTTGATTGAGTTAACGAACATATTTATTGATCTTATGAAACATTATTGTCGAATTGATGAATACGTTCGTAGAATCAATGAACGTTCTCATTGATTCTTTATTTTTTATTCGTTAATCTAACGAACGTATGCGTTCATCCAATAAACGGGCTTATTGATTCAATGAACGCGTTCATTAATCTTATAATTTTCAGTCGTTGAACTAACGAACGTATGCGTTAATCCAATAAACGAGTTTATTGATTCAATGAACACGTTCATTAATCTTATAATTTTCAGTCGTCAAACTAACGAACGTATTCGTTAATCCAATAAACGGGTTTATGATTCAATGAGCACGTTCCTTGATTCTATAATCTTTATTCGTAAATCTATTGAATGCTTTTGTTGATCCAGTGACCAGGTTAATCAATCCAATGACCACATCGATTAGTTAGTAACCATTATACTTACTTTGGAAATTCTGGAAATAAAAAATTTAGTAAGTAAAACATTTATTGGCATGAAAGATACATGATTTCATCCGTGCAACCTTCTATTTCTGATCATAAATACTTAAGAGATAGTTACAGGTAAATGCAGAGAAATAACACAGAAAATAGAAAAAATATATAACATAAGGGTATACAAAAAAATAACATTTTTTAATATTCATAGGTATCTAAGTGTTCGTGACAACAAAAAGTGTTTTTTTTGCTAAAAAAATTCAATGTGGAATATGGCCCCCTTCATTGCTGACGACAGCTTGAAGTCTGCATAGCGAAAATGAAGCACTGCAAATGAAGTACTGCATAGTGAAAGATTGTAAACTGAAAATACATACCTTCCTCGGTAAATACCTTCTGAATTTCAAAAATCCCAACTTGAACTTCGACACCACTCGCGTGACAATTTGACACAACGGAAAACTAACTAAGACTTAATGGTCTTTTCTGAAATTCGCCTATTTCCCGGCAATTTTGGTTTGGACCAATGAAATCCTTTATATCTTATGTACAGTTCATTGAAGTAATAAAAACATTCATTGGCTCGACGAATATGTTACACCAGTTTTTGAACGTTCGTTGATTCAATGAACGCGTTTATTGATTTAAAGAAACCTCTTATAAGTTGATAATTGTATCCATTGACATGATTAACAATTGTTCGTGATATTAATCAACATATTCCGTTGAACCAATGTACATGTTCATTTATTTGTCGAACTGAATCAATAATATAACTAATACATTTTTTAATTAATGCTTAGTATTCGTTCGTCTAATGAATATTGTTCATTAATTCACGAAAACTAACTGGATGTACTGTGTTTATTGACCCAATAAACCGGGTTCGTTGAATCAATGAAGAAGGACAGTAGCTAAGCAAGGAAAACAATAATGAATAGTAATTCGTTGAACTAATAACCCTTTTCATTAACAAATAATCTCTGATGATCCACTCAACGAACCTTTTTATCAACATATTAAAATTGTTCGTTGACTTTGAATAACGGGGTTTATTGATATTACGAACAAAATCATTTCCAGTGCATCCTACCCCAAATAACTGGATATTTGCCGAATTTCGTAATTGATATGTCCACCATAAACATGCCCGCAAACATATCGTTAGCAGACCCTTATTTTGATCAAGACATATCAATTGGTGCCGATAGTTTTTGAATATTGATGTGCGTCGGTTGGTCAAATGGACCGCTTCTGCAGAAAAGTAAACAAAGAAGAAGTGAGCAAGGTTTTGACCAGAGGTGGATTTTCTTTGCGCAAGTGGTTGTCCAATAAGTCGAGTCTTTCGCAAGATATAAAGTCAGGTGAAGTTTTTTATTGGATTGAACGAGAATATCAAAACTTTAAAAAGATATGCGTTGGAATGGAAAGGAGGATAGCTTTTTCTACAAGATTGACTCTCAAATCCAAGAATCACAAAACGCGTCGAATTATCTGAGACTGACTGTGCAAGAGTAGTGGTTTTGCTTAAAGGTAATTCTCAGAGGTTTGTGGCTAATAGACTTGGTGTTTGGCAAAGTGATGTGTCTCGCACATGGAATCGCTATCTCCAGAATAATTTTCTCCGTTATAGACCCAGAAGCGATGAAGGACGTGTGACTTCTCAACAACAGAACCGTTGTATTTACCAGACAATCCAAAGAAACCCAACCATGGCAATACCACCACTTCAAATATATATACGCCATACCTCGAGAGCTCGTAGACGAATACTCGCGAAAGGTTTGAGGTATCGCTGACCAATGAGAGTACCTCGATAACAATGTGAGCACGAGTTCGTCGACTACAGTGAGCTCAAGAGCACGTACCTGCAGAGTTCTGGAACGCAGTGTTTTTTTTCTGACGGAACAAGAATCTGTTTGGTGCAGTTCAGAATAGTCATCTCATACGTGTATAAAAGGAGCCAGCAAGAGCAGCCCAGCTTGCTAATGGACGCCCCCTGCCACCCTTTGCAGGAGGAAGTGCTATGTTCTGGACTTGTATCACGTCTGATGGTCGCACAGAATGAATTTATGTTGAGAACCCAATGACTAGAGACAGATACATTAGAGACTATGGCGAGGTGATGTTGGAGATGCTTTTGTTTTAATGGACGATAACGCCGACCTCACCATACCAGAGTTGTGAATGAATATCTGGAAACGAAAGGCATCAATAGTTTGGACTGCAGTGGCAGCACGCAGAAGCCCACCTCGAACAATACTAGAGCTTGTTCATGCTGTACGAGAAGAATGGCAAAATATTCCTTGACGTAATTAAGTATCACCAACCTGATAGACTGCATGGGCAGGCGTCTCTAAGCTTGCATCTAATGCCAGAGGTGGAAATACCCAGTATCAAATGTCTTCAATTACTTTTTTCAAGTAAATCCATCAATTTGTAATTTTTGATTTTCATTAAAAAATACTCCTATGTTTAAAAAAAAATGAGTATGCTACAGTGTTGAAAAGGTTTTCCTCATTAAAACCAATCAATAAATATGACCCTGACCCATTTTTACTGATAAAAAAATACTTTCGGAAATTTTGGGTGACTTGGTGAAACTTTTGAATGTTAGTGTATTATATGCGTTTGCCATCTTGCCACAGATCTAATAACTCAGAAAAGATTTATCTAGGAGAAAATAGTCCAAAGTCGTTCATCACATTTACTTTGGAATGTTGTTTTCGCTGCTGATAGTGGGGGATTCGATTTTTCGGGAAGTCTCCAAAATAATAATTGATCTGATTGGGTTATGGTTTGCTAACTAGTTTTAATCAATCATCTTGAGATACTCAGGATAACTCAATTACTAAATAGACACATGGTTGAAACATGAATTCATGAAGGATGAACTCGTCTGTCCACAATTTTCTGATGAAGGTCTTCGCATGGAAATAAAATTTGGATAATATTCAAGATTAGGATGAGCCCATAGATATTTCTGTGACCAGATTTAACCAGATAGTCACTTGGTCAGATTTTTTTAGATTGAGTGCGGTCACTGTTGATTTTATTATACACTCAATCAAGACAAAGCCGGTTCGATGAGAAGATAAAATCAGATATTTCTTTGTCGGAATCACTTGAATCAATTTTTGTCAAAAATGACGACTGATACACAGCGCAGAAAATCTAACGCATGAAAAATATATTTCTCATAAGACTCAATGTAAATTATCTTTGAAAAATCATGCATCGAGTTGACTGGAACATTAATTTGCAAAGAAAAAATGTAGCAATACTAGTTAAGCACCAACATTTTTTTTAATTTAACCTGCAAACTTCACAGAGTGTCCTGGAGATACACTTCACCCAAAGGTGAGTGAATGTTCTGTTTGGCTGCAATATTTTAAAACACTATGAAGTATACTGGTTAAGTGGTTAAAATATTTTTTTTCTGTTGCTAGAATACTTTAGCCACATTCATTCCTTGCATATCAATGTTCGAGTCAACTTGATACATGGTTCTTCAAAAATAATATAAAATTGTATATCGATGCATGTTCACATTGAATCTTATGAAAAATATATTCCTTATGCGTTAAATTTTCTGTGCTGTTATATGCACATGTTTTGTGAAAGCCTTCTTTCTTTTTAAATCGCTTTATTCGCATAACTATCCATAGAATTGAGATCTTTAATTTTAGATCTTCTTTATTACTTCTGGTATATCTTTATAGACATAAGTGATTATTGTATATACAATATCACTTCAGGATTGACTAATCTACATGATGCAGAATCATTCACATTGCGTAGTTGTATTGAAATGAATATGATGCATGAACTTAAACTGACTTGAAATAGTATATTGTACAACAAGCAGGAAATGATCATTCCATGCGAGTTTAACACTAGACTTTTTTTACGATTGTTAATTAATATCACTATTGTGTAATTAATATCCATTCTTAATTTTTCTTTTGGTGGAAATGCCAGTTCATGCTCATTCCCCACTCGTTGCCTAGCAACTAGTGGGAAATGGTTCTACTTCCGTGCAGTTCTACAATGTACTATATTTACGAATCGATATCGATTGCACAATAGTGATATTTCATGACAGTCGTAGAAAAACTACTTTTCCTACTGTTATAAGAGTGAATATAGAGAGATGCGGGATATACAGTGTGAAATTGAAAATTGTCTATTTTCAAACACCCCTGTTATCTCAGCTGTCATAGCATTCAGATAAAACGTAAAAACGCATTTTTATAGAGTTGTTTGATTATAGAATCCAAAACAATAAAGCAATAAAGAATGTGTCTATGAGAAAGTTGTGGAGAATGAAAAAATGAAGAAAATGAGCACTCAACTACTCCTGTAAGTTGATTAATAGCCGGAAAAATTCGCATAAACCAAAAAAATCGGTTCATTTTTCAAAAATCAATATCTCCGTTTTTGTTGAAGTCATAGAGATCTTTTTTGTAAAATGATATCTAATAATTAGTATGAACTCACAACAGACAAAATTTGGTTGACGTCGGTGAAATAGTTTTTGTACAATTGTCACTTGATTTTTTGTCAACGACCTTTGGATGCTCAGCTCAAGATTTCGAAACTCGAAGTCATGTTCTACAAAACCTCTATTTCGAATTTGCATTCAAATGATGGGGATTATAAAAAAACTGCCCCTGAAGAACACCCAAAAATATCACATCTCTATCCTGCCATTTCTTCATTGAATCCGAATAAAAAATGTGATTTTCCAATTGTTCAAATACAAAAAAAAAAAAATATTTCGTTGCTGCGAAACTGGAATGTAGTGCCTCCTGAGCATGCTTTCTGGGTCAGTATTGCGACAAGACAATGACTGATGTTCAGATGCATTTTTTTCATAATTCTCATCATTTTGATGCAAATTCGAAATATAGGTTTTGTAGATCATAACTTTTGTTTTGTTTTGAAATCTTCCAAAATCGTGTTTGGATCAATAGCCCAGCCCACAAGCTCTGAATCTTGTTGAAAAAAGTGGATTCAAAAATCAAGTGACAATTGTACAGGGTGATTCATTTTCAGCGACAGGGTGCCAGTTCTCGTAAACTATTATCGTAGAGGCTTGCGGCAAAAAAATTTATTACTAAAACGGCCAAGAGAAAAACCTGGAAAATATTTTCAAGTTTCTGAAATGGTCGCTAGGGGGCGTAACAACCAACACCAAGTGGAAAAATATGATTTTTATGGAATTTTGTCCAATGAAAATATATCGATGAGCTCATTTTCGGATTCACTGACTATTTACCTACACTTTTTGTCTAAAACGTTTTTTTCTATGTACCATAATAAAGTGGTGGGGAAAGTTCAATTGTTTCATTAAACAAACGGAGATTTCTCTCGTTTCGCTTGACCGATTTTAGCGAGCTTGGGCTCATATGAAAGAGCATGATCTGCACTTCAAAAAAATTTTTTGGTTTTGAATTTTTGACCTTCGCCGTCTCCGCTAGATGACGTTAACTATAATGGTAGCATAGTTTTGAGTTTTTTTCAAAAAAATAAAATATAATGGTAAATTGATTTCCATATATTTTAAGAGATGATACATTTTATTATTAAAAAATTGAAAAAAAAACAAAAACATTATTATTATTTCAAATATACAAAAATTAATATACCATTACATTTGATTTTTTTGGACAAAACTCCAAAATACGTTACCATTTCAGTTAACGCCATCTAGCGGCGACGGCGAAGGTCAAAAATTCAAAACCAAAGAATTATTTTGAAGTGCAGATCATGCTCTTTCATATGAGCCCAAGCTCGTTTGAATCGGTCAAGCGAAACGGGAGGAATCTCCGTTTGTTTAAAAAAACAGTTGAACTTCCCCCACCTCTTTATTTTGATAGATAGAAAAAAACGTTTGAGACAAAAAGAGTAGGTAAATAGTCAGTAAATATGAAAAGGATATCATCGATATATTTTCATTTGGCAAAATTCTATAGAAATCCTATTTTCCTACATGTGTTGATTGTTACGCCCCCTAGCGACCATTTCAGAAACTTCAAAATATTTTCCAGGTTTTTCTCTTGTGCGTGTTAGTGATACATTTTTTTGCCGCAAGCCTCTACGATGAATAGTTTACGAGAACTGGCACCCTGTCGCTGAAAATGAATCACCCTGTACAAGAAATATCTCATCGACATCACCCAAATTTTGTCTATTATAAGGTCAAACTAATAGGTATCATGCCCAAAAAAAGATCTCTATAACCTATTAATTCAAGAACCACGGAGATATTGATTTTTGAAAAATGCACCGATTTTTCTGTTTTTTTCGTATTTTCTCGGCTACCAATCAACCTACAGAATTCGTTGAGTGCACATTTTCCTCATTTCCTCATTCTCTACAATTTTCCTACTGACAATTTTTTGATTGCGACATTGGTTTAGATTCTATAATCAAAAAACCGACGCAATTCTGACGCTTCAATTGTTTATAACAAATTACCGCATACTGTTCATTTGAGCTAACACGGTGGAATATCACTGTATATAACAAATTACCGCACATATTCCATTTGAGCAAACATGATGGAATATCACTTATGAATGTGCGTAACATATCGTGGTATAGTCGGTTTTCTTCTACTTTTTTTTGTCACGGAAATACCTGTAATGCTTGGTCTAAAATATCACCACAGCTTCAATAACAAATCACTTCGAGACAAAAGTTCTCAAGCAGGATGATTATCATCTTTCATTTACCAGGATTCTGAATTGAATCCCACCGCTGCCACCATATTTTGTAACCAACTACTGTGTAACGTGGAAGCCTAATTAACATTTATATTAAAAATGTAAAGTTAGTAATGGATTTCCTAGTCAAAGGGTAGAATGCCACAAGTAATATCTATTCCCAAGTTTACAAAAAAATCGTATGTGTTAATATTGAATTGATTCCATTGCTAACCAGGGTTCTTGTCTTCTCAGTTGGTAGGTTGGAATCAATAAAAGATTCTTTTTCCAGTACCTATGTACAGGGTTATTCCGTGTATCGACCCATATGCTTGTGGCGTTATCAATGAAGATATGGAAATTTTTTAGATATGAAAGTTTTAGATATTCATCTAAACTTTTCAAAAATCCTATCGAAGAAAACAAAAGACTATCGGATTTTCAATATTTTTCCAAAAGTAGCATTTTTTTTCATATTATATTATCATATATTATGAAAGAGCTTATTTTCCTGATTTCACAAATATATAGTTTGATATTCGTCTGATGAGTCGTTCAGTAGATATTTAAGTTTGAATATGTGTAAAAATTAGTATTTAAAATCCGGTTGCCATGGTTGCACAAATTTATTAATTCGTGAATATTTGGAGTAACAGAAGTTATTTGACTCACATTTCTTTTGATTCAATCTAGACAATCACGATTTTATCATTTTTTCCATAGCAACAGGCATGTGAATTTTAATTTTTAAACATGAATATCTCCTGACGACTTATCAGAAAGGTATCAAACCGTATATTTTTAAATTGAGAAAAATACGCTCTTTCATAATATATGATAACAGGGGGTTCCATTGAAAAAAATGCCACTTGTGGAGAAATATTGACATTCCGATAGTCTTTTGTTCTTTTTGATAAAATTTTTGAGAATTTCAGATGAATATCTAAAACTTTCATTTTTACAAAATTTTCATATCTCCATAGATAACGACGCTAGCATATGGGTCAATATATGCGGAATGACCCTGTACATATATAATTTCCAAAAGTTACAATTGATTCAGATTTTTACGAAGTATTATTATACATAGGGAGTTTTTGAACCTCTTATTAATTTCAACGTTATTAACGTATCCCGCTATACTAACCATGCGCAGAAAACAAAACATTAATAACGGAGAGGACACAAAAAAGAGATTTTGAAACTCGTATTTAACGTTTGACGTTGTGTCATCACCATGTCATCTGATTCTGTCATCATAGTGATCAGATTTGTTGTGTTTTTGGTTTTTGATGTTTTGATTTTGATTTTGTGATATTTTCGCCAAATTGCTAGCAGAGCAGCACGAATTATGAAATATGACTGAAGATAGATCATAGACTAATATTATATACCCAGAGATAGATATGAAGATTCAGACTACCAAATGTAAGGTTAACATCTTATTTCACGTCCGCTTGGCAGACATAAATCATAATAATATGCTACCATCTACATTGAATTTGTGTTCAAAGTTACTTTTACGCCAAATACATTGTGGATGGTAGTACATGATTCTCGTTTGACAAGCGGAGATCTGTCACTTCCACTTCGAAGCTAAATTAAATGTAACTCAGACAAAACCACGAGTATCATGGGCAAAACACCGACTGGAATGATAAACAGCTGATCTCCATCAGCATCAATTACACTGTTGCCAAGTTGTAGAACATAGGATCAGTTTTTGTTGGATATTCGATAAAAAGACAAGAATCTTACAATTCCAGTGCAACTGTAGTCATTTTTAACAATCTAAATTGTACTTTGTATGTTTCACGATTTCTATGTAATAATTAAATAATACTGTATATCAATATGACAACATGAGAAAATAACCGACGGTTATTAAGCGAACGTTAAGGCTCCGTAGATAACGTAACACGTTATCGGTTTATAACCGATTCGGTTATTTCCAGACAGCTGCGCAAGCTCAGAATAACCGGCAACGTTAATAACGGGTCAAATAAGAGCTTCAAAAACTTCCTCCCTATGACTGGTGTTTAAGAAAAACCTGGAATAAGAATTATTCTTTGTATGTGAACAGCAAGAGTGAACCAACGGTGGGCAATATAACATATAAGATAATGTCGTGCAATAATCAAGTTGATCGAAAGAAAATGTCAGACGATAATACCTCAAAAAATTATCTAAAATATTGTTGAGAGATCATTCAAAGAGACATTGCCCAATGTTATTGCTAACATTGATAATCGATCTACCGTATGGATAGTTAAGTAGCAGTCGTTAATCTAATCTAATCTAATAATGAGTGAGTTTTTTTCATTTTAGGCATTTATGGTTTTCGTTTCTAAAATCTCGTTATTAGCTACCTAGATATTTGTCTCTCAAACAATTATTTGACAAGTGAATCTTTTTTCATCTAATACAGGGATAGGACATCGGTCACATGAGAGATATAATGAAAGCATATAAGCTTTTTGAAAATGTCAATTTTTAATTCGTCAGTGGGAAAAGTAAATATTTCACTGCTTCTATATTTGTTCATGAATGACCATCATGATAGACGTTCTGAACTACATCGATTAAATAATGCTCTCATCAAAATCTATTTGCTGATGATGTTAACACCGAAAACGGTACTTTTCCGACTGTTGAAAAAGTAGGTACTAGTAGACTAGCTCTTTGCACCAACAACGATGGAGTTGAACATCGTGTTTGTATCTTTAACGGTTTTTTCATGTATTGGCATTAGTTACGGGCAGTATACAGATGTTTATAATTGGAAATACCATTTTCCTTCTGGTTCTGGACAAGGAGTAAGTTTTCATGAGTGATAATTTACGATCATACATTCAAAAATAGATTTAGTTTCTGAATAACACATCAGTACATTATTTGATAAGAACAATGGAATCTTAATATGTATGCATAGTCAAAAAAAAATTGATACATACAATCTTTGTTTGAATACATGTCAAACATTGTAATTTTTTGATGTTCTTCAGTGTCTTTGGCCCTGAGCCAGTTTTAAAATGGTGGTGATTTTTTCCTTTTTATTTGAGCTGCCGGTGTTTGGTCAAAAAATAAAATGAAGATGACCCATCTGCTCCAAAGTTCTATCGTGTTTTTTTTTCTTTGAATGGAGCAAAACAACTTTCTATCAAATTAGGTATTCCTCATACATATAAAATTTTTGAAAAATTGATTATAAACGATTAGCAATTAGTGATTTTTATTTTTTCGTAATTGGTTTGAGAAAAAAGATGGGTTAAGAAAGTCTTGATCAGTCGATATTCAGTATGAATTCAATCATTAAAAAGATATTGATTCGAATATTTTTCGAACTTGACATTATACAGGGTGCCTCTGGAATTACTGTACAACGCTATAAACCACAAATTCCTACCAAAAATAAGGCGATGTGGGCAAACTTACCTATATCCAGAATTGCTTCGTTGAGTCTACAGTAGAGGGCGTCAAAGATAAAAAAAAAATGGTTTTTCCTACATTTTCCAATAACGTGCAAATCGATTTTGATAATTTTTGGTACCAATGGTACCTAGTCTTGGACCATGAAATTACGTTTTTTGTTTCTATAGCGGCCGGTTGTAATTAACCGGAACTGTTAGGTGACTACATATGTACTTATTTCTTTTGATTTTTTTGACTTTTTGATGATTCTGATGTTTTTATATCAAATGTCTCGGGAAGTTTTTCTCTCACTTGAAAAGTGGTTGTTATAAAAAAAAAATCAATCAGCTGCACACTGGCCTGCAGAGATATTTTACTATTGATTTTTTTAGCATAACCATTTATCCAAGCAAATTTTTTCAAGAAAGGAAACAACTTTCTCACACACTGCGTTATTAGATAAAAATATCTGAATTATCAGAAAGTCAATTCCATAAAAAATCAATAACGTCATAATATGCAGCTATATCTTTTGACTTTTTATGGAATAGACTTTTTGATACTTTAGATGTTTTTATCTTTTAACGCAGTATATGGTAAGCTCCTTCTTCTCTGATTATTGAAAATAACGCCTGACTCCGTACACCAGACTTGTCAGTCTCCTTTAGTGACGTCACGCTAATTTAAAATGAGAACAACAAAAGAACAAAACAGCACCATGGTTTTTTTCAACTTACTGAAACTCGATCGATTTGAAGCTTTGAACTCCGTACTAAGAGCACATCGGAATACTTGAGCCGCGCCGGCGCCGCTGTCCTGCGATCAAAACAATCGACTGTTCAGAATATTTTTGGGCATTTTGAAAACAGTTTTTTGTTGATGAATTTCAAGTATTTGGTAGATTACGTTTATAAAATTACAAGTCACTTGCAAATTGTCGATGATGACACTATGCCGTGCCACATACTTCGCTTCTAATTCGCGCAATTTTAACAAAAAATGTTCTGGTCAAAGCCAAAAATCAAAGTCACGGTGGATGGAAAACGTCTAGACACTAGGTATTCATGTCATTGGAAGAGTAGTGGCGGAGAACATCTAAGAAAGACTTCTGAAAATTAGAGCTTGATAAAACTATTCATTGTTCCTATTTTTTTTTGATCAGCGCAGTTCTGCCACGATCATATTCAAACATTTAGAGTGGGAATGCCTATTTACCTGTTGAAAGTGCTTCAATGTTGAATAATTGGCCTATCACTTAGTAGTTAGTGATAAGAATTTGAACCCCAAACATCTAGTTAAAACTGAGATATCCTACCTTTTAATGTTCATTAAGTGTTGATGCTTCTCTGTTCGATACACACTCGTGGAGTCGGCGCGGCATCAATTAGATCAGGTGGTTGATCTTTTCTTGGGGTAGAGTATCCAAGGACACCTGAGCTTCGTTGCGTAGAGTTTCCAGTGTTTGTGTGAGGCGCGGTAAATTATGCAGCCTTCTTCTCATCATATCACAGAGATGTTGCAGTGGAAATCAGCAATAACAAAAAAAGTACTGCTCGGAATACCTTAGAAAGTTTATCAGCGTGAAGATACACAATAGCGAATTTCTTTGGAAGTTTCTATTTACATACGATAAGTTAGACCGGGTGTTGCATTTTCTATGTCACTTGCTATATTTTCTATAGGGCTAATGAGGCAAGTATTTTTGAGCTTTGTTTTTATGCAATTGTATTCTTCCGTAAAAGATAAAAGATATATAGGTCTAGCTATACTACATCGTCATTCATCTTCTCAATGCCAGTAAAACCTCGCATGGGTAACACACTTTGTTTTTGATTAGATCCACATGTTCCAAATGACACTTGCAATTGGATATCGATCCCTCTCAGCTCTGTGAAATTGTGATTTCTTGTCTATCATCACATTTTGTACTATGATTTTTAACCAATAGTATGAAATGGGTGGAATGCATAAACCGTAGTTTATATTATTATGCTGATGCGCAAGGTAGATGGTACATTTTTGAAGAATCTACTACATTAACGAAGGATCTACTACTACTATGTACAGTCGTGTGCATAAATCCATGGAACAAAAGAAGTGTTTTCTGTGTGAGCTCTGCTGATAACCCATCATATCATTGTGGCCATTGTCTCTAACAAGTTCTGAAAACTAAATCGAAAACATCCAAGCCATGGCGAAATAAGCATACTTGAACTTGAAACAAAAATTTTGCAAACGGTATACATTTTGTCCAACGGATTAATGCACACGACTGTACGGGGCTACATAAAAAAACTTATTATGCATAAGAAGCCTCTAGTAAAGGGTTTCCCAACAAAAACGATCTTTGAAGTGTAATAAGATGAATAGTTTAATTGGAAGCCACATGATTCAATTTTTATTTTAAAACATATAAAGTGACATAATATTCTAAAAATTATGTCAATTGAATGTCCACCGCGGCTTTGCCTGGTGAGTCGAATTCTGCAAGCCCAGTTTTCGATGACCAGACTGCACAGATGTGGCTCAATCACAGCAATATTTGATATGATGTTGTCTTTAAGAGCGGCAAAAGTGGTTTATCGGCATAAACACAAAATCTAAGGAAACTCTAGAGAAAAAAGTCCTGCGGAGTTGAATCGCAATATCTGGTCTCCGTAGGACGATCATGGAACAGAACCTTGGTTTTGATAATACATTTTCATTTACATTTCGACACGCTGCTTAATTGTATACCATTCTGATTTGATATAAAACTTCCTCCTTCTGCCTCGCAATTTAGGTAACTTCAATGTCATAAACAGCTATCAGTTATTTAGCTCGAGGGAAGTATATCTTATTCACGACATAAATAAAGTTCTATTAGATAATTTTCCTGTAAGTTATCTAGTATAGTGACAGGTTACTAAAAATTAACAAAAATTGTGTTATATACAACGACGACATATACTGTGCGGCACTAAAAGGTCCCCTCCCCCTTTTTTTTAAATGTGTGCACCAAAAATTTTGAAACTTGGCATACTTCAATCGCTGTCGAAATACTACTTTTTGATGTTACTTTTAGTATTCAAGATGGCGGCTGGGCGCCATTTTGAAACATTTTTTCAAATGGAAAGGGGGGTCGTGTGACACCTCATTTTGAAGATCCTGATGAGTACTTCATAACCCTTAAATATTGAGTCGATATCTTCAAGTACTACAAAATGGCGGTACATTCAATTACCACATTGATACATACACTTTAAAAAAAAATCGTCAAATTCAATTCAAAAGATGCTGGAAATATTCTTGACATGAAGTTTGGGTTAGGAATGAATGACAAAAATGTCAAAAAGCATCTTTTGAATTGAACTTGACGAATTTTTTCAAAAAGTGTATGTATCAATGTAGTAATTAAATGTAACGCCATTTTGTAGTACTTGAAGATATCGACTCAATATTCTAGGGTTATAACGTACTCACCAGGATCTTCAAAATGAGGTGTCACATTTTTTTGAATGGAAAGGGGGATCTTTCCATTCAAAAAAATGTTCCAAAATGGCACCCAGCCGCCATCTTGAATACTCAAAGTACGTCAGTAACATCAAAAAGTAGTATTTCGACAGCAATTGAAGTATGCCAAGTTTTAAAATTTTTGGTGCACACATTAAAAAAAAAGGGGGACCTTTAAGAGCCGCACTGTATAAGGTATACGAAGAAGTCTAAACTTACTTAAAAATAACAAAAAAAGCTGCCTTCAAGGGCAAGAATATATTTCCTCTGAATTTAGGTGGAATATTACCAAATTATGACCAACATTTTGTCTTTATCGCTACCTATCTGTTGAGTTATAACAAAAGTCGTTCAACTATGAATAACCTCAAACGCTCAAATTAATGGGGTGGCCAAATTATTTGAAATAATTACCTGATGTCCCAACAAACAATCTAAAAACTCTAGACTAGAAGAAAAGAAAAAGATGAACATGCATTATCTCTTTAACAATCATGACATATATAATGTGTGAGAATAAGTCTAGAATTACTTGAAAACAACCAAAAAGGTACCTTCAAGGACAAGACTTTTATTTCTTCTGAATTTAGGTGGAATATTACTAAATTATCACCACAATTATGTCTCTATCGCTACCTGTCTATTAGGTTATGATAAGTTAAGGAACAATGTCATTAGGGTCGAAAAATTAACTTAGCGGCCATGTTTCAATGTCAGCATCTCAAAAAACAATGTGTTATGACCGGATTTTATTGAATTTCTGACTATTTTTATGGGATATTTACATATGCAAAGATGATTACAATCACTGGCAAGTTTGTTCATAACATTCATAGGCTATTATAGTTATTTTGGATTCAGGGTTATTTTCCAAAATCCTGCAAATTCTGGTAATAATGTATCGAAATGGACATGTAATTAGGTCGCATCAATTTTCTGCAAGTATCTTCCCAATATTATACAGAAAAGTTTCTTTCGCAGTTACATTTCTTTCTAATTATCAATAAACTACTAAGTGAATATTATACCAACTAAGACGCCATAATGATTCTTCCACTTCGACACGTGACAAAATCCATACTCCATTTTTTACACATTCACGCGACAGTTCTGGGTCCATCTCACATTAATATGCAAGTGTATTTTCCCTGTCATTGTTATTTACCAACAGGTTAGAAATAGGTTACATTGAGGACCAATATACGGTCCGATTTCCCATATTTTGACGTAAAACAGGTTGACAGTTCCTTTATTCACCTTCAACCTGATGGTTGGCGAGGACCTATCGACGTATTTATTACTTCCAAATTACTTCAGTTTCTTTCCCTACATAGGGAAATATATGGACAAAGGTCAGTACTTTTGCCCTTTTTATAATTGGACATTATTATCTCTCGACAAATTCGTAGTCGAGAAGCGGTATATTTGAGCTTCATCCTTCCAGTTATAGCGTCAACGTAGAAGTCTGAAAGGATTTTTTCACAAGTCAAAGGGAAATTGATAATGTTATCATGGGCAACCTGCTGCAGACTTCTAATGGCCAGAGAGGAAGCACTTGCTGTTCCATGAGTTACCGTGCTCAATTCATATTCATCGATGGGCTGATCCTCCGGAAACCGCCACAAAATTTTCTGCAATCTTCTTTGATCGCTCGCAACAAACACCATTCGATACATTTTGGCAATGTCGCTTATCAAGACAATATCAAGACTTCGGAAATGGATAAAGATAGTGAAGAGGTCATCTTGTAGAACTGGCCCAACTTTTAACTTGTAATTCAAGGAAATGCCGGTACTGGTCTTCTGACTGGCGTTAAACACTACCCTTAACTTGGTGGTCTCACTTTCTTCCTTGAGTACTCCGTGATGAGGCATATAATAATCAATTGACTTGGAGTTTGGATCCTACCTCATATGGCCCATGTCGTATTCTTGAATAAAAGATACATATCTCGATTTAAACTCATTATCTTTGGTGAAAAGTTTTTCCAATTGCAAGTATCTTTTGTTTGCAACATTATATGATTCTCCCGACTCTGTAATGTCTTCTTTCAATGGTAATTCAACCCCAAATTATCTATCATCACGCCTTATGGTGGTGCTACTACTGCTACTATAATGAAGTTCACAATGTTCTTCCTTTGACAAGAGACTGTGTTTGTCGTCAAGGTCTTCTATTTTCCAAAAGTTTTTTAACTGTTCATCGATGGAAGTTTGAGACAGATTACAGAAGCTCCCAAAAGATTTCTGCTCCCAACAAAACATCAATTTGTCTAGGTTAACTGAATTTGTCATCAGTCAAGATGATGTTTTCGGGAATCTCTTTTTATTCGACTGACTGGTAGGTAAGATTGGGTTAGGTTGCGAAGGGTATGCCCTGCCCCACAGTTCCCTGCCCCGCATTGCTTTCACTCGGAGGCCAAATGGCCCATTGTGATCCCTTGTTTAAAAAGGTGTCCCCTCGGTCTCAACCTCCAGCCTTTCTCTTCATCGTTCTAAACCATCCCATGGTTTTTACGAAGTTCACAATTAGCACGATGTCTACATTTGCCGCCAAGTCTACAAGGTAGTATTGTCCCATATTCCTGAGGCGTCCTTCCTTCAGAGTTGGGCAGTGGCACAGTATATGTTCTATCATCTCATCCTCTTCGATGTAGTCCTTGCAGAGCTCATCAGTTCCTTGGCCCCATTTTCGGAGCATGGTTCCGATTTCACAGTGTCCTGTAATCACTCCCACAAGGGTGCTCACGAAGGATCTGCTCTGCTTTAGTAATTTTCCTTTTTCTTCCATATCCAAGTTTGGCCACAGAGCTCTCAATGTGTTGCAGTCGTTGTGATTGCTCCACCTGTCACTGTGTAGCTTTACCATGTTTTTATCTACTGTATCTTTCAATAGTTTGATCGTTGGTAGCGATGTATTTTCCATTTCGGCTTCGTCTTTTCTCAGTCCCAATTTCGCCAGTTCATCTGCCATCGTGTTTCCTTCAATATTGCTATGTCCAGGAACCCAGCATAGACTGACTGGTAAGTTACCAGTAATTCGATCTATCACTATAAGAGACACACTTGTTTTAAATTTATCAAATTTTGATCATATCACTGCTTTTGTGATAAAAGAAGTATTTGTCACGCTATGATTTATTCCGATTATAGGAATGCTCACATATTTCTTTAAATCTAATTTCTCACACATCTCTTTGGTGATGAAATTAGAAGGAGACGCATTGTCTAATAGAACTCTGCAATCATGTATCCTGTTTCTTTGGTCTAATATGCTGGCAATAGCTTTTGATAACAAAACGTCACGATCATCAATATTTTTGCCAAGATTACCAAGACTCTACTATCGTTAACCACACTCATCGCCAATACAGTAGAACTATCAGGTTAACAATGTGATGGTAATGGTAAAGGTGGGGGGGGCAAAGCCCGGTGAGTAGGCCTAGTGGCCCTTTTCGCCATCCCCGCTTGGCCAACCCAGCTACTCAAACCGGCCCCTTTCCGTCGTGAATAGGAACAGACTTTCCCAGCTCAGGTACCCCATTTCTTTCCTGGGGATGGTGGCTGTTCCTAGGACCTTCCTTCTCAAGCGACCCCACATGTCGCAAACTCCCAGCAGGTCGTATGAGGTTTCTTTCGCCCTTCTGCAGTGGGGGCATAGGGGAGATTCGCTTATTCCTAACAAATGCAGGTGTCTGTCTGTTGAGCCTGCAAGGACCTGTCAGAATGCCAACGATGGTGCTCAGTGCCTTCCTGCTCTTGTTCAGCAATTGGGCCGTCCTTGGCCTGTGAGGTTCTGATATCGTCTCTTTGGCCTGCCTGTATAATGGTTTACTGTTCCAGTTCTCAACTGTCCTCTCCCACGTCCATTCGTTGAGAGTGCGTGAGATCAGTTATTCACTGAGGCCTAGAAATGGTTCCGGTCCGGACAGTCGCGTGGCGGATCCTCGTTTGGCCAGCTTGTCCGATTGTTCATTGCCGGTGATCCCCGCGTGTCCCGGGACCCATACTAGTTTGACTCTCTTGTTCTCACCCAGCACTTGTAGCGCATCCCTACACTCTTGGACCAGTGGACAACTTATCCTTGGTTTGGTGATTGCTTTGAGTGCCACTTGACTGTCGGAGTAGATAACAATGCTATTCTCCAATCCTCTTTTTACCTCGTCTCTAGAGGCAACCTCTAGGATAGCAAATATTTCCGCCTGGAAGACTGTTGCGAGTCCTCCAAGGGGAAAAGCTTCGCCAGTGTTCCTGTCAGCCCTAAAAACTCCGGCTCCAGTCGAACCCGTGCGTTCAGCCTTGGAGCCATCTGTGAACCAGACTTGAGTGTTGCCAGGCGTCTCCATCGGTTTGGTCAGCCACTCTTCCCTCGTCGGTACATTCACCTCAAAGCTCCTTCGGAGTCTGAGGCGACCATCCGTGGGTGTCAACCCGGCCGATAGAAGCGGTAACTCGCACCGCACCAGTGATGATATCCTGGTGTGGACAACTTCCATTCCCATGTTCCTCCATGTCTTCTGGGCAACCATCCTACTATAGGAGGTCATCGCTTCCCTCTTCACCAAGAGTCCTAGCTCTGGCAGTCCAAGGAGGATGTCAGTGCTGCTCCAGGAGTTGTCCTCATTGCGCCTGCTGTACCCAAACAAGCCATCCTTTGCAGTCGGTCTAGCTTGAGTATATAAGTGGTCTTATCGGTTGCCGGCCACCAGACCACGGATCCGTATGAGATCCTTGGCCTGATGACAGCCTGGTAGAGCCAATGCATGACCTGGGGTTTTAGGCCCCACTGTCTTCCAACCACTCAACTAAGTAGCCACAGTGTTTCTGTTCCTTTTTTTATTGTCCTTTCAACGTGGGGTTTCCACGTTAGCCTGCTGTCCAACACAACCCCGAGGTACTTGACCTCCTGCCTGAGTGACAGTGTGGTCCCGTACATCGTGGGTGGCTTGAATTCCCGGATATTCCTTCTGTTGGTGAAGAGGATGAGCTCTGTTTTGAAGGGGTTTACTGACAGTCCCATCTCACCACACCATGTTTCTTCTATCTTACAGGCTCGCTTCATCCGCTCACAGACGATCCCTAGGTGTTTACCCCTCACTGCACCAGTCCATCGTACGCGTACGCTTGAGTGTAAAATCCTTCTGCATCCAACCTTGTGAGGAGGCTGTCCATTATCAGACACCATAGTCTGGGGGAGAGACAGCTGCCTTGGGGGCAGCGTCCTTGGACTTCTGCCTTAACCTGGTAGCCTCCTAAGGACGCTTTTACTTGGCGGTAACAAAGGGAGGACCAGACCCACCTCACGATGGAAGAGGGAACCCCCCTGCTTGTGAGCGCCTCGCAAATAGCGCCGGTTTTGGCCTCATCAAAAGCTCCTTCGACGTCAAAGAATAGTGTTAGAGCCATTTCCTTGTCGTTGATGGCCTTTTCAGCTTGTTGCACTACCACATGGAAAGCCGACTCTGTGCTTTTGCCCTTGCAGTAGGCATGCTGGTTCCTATGAAGAGGAAATGTTGAAAGGATTTCCTCTGTCAAGTACCTATCAATCAATCTTTTCAAGGTTTTAGTTTCGAAAGATGTTAGACTAATTGGTCTGTGGGATTTTGTCCGTAGTCCTCCTTCCCAACTTTGAGTATGAAGACCACCTTGGCGGTTTTCCAAGCGTTTGGAACGTGTCCCAAGGCGATGCTTGTTCTTTAGACAAGGTTGCATCAGGTGCCTAGCCCTTTGCATCATCGCCGGAAAAATACCATCAGGACCTGCAGCCTTGTATGGACTGAACTCACTTATGGCCCACTCGATTGCTTCGTCGGTTACGACTTTGTCAGCCGTTTCCCAGTCCTCATTGAGAATAGTGAGGGACTCCTGGGTAGGTCTATGGCCTTCTCCTGGAAAATGAGTGCGTAGAAGAAGGTGTAGAGTATCCTCCATGTTATCGGTCCATTGGTTGTCTTCTTTTTTCAACAGCCCTATCTCTGTTTTTTCCTCTGAGCTAAGAAGCCTCAATAGCCTAGTTGATTCTGAGAGAGATTCTATCTCCCCACAGAATCAACGCCATGCAGCTCTCTTGCTCTTTCTTACCTCTGACTTGAATTTCCTTCTGGCTTCAACGAAGCTGTCCCAATCCGCTTGCTCTTTACCCTGAAGTGCTCGGCGGTGCGACCTCCTGACTTCCTTTTTAAGGCGCTCCAGAGAGTCATTCCACCATGGGACTTTTTTGGTCCCCGTTCTCCTGAGTGGGCAAACTCTTCAAATGCGGTGTTAATTGCATTCGTCAGGGATTGAATTTCCGCATCTATTTCACCTGAGGAGAGAATCTGCCGACCTTTGGAGCCGATGGACTTGCTTAGACAAGTGTTGAATTTGTCCCAGTCAGTCGCCCTCGGGTTCCGCTTCAGTATCAGAGCTATGCCTCTCGCGTTTGTATCGGTGCTATCCCAGATGGTATTGTGTGCGTTCGCGTCGCATCCGATAACGCACAGTATCATACGGCAGATAGAGACTCATTAATAGCAACTTACGCTTTGTCCCCTGGTGGTTGTGTTCCAGAAGGATCACGGTGGCATCCTTGGTTCCCAACTGTGGTAAGTGAGTTACCTGTAGCTCCTTGGATGCCGCTATACAGGTCCGTGGTCGATCTGGTCCTCCAAGGCCGGTGTAGATGGTCATACCGGTGGACTGTAGGCCTCTGATGTTATCCCTGAAGCAGTAAGGCTCTTGGATTAGAACAACTTCACCCCTCCTACCTGCCATGACGCTCACTAACTCGGCTGTGTTGAAGGTTAATCTGACTTACCCGTATAGTATCCATTGCGAGGCACTAATGGATTGGGGCCTCCCTCTACTGGCCTGTCGGCTCCTTCCTTTCCTCCAGGGGTTTGGAGGTTGTCGATGTTGTGGGCTGGGCGGGTCTTCGTTGGGTGTTATCCCTGAAGACCCTTATCGGAACCAGTTCGAAGAACATGGTCCAACCCACTGCATCGAGCCTTTTCGTCGTCTCACGACTTACTCGGAAGACGAGACGCCATTCCCCTGGGGTTCCCTTCGTCTCTAGGTGGTGCCAGCAAGTGGTACCTAGGGACCTGTTCTGGAGATCCAGCATCTCCAGGATCGTTCTGGCCTCGGGTTGGTCCTGGCTTCTGATCGTAAACGCGATCTTGACGGGACGAGGGGCCTCCGTGGCTCGGTAAGCCTTGAAAGCCATGCCACCGCTGACTAGTGGCGGACATGTCGTCAGCAGCCAGTCACGAGAGGCATCGCCCTCAGCCGTTGCCAGGAACCAATCGTTCTCCTGAAGACCCGAATTTCGGAACCGAAGTTCTGGGCCTCGGGGGCCTTCCGCGGGGCCCGCCATGGTCAACTTCATCTGGGTGATGAGGTGTCCACGGATCTCCGCCGCTTCCTCTGCTGTAACTGTGGTGGCTTCTCCCTCTGGGAGGATAACCACCTTATTTGCCCTCCCGACCGCTGAGCGATAAGAGCCAGTGGCTGGGTCCGCAGGCGCCGACCGCGCCGAGCTCGGTCTGTTCCTCAGAAGAGGAGACCTGCCCGAGCCCTCGGCCCGTCCAGCGACCCCCCGGCTCCCACCCCTAGGTTTCTTCGCTCGTCTCTCGGGGGGCGTCACCTTATCTGGACGCTCCCTTTTTCTCCCATCTTCGATGTCTCTGGGCGTGGATGGCCCTGGTTCATCTCTACAAGAGGCCGGGCACTCAGGGACCTAGACGTGTTTTAGCTGTTTAGCTGCACGTCCAGCGTCCCTGCGTCGTGGGCCTCTTGTCGGGGGGTCGCTGCGCAGGAGTCTTCTTTACCCTTTCGGGTCCTGAAGACTCGCGAGCATTGGCGTCTTGAGGAGTTGGCTGGCCGGTTACAGCCTGCTGTTTCCCCTTTCGCCTCCGCTCATCCCTGCGCTTCTTGGTCCTTTTCCGATTTCTCCTTATCTTCCTCTCCATCCTAAGTCTTCCGCGTTCCTCCGGCGTAAGCTCACGCCGGACTTTTGAGGGTTCGGCAAGCTCAGCTTCGGAAGCATGGACTCCTGGAGCGTGAGCCCCTGGAGCCCTAGTCTGCTCGGACTCAGAGCTGGAGTGTACAAGTGCCTCTTCTCCAGATGGGGAAACATCCATCGAAGTGGCACTTGGGCTGTGGGGACCAGTATTCCCTAGAGACTCATCTTTGTCGATTTTTTACCTGAAATATCGTCCTTCGATTTATCCATAGTAACAAAAGTGGGGGGGGGGTTGTGTTGTGTGTTATGTGTGTGTGTGAGTCTGCGTGTGTGTGTGTGTTGTCTAGTGTCATTGTTTTTGATGACTTGACTGAGCCTGCTTTATCCGCCCGCCCTTCTCCCGGCCTCATGGTAGAATATGTGGTCCCAGCGACGAAGTCCGGCAGCCGCGGTTGTATCGCTCCCAACATGTGTAGCAGGGTCGTGATCCAGGCGCCAGCTGGCAAAACTACAAATGTCAGGATTTTACACCGGTTAATGGGGCAGCCCCTGTACTAACACGGCGGCCTGGGAAAATTGCCATAAAACCCTAGTTGTTACGCCGCTACTTTCCGGATCGGCCCCGCTGAGATTCCGCCTCGTCGGCCGAGAGAGAAGACGGGTTGATCCACGGGCCCCTCAAGAGAGTCGTGTATTCCCTCCTCCTTTACCGGGCTTGGGCTGGCTAGATGGTGACTTCCAGGCCGCGCGCTGTTTGGTGAAACATCACGCAGCCCTCACCCCCACCTAGGCGGAGTCATCAGGTTAACAACTGTTGCAATTCTGATTCTGAGCGATGTTGCTCTCTCTTCACCTAGCCTTCTATGCTGTTTATCCAATTGCTCTGTATGAAACCAAATACGTTCGGCATTTTATAATATGTTGAATTTTACAATAGCTTATCTCGAAACGAGGTTAGGTTGATTGCTAGATACTAGTTCAAGACTGTACTACTTTTGATTTTTTTTTAGATATACACTGCCCTTGCTCTCCCTGTGCCAGACTCTGGAGAAATTGATTTGTTTTATGCAGTATTTTTTGAAGCCTACTATGGACTTCCTGACAATGTTACGAAGCTGCAATTCCCTCCTCTGATCGAGGATAGAGCTTTCAACAGACATTTCATCTATTTATCTATCGAGGACAAAATCGCATCGTGAGTTGCACATAGATCTTTTGATTATTGACAATAGCTTCTTCAATTCTTCAGATATAAGGACTTTGAAGCAGGCATAATATGCGTCAATGGCCAGCGGAAGTATTTTCAATAAACACATTTTATAAGGCAAGATATCAAAACAGAGATTTATTTGTTAGAAAGATTAAATACTTGACATCTCCGCCGTCGTGTTGTTGAAATAATAATGATATCAGACGGTGAACTGCAGTCTAGATCAAAAGTAGTCACTTGAGATAAGAAATCAAAAAATAATTGGATTTTTTCAAAATTTCTATAAAGTTTTGTTGAGAATACCAAGAAGTGGTCAAGAAACTCTTAAGAACATTGTGGTGTTGATATTTTGTGGCCAAGTCAATCTCAATGCCTTGATATAATAATCATGATCAATAGTGTTGAAAAAAAAATTAAATAATTTTTTTAAAAATGTGAGATAAAAACTACTCTGATTTCTTCTCCAGAAAGGGTTATGATGGAAAATCTTGTCTATTGAAAGCCATCTGTGGTGCCTCTTCTTTCTCAACTCTTCATGCTAATGGACTGATAGGAGATCTGATTCATCTTTTACTGACGTGAGAACTGATATTTTTTTGTTAAACGGTCTACAGAACATTTTTCAGGCCTTCATCAACAAGCGATCACAACGACTCAGCTTTGATAAAATATAAAGAAGCAGAGAGAGTAGGAAGAATGACACAAGTATGTGATAGATATAAATGTAGTATTAGTCTGTTGGATTTGATAAGCTTTATTCAATAAATTTGTCTTATTAATATCATTTTTAATTATTTAGTCTCTGTTATACGAAAATGACATGTGCAACTGACTCTCCGGTCCTCAAAATACAGAGTGACCCATTTGAAAGCGGGCCACCCTCATAACTTTTTAATTTATGGATCGATTTTGACGACGAGCAAAACAATTTTGATACCAATAATAAAAAGAACGGATGTCTCGTTGTAGTATTTTTAGGTATAATTGCAATAACATGCAAAACCTTTTTTGTTGAGAAATCGTCAGAGTATTTGAAAAAGTAGTTTTCAGCTGTATAAAATGACACCTGTCAAAAATGGAATCAATGAGGGCTCTGAAACTCCGTTCGGAGGCACTTTTGAATTTTTTTTTATGACGAGCTAGGGTTATTTTGACCTCCCCTGTACACTCCCGAAATTATGCCATATACAGAGTAACCCATTTGAAAGCGGGCCACCCTCATAACTTTTCAATTTATTGATCGATTTTGACGATTTTTTTTTTGAAATGTAGACAGGAAAAAGGTGTATTTTGAGGCCATACGTCGCCCAGTTTTCTCCAAAAACCAAGGCCTACTAGAGCATATTTAGAGGCTGAAAAATTCAGAAAACATATCAGCGATTTTTTTAGAGAAAATCTGACTACGCCACTGGATTTTTCATCCAATGCAATGGATCTTAACCAAATTTCATAAAAAAGTATTAAAAATTGAAGATTAATTTTATTATGCACCAAGAAGTATTTTACCTCGAAACTCTTGCGATAGCAAGTCTATCAGAAAAGAATTATTAAATATAAACATTCAAAAGATATTCTCATGTCAAAATACAATCAAAACAGACAAACAAGACTGACAAAAAAAATAGAAAAAAAAAATACACACAGAAATAATATTTTCGAATTGAATATTTTTTCATGAAATTTGATACAGACCCATTCCAGGGGATGAAAAATCCAGTGGCGATGTCCGATTTTTCAGCCTCTAAATATGCTCTAGTAGGCCTTGGTTTTTGGAAAAAACTGGGCGACGTATGTCCCCAAAATACAGCTTTTTCCTCTCTACATTTCAAAAAAAAAACGTCAAAATCGATCAATAAATTGAAAAGTTATGAGGGTGGCCCGCTTTCAAATGGGTTACTCTGTATATGGCGTAATTTCGGGAGTGTACAGGGGAGGTCAAAATAACCCTAGGTCGTCATAAAAAAAAATTCTAAAGTGCCTCCTAACGGAGTTTCAGAGCCCTCATCTATTCCATTTTTGACAGGTGTCATTTTATACAGTTGAAAACTACTTTTTCAAATACTCTGACGATTTCTCAACAAAAAAGGTACTCTTAATTAGCTCTGGTAAAACTAACGGTTTTCGAGAAAAATGGCTTTTTGTTTTGCACGTTATTGCAATTATACCTAAAAATACTACAACGAGACATACGTCCTTGTTATTATTGGTATCAAAATTCTTTTGCTCACTCTCAGCTCAGATTGATTGACTACAGGGTTCGCCAAAGTAAGTGGCCTACTAAAATATCTCGGGAAATGAAGTGATTGGAATTCTGAAAATTTGTAGGGAGAGATTTTTGGAGATGCCCTTTTCAAATGAAATAATAATGACGTTGCGCGACTTCCGGTTTCACCTGAAGTAGGTGTCAATTCGCTTGTTTTAAAAAAAAACACCCTATATTTTTTTTTTGGATTCCACGTAAATTCCAGGCAGATTTGATGTATGATGTCCTATAAGGGTTTTTGAAATATTTGAGTTTTCATGTCAAGAATGACTTGTAGGTTCCTATCTAAATTCGTAAAAGAAACCTTTTCTTGGTTTTTAAAATTCTCTGATAACTATTATTACAGAGTGTCCCAAGAATAAGACCAAAAATCAAATTAACAAAACTGCCAAAAATCAATGTTTTAAAATGGAAACCCCCAATTTTCATAATTTCATCTTATTGAGCATTGCAAACAAAGGTGAGTTTGTGAAAGAATGTCCACTCCAAAAATTCTTATTTTTATTTTTTTCTTTTACTTTTGGAACGGACAATATTATATAAACTCTCCTCTATTTTCAATGCTCAATAAGATGAAATTATAAAAATAACCCCTCAATTTCCAGTCCATATAAAAAAAAATGATTTTTGGCAGTTTTGTTAATTTAATTTTTGATCTCATTTTTGGGACACCCTGTTATAATATTTATCAAAGAATTGTAACAAATCTTTCAACAAGAAATCCAATACAAATCAAATAATAAAGGCTTTCTTATACCTAAAATTTACATTTTGATCGGAAACTACAAACGTCATTTTTGACATGAAGACTCAAATATTTCAAAAACGCTTTTTCTTAGGTGAAGGACATATCTCATCTGTCTAGAATTATACGTAGAATTCAAAAATCTGATAATTTATAGGGTGTTCCATTTGAAACAAGCGAGTTGATACCTGTACTTCCATATAACCATTCAAAAAAAGCTCTGAAAATCTCTCCCTACAAATTTTCAGAATCCCAATCGCTTTATTGTCCGGATTATCCTAATAGGCTACTAACTTTGGCGTACCCTGTATAGTAGAAGAAGAAAAATTTAAAAAAAAATCAAAGAAAAATTTAAAATTTTCAAAATGAAAATATTTGTTTTTGTTTTTTTTTCAAATTTTTGCCAAATTTCAGTGAAGGCAACCAATCTGAGAGTGTCAAAAAGTCTATTAATAGTAACAATGGCAACAACTTGTGTCTCGTCGTAGTCTTTTATTGTATTATTGCAATAACGTGTAAAACAAAGACTGTTATGTGCCACCCTGTATCCTGTATATGGTTCCAGCGGGACCGCGGACGAGACGCTGAGTTGAAACAATTAGTCACTCTTTTTCTTTTTTTATAAATTTAGCTCGTTTGAGAATTCCTATACAAGCTCTTCAAGCATATAGGCGTAATAATATAAAGTTTGAATAAAATAAGTGCAAACATCTCTCACTTGTGCTAAAACGACAACATTGTTCTGAACCCTCTCATCGAACCTAGTGGCGCAGTCGTGGTAGGATCATCGATAAGGTGATCACTGGATTGAGTCAAGTTTTGGCGATATCTTCCTGGAATCGACACCTGAGCTTTCTTCATCAACAACAAAGAAAGAAGAAGAAAAGTGCAACACAGTGCAACAATTTCGGGCTGCAGCTGTGAATGTGTGTGGACAAGTTTTATAGCATTTTCTAGTTTTTGCTGTACTCATTTGCTTTCATGACAAATTCAGATAACTCAAATCCCCAACATCAACCAACTATCATCTCATATTCATGTTATATTCGAAAATTTTAACGGCAGTCGTGAAAAAATTTTAAATTTTCTTCAAGATTGTGGTCAAGCTTGGAGCTTCTGGGTTAGTTTGGATTACTTTGGGTTTTCTGAGGACCACGACCTCAAAAAACTCCCATAATTTCCTACATAGAGTCTAAATTAAAAGGATCAGCTAGAGCGCAGACTGGATTCAAGAGATTCTATGAGTTTGACGAAACCGATAATACTTGATTGAAATGTTTGGTGACAAGCGCGATCTTTCTCAAATCTAAGAAGAACTAAACACATCAAGGCAATGTCAAACTAAATCGGTGCAAACTCATTTCAATCATACAGAAACTCTTCAACCTCATGGCTTTGAATACATCACTCTAAGATCAAAATGAATCGGTTGGCAGAATAGTCATGATCAAAGAAATATCTTCTCAACATTTCATTTTGCATCCAAACGCTGAAACTCTTTTTTTGCTTGCGTAGATCCAAGTCAGACAATATCAATGACGCTCTTACTGAAGTAATGTTAGAAGAAAAACATTTACTAGCAAGAAAATCCAAAAACTCAAATTCGAATCTCAATGAAAAATACTGTAATAACTATCACAAAAAGGGTCATAACTTTGGAAAATGTAATTTAAGAACTAGAAATCCCGTTAAAAATTCTGTTCGTAGAACAATCACAAACCAGTCAGAGCCAATCAGCATTCAGCATTTGCAGTTTGCAAACTTTTTCTGACTGACATTGGCCAATCGATGAAACGCTGACTGGTTTGTGATTGTTCTACAAACAGATCTATCTAAAACATCAAGTCAAACGAACGTTCGATACTCGACGCAACCAAAATCAACAAACTCTTCCGGATCGAAACTCTTCTCAAGTGAAATTTTGCAATCACTGTAAATAGAGAGGACATCTCAGCGTCGAGTGTCGCAAACGCGAGTTCAACAATCGGAGAAAGGAACTCGATTCTAACCCTTATCATCAAAATCCCCACAATATTCGTGTTACCGAAAATGGATATACTAACTATACACAAACTTCCTCAAATAATTCTTTAAACTCGAACCAGTCCACAGGGAGTGTCACACTGTTGGACTAAGCTCTCGAAAAAATGACACACCTCAAAATACAATAAATCTTCAACAAAACAGAATAAATAACTTTTCATATATCATAAATCCCAGTAAAGACATCTGTTTCATAAATTTGCCACATTTTCATAAAGATGGACATATCTGGGGACACGGCAGTGCCCCCGCCAAGTCGAGCGCGAAGCAAACTGCCGTACTATACTATCCTTTTCTGGAACCATTTCGTCGTATTTTCAGGCTCCTTTTTGATAATGTCTGGATGGGACTAGAACGGTGAAATTTTTGTCATCTAGTGAGCTATAATCACACACTTGAAATCCAAAATTTCAAATTGGTAGATCATTTAGTTCCGAAGCTAAGCGAACACAAAGTTTCGCATTTTCGACAATGACTCACTGACTCATTGGTCATCAAAATAGAACTGGTACTTTCCATTTACCTAGAGCGCTAAAATTTGGTACAGAGGTGGAGTAGGACGTCCACATAAAGGAAAAACTATCAAATCCTGGATCATGGAAGACCAGATACTAGATGGCGCTGCAGAGCATCAACTTCTACAACGTTCTTTCGATCTCTTTGAAAATTGGTAAATATATATTATTGAACATGAAGAACATTTTAGTGCTATCAGTTTTGCTGTAGCTCGTCACTAGATGGCGCTGCCATCATCAACTTCTAGACCGTTCATCCGATTTCTTTTAAAATTCGTATATATAGTGTATGGATATGATTCTTCTCTTTGAACAGAATAATTATCCTTTCGTTAGTTAAGAAAAACAGCTTATTTTAATAGCTTTTCTATTGATTTTATAAATCGTGACAATACAAAATTAGTGGACTGTATATTGACAGTATACAGTCCACTAATGTCAAAAAAAAACATGGTGTTAGCACCTTAGGCTGGTGGCTATATTAAAACAGGAACTAGATAAAAAAGATTGTTCATACCGCCGCCCTTGAAAGTACTGCGGTATCTTTCAATAATTTAAATGCTGGGTACATAGTGTAAATTTTCATCACTGAGACAAGTGAGTCCATTTCTGACTGCGAATGTCCGTGATATAAGTGGGTCTATGGAAGTCCTTGATCTTCATCAGATATGGGGAGAGGGCACACTTTGACAACACTTCGTTTTAAAATATTGCCGTTCGAGGTACGTACACTAACAACACGTGTGATACCGTCCTTGCCTGGGTGTGGACTCACTATCCTCCCGGTTGTCCATTTGGATGGTGAATTGTTGTCATCCTTCAAAAGAACCAAGGATCCTTGAAGCTTTTCCATATCGGTTTTGGAACGCCATTTTGAACGCTCGTGGAGAGTATGTATATACTGAGTAGACCATCTGCGCTAAAAGTGTTGAACCATGGATTGCAACATCTGGTATCTCGTCAAGTGGTTCATAGGTGTTGTTTGAATGTCAATGTCAGGTATCAGGTTGAGAGGATGGCCAACAAGAAAGTGTCGAGGAGTGAGGGTTTCGAGGTCGTTAGGGTCATTAGTTATTGGTAAGAGAGGTCGAGAATTTAACACTGCTTCCACCTGAACCATAAAAGTATAAAATTCCTCATAAGTGAGGGGGTTTTCGTCAGATACTATACGACGTAAATGATGTTTAAAGGATTTTACCACACTTTCTCACAAACCTCCAAAATGCGGAGAACCAGGGGGATTAAAATGAAACTGAATCATATTATTTTTGACATAGGTTTCAAATTCAGTTGATTGACAAACTTTATAAATTTTCCGTAGCTCGCTATTTGCTCCAATAAAGTTGGTGCCATTATCGAAATAGAAGTGCTGACATAAACCGCGGCGAGAGACAAATCTTTCAAGCATGGCCAGGAAACCTTGAGAAGTCAAATCGGTAACCAGTTCCAAATGCACTGCTCTAGTAGCCAAACACACAAATATGCATAGATAGGCTTTGATGAATTTCCGGTTACGCAATTTCGAATCTTTTATCATAAAAAATCCAGCGTAGTCCATGCCGGTGTGGAGAAATGGTCTTGATGGGTTAATTCTTGGTTCAGGTAAATTTCCCATAAGATTATGTAAAGGTTTAGGGTTTTGTTTATAGCCAGTTATGCATCTATGAATAACATATTTTACAGCTGATTTTCCCTGTATGGGCCAAACTTTTTGTCTCACAAAAGAGAGAGTAGATTGTGTACCGGGGTGGAAGTTTATTTTGTGTATGTGAGTTATGATTAAATGAGTGAAAATGTGACTCTTTGGTAAAAGTATAGGATGTTTGGCTTGATAGTCAAGATTGGAATGTTGGAGTCTACCACCGACTCGCAAAACTCCAGTTTTGTCAATGAATGGGTTCAAGGATTTCAATTTACTTTGAGGCTTTAAGTAATTTTTGTTTTTCAATTGTTCTAAATCTTTAGAAAATGTTTCACCTTGAATTATGGTAACTAGGGTATTTAATGCGTGTTCACGTTCAAAAAGTGTTAATTGTCTCATTTGGCGGGTATGTTTTGATAATTTCAAATTTTGAATGAATCGTAGGCAGTAAGCAGTCACATTAATCAGTTTATTGTAGTCGGAAAATTTTTCAAATAATGAAAAATTCGATCTTGAAGAAATAAGCAAAATAGATTTAGGGTTCAATTCTAGAGTTTCAGAATCGAGTTTTTTACGTTTGTAATCAGAGATATGAGTATTACTGGGCCAAAATTCCTTTGGCTTGGATAAAAAGGCTGGACCATGCCACCACATAGAGCAGGTTTTGAGGTCCTGAGGACTCATGCCCCGAAATATAATATCAGCTGGATTTTCAGCAGACGAAATGTGATACCATGTATTCGGATCAGTAATTTGCTGGATTTCTGAAACTCAATTACAGATATATGATTTCAATTGTCTAGGCTAAAGAAAGCCAACAGAGAACAATAGTAGAATCAGTGTAAAAGTACACCTTGTTATTTGGTTGACAATTTGAAGCTTTTATGACTTTATTCATTAATCGTGATAGGACTAGGGCCCCACATAGTTCAAGACAAACTCACAGCTTTTAAAGGAGCTACGCGGCTCTTAGCAGTTAGTAGATGAACAGAAATATTGCCATAAGAATCTATAGAACGTGAATATATGCAGGCTCCAAAAGCATTAATGGAAGAGTCACTGAATCCGTGAAGTTCAAAAGCAACAAATGTTTTGATTGTGACTTGACGGGGAATTTTGAAATAATCAACTAAGGATAAGTGATGGGTAGAGTTTTTCCATATTCGGAAAATGTCTGTGGGTACAGGATCATCCCAAGCGATTTTAAGTAACCATAATTTCTGTAAAAGGATTTTGACTTGTGAAACCATAGGTCCTAGAAGGCCAAGAGGGTCGAAAATCTGTGAAATAAGTGATAATATGACACGTTTAGTTACAGGTGTAGAGTTAAGATCGATGTAAGAGTTGTAGATGAAAATATCTTGTTCGGAATTCCAAGATATGCCTAGGGTTTTATGGTGATGAGATTCATCAAGTGTTAAGGATTTAGATTGAGTAAAAGGCTCGGTTATGTCACATTTTACAGAGTGGCTATTGGAAGAAAACTTTCTCAATTCAAGTCCGTATGTTTCAAATATCTTTATAAGATTTTTGCGAATATGCAAAAGAGTCTCTTCAGTCGATGCACCGGTGATGACGTCATCGACATAGACATCATTTCTTATGATTTCACTTTCTGTGGGATAGGAGTCCAAGGTGTCTTCTGAGATTTGGTTCAGACAAGGCGTGGCTAAAAAGGCACTGCTTGCCATTCCATAAGTGACTGTGTTCAATTCAAAATGTCCAATGTTGTCTTGAAGGTTGTCACGCCACAGAATTCTTTGGAGGCAACGTTGCTGAGGTTCGATCAAAAATTGGCGATAAATTTTTGCAATGTCCCCTGTTAATACAAAATTATGCTGTCGAAAACGCAATATTACGGTAAATAAATCGTTTTGGACAGTAGGTCCGACCTTTAGGCAGTCATTGATAGATACTCCTGAAGACGACGTGGCAGATCCGTCGAAGACGACTCTGAGGCGAGTAGTTAAGCTATCACTCTTTTCCACACAATGGTGTGGAAGATAATAAGAGGGATATACAGAGTTATGGCTGGAAATATCTGGGTTTATTTCAGACATTTGTCCAAGGCTTTTATATTCTAAGATAAAGTCGCAGTAGGATTTTATATTAGGATTCTTATTCAGTTTTTGCTCAATTGCAAGAAAACGTTTCAAGGCGGTTTGAAAAGAGTCTCCAAGCTGAGAAACATTGGGCCTGAGAGGAAGGCTTACAATAAATCTTCCAGAGGAATCTCGATGTATAGAGGCTTTAAAATGGTTTTCACAGTGGATTTCTTCCTGGGAATATTTATTTTTAGAAATTTGTTCGGTGGTTTCTTCGCAGTTCCAAAAAAGCTGCAAAGTATTTTGAAGATCGTTGTTTGTACATTTCAAAGAGTTTGTGTGTTGATTATTTGTTGTCAGCAAATCAACTGGGCCACTTACTACCCACCCTAGTTTGGTGTCTTGTAAGATAGGATTATTTTTGCCCAATTTAATTTGGCTAGTATTAAGGAGGTTGTAAAAAACGCCTGCGCCTAGAAGTATATCTATATCGGCAGGTTTGAGAAACTCAGGGTCGGCTAAGTGAATATTTGTTGGTATATTTAAATTTGTGATCTTCATAGAGAAGGGAGGTATTTTTTCGGTTATTTTACTTATCACCAAGGCTGGTATTTTGATAGAAAAATTATCATGAGTTGATTTTATTTTTAGTTGAGTACGTTTAGAAATATTGGTGCACTTTTCGCTAATTCCTGAAACGGACATTTTAATAGGCTCAAAAGGTAAGTTTAATCTTTCAAATAAATTCTGAGTGACAAAATTGGATTGACTTCCATTGTCAAGTATGGCCTTAAATACTATAGGCTAATGGTTTTTGTCAAATACCTCAATAAATGCGGTGGAGAGTAAGACAAATGAGTTTTGGTTTGCATTAGAACAATATAAATTTTGAGAGTGGTTATCTTCACTATTTACATTGTTTACATTGGGTAGAATTCGAAGACTCTCGTGGGATTGAGAGGTAGTTGAATTGTTTCAAATGGAGAATCGTGAATGAGTGGTGCTATTAGTATGAGCGTTAGTTTGAGTGCTATCATGGCATGGTCGATTGAGAGGTTTCATATGATTTGATTGCATGTGTAGTAATGAGTGGTGCTTGTTTTGACAGGTCTTGCAAGTAAAAGTAGACTTGCAATCACTTTGACGGTGTCCTGGGCGCAGACAATTGGTGCAAAAATTCGCACGTTTCGCCTCCAAAAACCTATTACTTATAAGTAAGTCAATAAATTTTCGGCATGAATATATAAAATGACTGTCTTTGCATAGTGGGCATGAAATAGTGTTGTTGTTATGGGAAAGTAATGTTTTACGTTCGTATTATTGAGGTTTATCAGTTACAAAAGGTTTTTTAGTATTCAATTTGAAGTCAAGAGATTCCAAAAAGCGACAACGTTGAGAGTTCTGTAAAGATTTAAAATGATTTTGAAAACTGTCCAGAAGTTTTCTTAAACTGAGATGAGAATCATCTTTCACTTGGTTGAGTTCAAAAATACATTTTATGTGCGAGTGCACGATTGCCTTTTTGTTTTCGTATCTTTCCTGCAGAAGGGACCAAGCAGTAGCATAGTTATTCTCGGTTGTGGCTAAAGAGTTGATTATTTGAGCAGCTTCTCCCTGTAAACTGGATCGTAGATAATAGAATTTTTCAATTCTTTTGAGTTGAGAGTTTTTCTCAATGAGCGTGATAAAAGTTTCTTTGAAATTGGTCCAAGTATCATAGGATCCGCTGAAATTAGGTAGTGGTATAGGGGGAAGACGTGAACCGTATTGACCATGTGTCGATGGCAGTGCTACTTGCACTGAGAAGCCAGTAGAGAGTGCACTTGGGGCAGCCTGAGCGGCATTAATTTTGATTATAGTCAATTTTGCATTTGAAATATTTGTGAAATATAGATTTTCAAATGATTCGCATTCTCGCTCCTGATCTTTTATTTCTTCATATTCATTATCTAAACAGACTTTCTCAATTTGAATTTGGACATGCTTAAATTCATCAATCAAAGGTTCAATCCTATTTAATCGAGTGGTCAGGCTTGATTAGCCGTTTCGCGGAAATGACGAGAAAACAGCTCGAAATGATTTAGATGGAAGCAATGCTAATTGAAAGTTAAGTTTGGTTAGATTAGGTCAGGTACCTTGTCTTTGTCAATCCGTCACGGTCCTCAAATTGGTTATGGAATGGGTATCCGGCTCGAATCGATCAAAAAATGTATGGATATGATTCCTCTCTTTGATCAGAATAATTATCCTTTCGTTAGTTAAGAAAAACAGCTTATTTTAATAGCTTTCTCTATCGATTTTATAAATCGTGACAATACAAAATTAATGGACTGTATATTGACAGCTATGTCAAAAAAAACATGGTGATAGCACCTTAGGCTGGTGGCTATATTAAAACAGGAACTAGATAAAAAAGATTGTTCATATAGATTATTAAACATGGGTCAAATGGTAACAATAGATTCCTCACACAAAAATATTGCGATGGACCTCAACTTGCTCCATCCGAAAGTTAATATTAACAGAGATACAGGGTGTCAAGGTTGAATATAATGAAAAAAGGAGGGGTGTTGAAGAGTCTTGATTTTCCCAAAAAACTTCTTTATTATTTAAAATAAGCTACCGGTTCCGCAGCATGACACTGCACCAGAAGTAATGGGTCAAATGGTAACAATAGATTCCTCACACAAAAATATTGCGATGGACCTCAACTTGCTCCATCCGAAAGTTAATATTAACAGAGATACAGGGTGTCAAGGTTGAATTTTAATGAAAAAAGGAGGGGTGTTGAAGAGTCTTGATTTTCCCAAAGAACTTCTTCATTATTTAAAATAAGCTACCGGTTCCGCAGCATGACACTGCATCATCAGGCTTCAAAGACTAAAAAACGGAAAAGGGGGGTGTAAAAAATACATGAAAGGAACCAGTGCGTCGACAAAAGAAACAAAATGGCGATACATAAAAACATACAAAATCATAAAAATAGGTACTTACATTGTTATACATAAACGAGAGTTGTCAGAAAAGTGTATGAACAGGACATACCCCAGGGTAACAAATAGATGTAACATGACATAACACACTTAAACTTTTACAATAATTGACAAAACATTTTGTTAGGTTCAATGGAACCTCATTCTATGTTATTTGACTGTAACTGATGGAGTCCGAGAGGATTGCAATTTTTTTATAACAGCAAAATTATACAAAGTGAAATGCCTAGTGTCATCTACCGAAATTTAGTCTTCCAATTTCTGTCAAAGACGAGGGGTAAACCGCAGACTCAAATTGTGTACACCAATACCTTTAGTACCCATCTTTTTCAAAACAATACACCTATTTCCTCTATAAATACCCATCAATACCTAGTAATACCCACTACAATACCCACAATTCCCAGTAATTCCCACTGCAATACCTACAATGCCCAGTAATACCCACTGCAATACCTACAATACCCAGCAATACCCACAAAACAAAATAGGCAAAAAAAGGCTCGCTTGAAGGTATTCAATTCAATTTTTCATTCCAATCCGAGTTTCAATCACTTTAAAAATAATGTATTTACATACACAATGACATTATACAAAATAGCTTTATCAGACGATATATTTTATCAATCTCTAATTTTTAATTTGCCTTCAATATAAACTATTTTCAAGTTTCGTTCAATATCGGTGGATCCAATCCCGATGAAGAGTAGGTGAATAAATAAAGATACATTTAATTCTTATAACATTTTATTTTATCAAAGAAACATTTGAACCCACAACATATTCATAAAAAACATACAGAACACAACGAAAACATATTCTCTTAAATAGTATTAGGAACTTATACCTAGTGAAAACATTTTGCAAAAACTTTCCTCCTCGCTTTCCTCTTTAAATAAAAACGTCAATTTGTCAACCACGTAAAAAAAATAATTAAGAAATTGTTAACTAATATTTCTTCTCAATGTTGATTAAATCGTGTCTTTTCAAATTAAATGGGCCCTCCCCTAAAAGCTCAAAAGGTCCGTAAAAAACATGTTTTTTTTCCACAATATCGGTATCGATTTGTCTGGGCCAAACGAAGTGATTTTGAGTACGTTTGAGAAACGTTACTTTATACTTATTTTCCGAGGTATTTTCGTTCACCACTTCTGTGATTCGTCCTATAAACCATTGTTTATCGTATGCTACCGCATAATATTTGTCCAACTGAATATCAATTTCTAAATCACGAACATTCGGATCTGAATCAAAATCGGGATCAGAATTTTCTTCTGTATCTGACTTGTCACAAAAGCTTATATTATCCTCCACGTTATCCTCCGAACTAGTGCTACACATGCTGCTATTTAAATCCTTCTTCTTAAGTCGTTTACTCGGTCCTTTAATACTCATATTAGCTTCAGTCGGGGATTTGGTACCTCCTGCCACTTTGATTCGACGTCTTTTCAAATTTGGCCGAGGGTTTGGCTTTTGCGGTGCGCTAACTATAAACCGTTTAAGTCTATCGTTACTCACTCGTCCGTTATTTTCGGCTAGAAGCCAGCAATAAGAAGATTTTTTAATAATTTTTGTTCCATCTTTCAATTGAACTTCCACGTATCCGGAGTTTTCATCAGGATTCTCAACTTTATCAGAGTAGTCTTTCAGATCCAATCTGTCTTCTTTTTCAAGATCAAATTTCAAATTTTGTGGACCATTTTCATCTGAGTCCTCGACTGTGTCTATTTGATCTAAATTATCGTCTATTTTTGTCTCGTCATCAAGCTCGTCCAGTTCATCATTGTTGTTTTCGAAAATATCAAACTCTCGGTTCAAATCCAATTTGAGGTCTAATTTAATAAAATCATCCTGTGTTGCATTGAATCCCAGTTTACTAGCTTCTATTTTGGCATCATTCAAAGCTCTTACAACAACCAATTCTACGTTGACATTAACTATTTCCTCCTGGGTCATTGTATTCTGACGGTCTCGGCGTTTTTTCACCTCTCGCGGAAAAAGAAAGTCTGCGTTTATTTCGCCTATTATGTCATTAATTGTATTGATTCGGCTAACTCTATACAAAAGATCTTTGATACTAAAGTTGATGATTGTAGAATAGGTAGACGTCATCGACCTAGCAGCTCGGAAAAGCTGTTCACATGGTTGGCTGCTCATATTCGGGAAATGCAACATATCGCTTTTCAAATCAAGTTGATCGCTATTGAACTTGAAAAATAAAACTACTTTGATGATGGTATGTGCATTCAGCTCAATGCAGTTATAACAGTTCGTAGAAATAAAGTTTTCTTTTAGAGTAAAGTTTTTATTTCGTTTAATCGATGACCTCCAAACACGAAGAAGAAAGACCACATACCATATCCTATATATCCTTTCAGAGAGGGTGATTTTCTCGGTCTTTGGATCACCCAAGAAAGCTGATATAATATGATTCATCATCTGTAAGTAAATTCGTGACCCATCTGAATTGGGAGTTTTACTCAAAATTTCAAGAACTCGATCTGAACAAATTTTTTCAGCCGAAGAAAAATTCATTTTGTCCTCTGCATTAACATCGGTCATAGTGAGAAGGTGCTTGTCCTTGGAAACGTTATTAATGATATTGATAAGATGTTGAGGAGAAGCTTCATAGTTCCCTATTATTAGACGATTAGTGCTTTTTAAATACCTTACTCTCAACTTGGTTAGGATGTGAATAAAATCTTGGAAGTAACAGTCATTTCTTGAATTGATATCCATATGATACCATTCGTATCCAGTTTCTGTCGGGGATTCTGCTATACCGTAGAGAGGTTTTTCGAGGGTGCCCAATCCAGAAAGAAGTCGCATAGCTTTAAGTAATCGTGTGTCACCATCGGCTGAATATCCAAGTATAGTTATACCAAATTTAGCTGCGTCTTCTTTCAAATTACGCCATCGTGCAATGACGTCTTTATACGTAAATTTATTGTCTGTGCCAAACAATCCCATACAGTAAGCCGGTGATCCTGGTGTTAGTGGTTGGGCAACAATGACGTATGCGTAGGCTGCTTTAACTCCAGTTTGAAAAGCACGTTGCATTGCTGTAGCAGACGTGGCAAGAAAAGCATCTTTTTCTAGAACTCCCTGGCTGTGTGGCAACACAAATCCAACAACTTTGTTAGAACATTTATCGTACTCGATTTTGCCGTTGACTCTGGTTCCATCTTCAGACATCCAAATAACTTTGGGAAGCTTCTTTTTTTCGAGAAAGTTGTTCAAGCCGCTAAAGTCAATGATACCTTCATCGAGTCTAGTATGCTTTTCACCCACAAAACGATAAAGAGTTGACACTGAAGGTAAACTATCTTTAAGATTTGCTTGTAGAGTTTCGTATACTAATCTTCCAGCAGTATAAAATAAGTAAAGCGATATCTTCTTCGTGAAATCATCAAAAGTGTTCTTGTTATCTTTGTTGTTTGAGTTTTCCAAAGCATTTTCCAACATTTTATTCAAAAATGATGACAGGTAATTTTTTCTGCTCTCTGTTGAACTGTTTGAACTCGTGTTTGAATTATATAATACGCTTGCTTCCGGAATATGTTCCAAAATTGTATTCGTAGCTTCGGGTGACAAAGTACTGCATATATCATTAACAAGACTGTAGTAATCAGTCATCAGAGTTTGGTTGACAGTTATGCTATTTTCCCTTTCCCGTCTTAATCTTTCAGATCTGCTGTATTTGATGTTTTTCCACTTGGATTTTGGATCTCTAGAAGTCTCCGGGGCATTCCCGTCATCCTGATGTGACCGATTTCTTGGCTGATTCTCAGAAAAAATGACTTTTGATTTAGAGATACGATCAGATGGCAAGTTTGAGGAATTTGACTGAGGCATGTTATCTTCGATCGAGTCTTCTACATTGAATATTTCTTGCGATAAATCTTCGGATGTCGTAGGACACTGAGCAGGATCTTGTAGAATACTTATCGATTTATTTGGATTTTTTCTAAAATATGAATCTATTGGTCTAGTAGATATTTTTTGGGCCATTTTTCTTTGTTGAATAGTGGAATCGAGGATGGTATCTTTCAAGTGTTTTTCTGAAAGGTGCGATTGGTAATTTGAGTAAACCCATCTTGGCGATCCTGAACTGGTTTTGGCAAGTTTGGGTATTCTGTAGACAGATCCACAAAAACAGTGAATCATACAATAAGGCGGTCTATTGGCTTCTTTTGGATGCTGGATGTCGATACTGATAGAGTCAAATTTGTTTTCAAAAGATTGCCAATCAACTTCAACCCTAAGTTTTGCCCAGTTTTTGAGAGTGTTCAACACTTTCAGTGTCTCTTCAGTTGAGCTTGGCAAATTCTGATTTGTCTGAAGTCCAGGCAGAGGTCTTTCTAATTCCGGCTTTTTCTTCTTGACAGTTGGCGTTTTAACACTGGCTATCTTATTTTTGAAAAAGTCCACCAGCATCAAAATTAATTTTCTGTGTCCCACTAAAAACTTGAATTTTGTTGGTTTCTCTGCATAGATTCCGTAATATTCTTTGTAGTGTTGTTTATTTATAATTTCTAGTAGGTCAGTTTGAGCAAATATTTCCATTTCTGAAATTGTCTTATCATCAATTGTAGCTATCAAAGTTTCATTTTCAAAGCCATTGATAAATAGCATTTTCTTGATGCTGTCGGGAATTTTTATTTCAAGCTTATGTTCAGCTTCTAGCCAAATACTTTCTTCGACATTCCCTAGGTCATTCCGAAGAATTTCTGGTATCTGTAAGAAAAAATATACAGTGTGACACATTTGTTATCGGGTCACCCTGAAAAAAAGTTTATTTATTGACCGATTTGGGTTAGTTTGGGTTCTCACTCATACAAAATACAAGGCCTACTTTGCCAGTTCTCAGGAGCAAAATTTTCACAAAAAAATGTATGCACGCCACTGGATTCAGCATCCCACAAAACGGGCCTACACCATCTTTTACCAGAAAGTATCAAGTGAAAACTATTTCGTTGATCAAAAAAATGAAATAAATGAATACATTTTTTTCGGTAAAATTATCGGTAAAATTTGTTTTGGTTTTGGGCGTGCATAGATTTTTCGCTAGAGTGGTTTCGAGAGTGGTTTAATAAAATTTTGCACCTGAGAACTGGCAAAGTAGGCCTTGGATGGTGAGAAGATACAGTTTGTCAAGCTCTCTCCACAATAAAAAAAAAAAAAACTGGAGCCAAATCGGTCAATTAATAAACTTTCTTCAGGATGACTCGAATACAAATTGGTCACAATGTATGTTTTTCAATCCTGAGAGTTCAAAAATATGTAATATGTTAAAATGAAATCCAATTTAGATACCAAGTTCCAAAAGACTCTCAAGGTTTTGGTTTCGGGCATAAATAACTGTATTTGAAATGTATACCCACATTCAAGGTTGTGAGTGGATTGTGGCTACATTTATAAAGATTTGATTAGTATTAATTATTTATTAGTGATCAGTCCTTGAAATTGTTGCCATAAGCTGCAAAATGACAATAATTATTACAACCTCGATTACAACTCTGTAGCGAATTTTATTTCAATTTTATTAAACAATTATTTTGATCTCGAAAATATTAACAAAAAACCGTCATCAGGTCTCACAAAGAAGTTGTGGAAGTTTATAGACATTTTTATCTTTATTTTAGGGCGTAAAATATATGGTTGAGGTCGAGGTTGAGGTTGAAATATTGACGTCTAATTTCTGGATACCCTGTATTATACCGAGCTAATTACCAAACTATAATATTATGTACTTGATAATTTAACATAAAACTCACCTGTTCCGGTTCCTGATCATCATCCGAGTTATTATTCATTTTGTTACTTCAATTGTGATGATCAAGGAATTTTTATGCGCATAGGTCGGGGTTAGATTTCTGAAAAACAAGCAGAATACTATACCTAACTGACACGAGAATACTGATATCTATGATTTTCTGAAAGACAAATCCAAACTTGATTATGACACAATTATATATGTATATGAACATTTTAGTTCTGTTTCTTCAATAACTTTTCATAGTTTTAATAATCTATTACTGGAGATATTTTCAACTTTTTGTATGTATGTAGTAGGTAGGTACATATCTACATTGATATTTTTTTATTTAAGACACGTTTACATGATGCAAGTTTGGTGGTATACAAGCTCTAGCACGCAATAAAATTAGACCCTCCGTCAAGTATACTCGCAAACTATTTCTTCTTGTCCAACCCCTTGAGCAATAATTATTATCATTATTAGGTATCTGAAACACAGTTTACATTGATCAAATACTTGCAGCTCTTTCGCAACAAAACATGCATCGTATAAACGAGCCCTAAGCTGTAAAGAAACATAACCCCAAATAGAACCACAAACATTCTGAATCAATTTATATTTTATAACAATCAATCTGCAATCTTTTTGTTTTGAGTTAAACTTAGAGTAATTGCACGTTTATCATTAGTTCACTTACCGTAAATTGTATAACTCTCACTAGATATGTTCACTTTTATTTTATAGTTGCTTAGTAGACGTTGACGTTAGACGTTTTGTTTTCCACATAGAAAAAATCCGATTAATCGCAATCATTTCACATGCGACAACCATACTATCATCGGTCAATAATGTCAATATTCCGTCTGTCCCGAGGTCTGTCCCTGTTCCTTCGTCATGTAAGGTTTACATCGAGGTTTACATTCAATTTGTTTTCGAATTGGAACTGTCAAATTTCCGCTTGCCAAACGAGAATCTTATTCCACCATCTAAGATTAATTTGTGTTCAAAGTCACGCTTACTCTAAATTTAATGTGGATGGTACGATATGATTGCCAAGCGAAAATTTGACAGCAGAAGAGTGAGTATACAGCCATGCCAAGTTTCGCGAAATTCTCTGGACTGGTTTTTATTGGAGCAAAATTATACTATTCTTCCTTAATAAACTGAGTTTACTAAGTGGGGAAACGGAGTACAAATTACGAAATATGCAGTGCCTTCTTTAAATCAATAGTTGGCAGAGTTAATGAGCTGAAACAACACATTTATCATATGTTTGATAACTGAAATGATACCTTCAATACCTGCACTATTACCTATAATACCTCAACTAGTACCTCCAATACCTTGAGAATTACCCATAATACCTCAAATAATATCTTTAATACCCAACAATACTTATTAATACCCCAACAATACCTACTAATACCCAAACAATACACACTAATACCCGGAATAATACCTACATTACCCCAAATTTGTACACCACAATACCCCTGCGGACTACCCCTCGGTCAAAGATATCAACATATATAGCTTACTTTCAGAAGTAGAACACCTATTACAAGGTGTCTCAGTACAGAAACAAGACTCAATTAGATACAAGGCCACTAATATCATCACCAACTATATTCAGGCGAAAACTAACATAAAATCATTTTCGAACGACATAGAAAAACTCACATTGGTGTTTCTTAAAAATAACCCAGAATTGATTATAACCAGATCAGATAAAGGAAACGTTACTGTTGCTATGTCTAAAACAGACTGTATCAACAAATCGGCTGAATTGTTGGATGATGTTAATACTTATAAGAAAGTTAATAGAGACCTTTTCTCAAAAGTTGAGACAAGTTGTAATAAGCTGATCGATAATCTAAAAAAACAGTAAATTTATCGAACCCAACATTGGGAAAACTTCACTAACGTACAATGGGATTTCTCCAAAATATTATGGTTTACCGAAAGTACACAAAGAAGGTGTACCCCTTAGACCCTTATTGGTGCGTCTACTCAACCTCTAGCTAAATTTATTTCTGGTATTCTGGACAAATCTTTTTGTGAATTCAACCGGTTCAGAATCAAGGATACTTTTGAGTTTGCGAGCAAAATTAATGGTTTTGAATTACCACATGACTTTGTTCTGGTTTCGTTTGATGTTGTTTCCCTATTCACTAACATTCCGCTTGATCTTTCAACACAAATTCTGGATGAACATTTTGACCTTATAAAAAATAACTGTACTATCCCTAAAGACAAATTTCTCGAGATCACCACTTACCTATACAAAAATACTTATTTTCCGTTCAATAACACCTTCTATAAACAACTAGTAGGTGTACCAATGGGTGGTGCTTGTTCTCCTATTTTAGCAGAAATTGTCATGAATAAATTACTGTATTATATCACAGAACAGGTCAATTTTCAATTTCCTTTTATATTTCAGTACGTTGACGATCTTCTTTTGGCCCTTCCGGCAGATCAAGTTCAAACAACTCTAGATTTGTTCAACTCATTTAACAATAATCTTCAGTTCACTGTTGAAGAAGAATCTGAACGGTCAGTTCCCGTCTTAGATACAAGGGTAGTGAGGTCCTAACAGAATATTGTCATGTTGGATTGGTATAGAAAGAAATCTAGTTCTGGAAGATACATTCCTTTTCAATCATACCACCCGATGAAACAAAAACTCAACACTATCCATGCTTTAAAAAATAGAATTGTTAAGATTTGTCACCCCTCATTTATTGAAAAAAACTTGTTATTACTGAAAGAGATATTGATTAAAAATAGCTATCCTAAATCTTTAATTTAAAGAACTCTGAGAAGGGAAAATCACATCTATGTCGATAGTAATGTTCAGAATATGGATCCTGAAGTTGAAATTGAATACGGAAAAATACAATACATCCAAGGACTTTTTAATTCACTCATTGGTTTATTCAAAGAATTTGATTAAAAAATTGCTAAATATAATCTAAGGAAACTTAATTGCTTCTACTCAAACCTGAAAGATCGTACAGTTGCTAACAATAAATCTCATGTGATATATGGCATTGACAAGGTCTACATAGGACAAACTTCGCAAAAACTGTCCAAACGACTGGCGTTACATAAAAGTGATTGCAGGCTCAAACCCAATTCCACCAGTTTGAGCATACACGTGAACCAACAAGATCACAAAGCAGAGTTCACATAACCTGTAATTTTCGCCACCGAACACAATAACTTCAAAAGAAGGTTCCTAGAAATGTGTCACATCACAAATTGTGGTAACTGTCTGAATCATAAAAAAGATGTAGAGGGACTAAGTTCTATTTATACTTTCCTACTCTCTCAAACTTTCACCAAAAAAATAAAAACACCTGAATGCTATATCAGTAATAATAATTAATAATCTATAAACCTTATAATAAAATTGACTTTTTACTCCAAACAATTCAACATTTTTTCTCCAAACTCGTTTCTTGTTTTTTTTTTTCATTTTTCAACATCAGGACTCATCTGCTTCTACTAGAGGCAACACGACAACGTCATAGGATAATTGTACTACCTCCCACTATGTATGTAAAATCTGTACTATTTTTCCCTCCACATAAATTGTGAACCGAATGAACGGTCAACACGGCAGTCTGCTTCCAAATACTGTGTTTTTTGCTGGTCGAGATTGAACATAAAAAAACTTCCTTTGTTAGAGTTTAGTACTATGGCGTCAAACCAAAGTGAACTGATTCTGTCTATTTAACTACTAATTACCACTATCCTGTATACTCACCATGTATCTCTACCCTTATACAAGGGCTAGGAGTAATGTGTAACAATCTGTAAGTTTTTTTTAGATCCACTATTGCATTGTAGACTGATAACATGTTTCTTTAATTAGATTCGTCCTGATGAAGCTCACAACTAAGAGCGAAAGCTTGAATAAGATTCAATAAACACTTTAAAACGAGCGTCCAACATCTTACTTGGATTGTTCAAAATGTATGGTGAAGAAAGCCCGGGAGTGTTCACAAAAATAAGAGGATGATGCGTCGATGACTGCTGGACTGGAAGAAACTATAATCATAAAAAAGAAAGCTAAAATAATTATTAGGAGGAGCATCGATGCTAGTTTAGGTTTAGTGAATGGGTCGATAGGCGTGGTTCAAAAAGTGAAGTGGGACCCGGAAGACCAAACAAAGCCTAAACAGTTGGTAGTAAACCTTGGTAGTGATTAAATAATTGCCTTTTAAGTCAAAATTCTAGATTATACCCCGGGCATACACATGCCATATCAATTCACAAGAGCCAAGGTCTTAGCTTAAAAAGTGCCCTCATGGATATTGGAACCTCCATATTCTCTTGTGGTCAAGCCTACGTGGCGCTTTCACGAACAGCCAATCTTCATAGGGTGAACCTGATAAATGTTGAATTGAAGAGTATAAAAGCTCAATCAACAGCGATCACCGAATACAACCGGCTAAGGCGTAAATACCGAGCCGATATTTTAGAAATCAAACCGTCCAAACGGTCTTACAGAATAAATAATGAACGTGAAAGAGCAATACGAACAATTGTTGCTAGTGTTCAAGAATCAGAACCGGAAAAAATGAAAAGAAAGATTTTTAATAATAAAAAACTATTTTCCAAAAAAAATGTGTCTAATAAGAAAATCTCATGAGTCAATCAGCCGGAATTATACCCGTGACAAAGCACATTGGTCCTTCAAGCGAAGAATTAGCAGCAATACATCTGCTTTCCGTCAAAACCAGTCTATAATACATCTGCTGTCCGTTCAACCAAACCAGTCCACAATACATCTGCTGTCCATCCAAACCGGTCCATAAGACATCTGCTGTCCATCCAACCAAACAAGTCCACAATACTTCTGCTGTCCGTCCATACAATCAGTCAAGAAAACACATACGACCCAACCAAACCAGTCCATAATACATCTGCTGTCCGTTCAACCAAAAATCTGTTTGTCCATTAAGATGGCTCAAACAAACCAAACCAGTCAACAATTCAGAATCTGTCCGTCCATAAAGGAGACTCGTACAAACCAAACCAGTTCACAATTCAAAATTTGTCCGTCGATAAGAAAGACTTATACAAACCAAACCAGTCCACAATCCAAAATCAATCCGTCTATAAAAAAGACTCAGACAAACCAAACCAGTCAACAATTCAAAATTTGTTCGTCCATACAACCAGTCAAGAAGACTCATACAAACCAACCCAGTACACAATCCAAAATCTGTCCGTCTGTAAAGAAGAATCATAGAAACCAAGTCAGTCAACAATCCAACATCGGTCCATACAAAAAGAAGACTTACACAATCCAAACCAGTCCACAATTCAAATTTTGTTCGTTCATAAAGAAGACTCATACAAACCAAACCAGTCCACACTCCAAAATCGGTCCGTCTATGAAGAAGATTCATTCAAATCAAGTCAGTCCACAATCCAAAATCCGTCCGTCCATAAAGAAGACTCATACAAATCAAGTCAGTCCACAATCCAAAATCTGTCCGTACAAAAAGAACATTCACACAAACTAAACCAGTCCACAATTCAAAATCTGTCCGTCCATAAAGAACACTCGTACAAACCAAACCAGTCCACAATTCAAAATCTGTCTGTCAATAAGGAAGACTCATACAAACCAAACCAGTCGACAATCCAAAATCTGTCCGTTTATAAAGAAGACTCATACATACCAAGTCAGTCCACAATCCAAAATCTGTCCGTACAAAAAGAGCAGATGTATTATGGACTGGTTTGTTAGGGTCGTATGTGTTTTCTTGACGGATTGTATGGACGGACAGCAGAAGTATTGTGGACTGGTTTGGTTTGTATGAGTCTTCTTAATGAACGGACAAAATTTGAATTATGGACTGGTTTGGATTGTGTAAGTCTTCTCTTTGTATGGACCGATTTTGGATTGTTGACTGACTTGGTTTCTATGATTCTTCTTTACAGACGGACAGATTTTGGATTGTGGACTTGTTTGGTTTGTATGAGTCTTTCTTATGGACGGACAGATTTTGAATTGTGAACTGGTTTGGTATGTACGAGTCTTCTTTATGGACGGACAGATTCTGAATTGTGGACTGGTTTGGTTTGTGTGAATTTTCTTTTTGCACGGACAGATTTTGGATTATGGGCTGACTTGATTTGTATGAGTCTTCTTTATGGACGGACAGATTTTGAATTGTGGACCGGTTTGGTTTGTTTGAGCCATTTTAATAGACGAACAGATTTTTGGTTGAACGGACAGCAGATGTATTATGGACTGGTTTGGTTGGGTCGTATGTGTTTTCTTGACTGATTGTATGGACGGACAGCAGAAGTATTGTGGACTTGTTTGGTTGGATGGACAGCAGATGTCTTATGGACCCGTTTGGATGGACAGCAGATGTATTGTGGACTGGTTTGGTTGAACGGACAGCAGATGTATTATAGACTGGTTTTGACGGAAAGCAGATGTATTGCTGCTAATTCTTCGCTTGAAGGACCAATGTGCTTTGTCACGGGTATAATTCCGGCTGATTGACTCATGAGATTTTCTTATTAGACACATTTTTTTTGGAAAATAGTTTTTTATTATTAAAAATCTTTCTTTTTTTTTCCGGTTCTGATTCTTGAACACTAGCAACAATTGTTTGTATTGCTCTTTCACGTTCATTATTTATTTTGTAAGGCCGTTTGGACGGTTTGATTTCTAAAATATCGGCTCGGTATTTACGCCTAAGCCGGTTGTATTCGGTGATCGCTGTTGATTGAGCTTTCATACTCTTCAATTCAACATTTATCAGCTTCACCCTATAAAGATTGGCTGTTCGTGAAAGCGCCACGTAGGCTTGACCACAAGAGAATATGGAGGTTCCAATATCCATGGGGACACTTTTTAAGCTAAGACCTTGGCTCCTGTGAATTGATATGGCATGCCCGGGGTATAATCTAAAATTTTGACTTAAAAGGCAATTATTTAATTATTACCAAGGTTTACTACCAATTGTTTAGGCTTTGTTTGGTCTAGTCAGCTTTCTGCAAAAAGAAGTGAAATCCACCCAAAAACATTCTGTAAAAAAATAGGCAGGTCTCGAAAGAGCTGCTTAATTATCTTTAAAAAGTAATTAAATCTCTAGACAAACTTGAGCCAAGTCTAAGGTTCCTTACTGCAATTTCTCTATTATTATATTCAATGTTATGTGACTTGGCCGTTGAACATTTTTTACACGTTAGTGGGTACAGGTCAGTAACTGCTTCACACGTTAGTGGTTACAGGTCAGTGAAACTAACAGGTACTGACCTGTACTCACTAACGTGTAAAACAGGTACTGATAAACGTGTGAAACAGGTACTGACCTGTTCCCACTAACGTGTAAAGAAGTTCAACGGCCAAGTCACATAACATCAAATATAATCATAAAGAAATTGCAGTTAGGAACCTTAGACTTGTCTCAACTTTGTCTAGAGATTTCATTACTTTTTAGAGATAATCAAGCAGCTCTTTCGAAACTTGGCTATTTTTGTACAGAATGTTTTTGGGTGGATGTTAAATTTTCAGTTATTAATCGACAAAGGTTCTAATGTATCTCAAATTCAAATTCAAATTAAAAACATGGATTTACCAATTTAATAAATTCAACATCATAGGACATAAAGAAAAACAGATATGGTGAAAACGACCTGCACAGCGATTATAGACAACCGCTAACACATGTACCCTGGACTGCATATGTTGCACAGACTTGTATGAACAAAAAAGAGAAACAAAAACGAGAAAACGAACAAGAGTGGTCACATGTATGTGTCAAAGCCCAGCACAGCCCAAGTCTCTCTTATCAAAACTCAATAGTTAAAAATGACAAATCTTCAATATTATCCAAATAAAAGAATCTATCCCAGACTAACCCATAGAAACTGTGGGAAGCGTAGTTTTTGAACCTTTTTTTATCAACTACCCTGTAAACGTCAAATTTCATATAATTTGAGAAAATACCAATATTCCATTTGACGGATTAATCAGTAAGGATTTTCTTATGTCTCAAGGCGCTACATTTAATCACAAACACCACGAAATAGAATTAAAATTAATGCCGTATCTGTTAAAAATCCACTTGAATTCAAATCCGAAAGATTCAAAAACGTTTGTCCTTCAACCTAGATCCGAGACAGTAATCCGAGTCAACGTTACCAACGGAGATCAAGTTAAGGTCGGTTATAGTTATGACACGTTTATTCTAGATGGAGTTTATTTAGCCAGAGCTATTTTATCAGTTGATGAAAATAATACTGCTTCAACTACCATTGTGAATACGCTCGAAAAAGCTTTGCAAGTAAATTTCAAAAATCTCGAACTGCTTTATCCAGACGAATAATATGGAACGTTCAACACTGAAGAAAAATCTTTAATCTTTAAGTTTTGTTCCGAATTCAAGCATATTTTTGATTTACCCATTGATGAGTTGACGTATACTGATGCTATCCAGTGCAAAATCCACACAACAACTGACATTCCAAACACTTCAAAAATGTTTGGGCGTTCAAGATTCCGTGAAGTCGAAGTTTCTCAGCAATTAGATAGTAGAGGGCGTGAAATAGAACAGAGGAGCCCCGGGGCCTACGGCTGATCGTTGACGTCGATCGAGAGTCAATCAGATCAGCTAACGGGACTGGGCAACCGTCCATTCTATGGCTTGGAGAGTGCTCTCTTTTCCACCGGCACTATCCTCAAAGCCAAACCAAAGCCGGAAGACCAGGTGGCAACGGTGGGACAGTGGGTCAAGGAATGGGAGGAGAAGGAACCCTCCACCCCGACCCCAGAGGATAAAGAGTAGGGCGACAGTTCAAATGTCTCTAAAACTTATAGAGATTAACCTGCAACATGGGAGAGCCTCAACAGCTGTCCTATGTAACACGATAAACAAACCAGGTACACACATAGTCCTTTATTCAAGAACCCTGGCTTAACCAGAATAAGAAGGAAACTGGGACTGGCAGGAGGCTCACTGTTTCATAGCCAATCCAACAAAAACCCAAGGTCGTGTATTATAACAAGGCAAGGTAACATTTTCCTATTGTCAAGACTCTCAACCAGAGATCTGACTGTTATTAAGATAATCACTTCGGACAATGGACCCTCATTACCTACCTCCCATATGAGAGAAAAAGCCCGATAACCGAGGTGATCGATCTTGTGAATTAATGCGAAGAAAGGAATCTTCCTCTCATTATAGTATGTTACTCAAACGCACGTCAGAGTATATGGGCTAGTAGAAATATTAACACACGAGGTAGAGATCTAGTCGGATACCTCAGCTCCACGGACCTCCATATCCCAAGCAGGGGTGCTGCTCCTACGTTCTCTAATGTTAGGAGTGAGACCAAAATGGATTTAACGATATATGCTCAACGAGCCTATGTAGCAAGGTAAAAGAGTGAAGGGGGACAGGTGAAGTCATATTGTCCCACCATCATCATATCATGTTCACACTTGAAGTGCCGCTAGACACAGACGGCATACTCTAAGGAGAGAAATAAGAAGCTCACCAACTGGGATCTCTTCACAGAGGAAAAATAAGGAGAAGTCGATACCATTCTCACCAAACCAAGAATAGAAGATGACATTCAGCTGGCTGCAAATCAGCTCCAAGAATGCCTCACTAACTCTTTTGAGACAGCATGCCCCTTCAGGAAAAAGCCAAACAACTTGACCAGTATGGTGGAATAAACAAACGAAGACCCACCGTCGCGGTCGCTAAGTTCGCACGCTCTTCGGAAGAGCTAAAGAACTGCGTACTCCTTCTCTCCTTCCTTCTCTCAAAGGCTGGAAGTCGTATAACCGCATCCCTGGTAAAGCTTTTTCGTTCATGCCTGATATTTATACCGAAATCAGGAGAATGAGAAATCATCAACCCCAAGTTCTTGATAGATACATCAAGGAAATGCACCTGTTATCCATGCCACTGCATATTAATCAAAATGCTTACCAGCAAGGTTTATCGACTGACACGGCGCTACATCGCCTTATAACCAAGATGGAAGGAGCGCTCGACGCAAATAGATCAGCATTGGGTGGTTTTGTAGACATCGAAAGTGCATCTGACAACACCTCTTGAATCGATCTGTCGAGCATCAGAGGCGAGAGGCTCTACTGACCCAGTGGATAGTAAATATGCTATCACAAAGAATGATATTTATCGAAATAAACGGCCAAAACGTCAGATTTATGGCCACTAGAGACTGTCCACCTCTTCTTTGGAGACTTGTGGTAAACAACCTGCGGAAGCAACTGAATGATTTGGAATTGTATACACAAGCCTTTGCTGATGATCTGGTGATCCTAACGACGGGCAGTCACGTCCAGGAGCTCAGGGCTTCAACAATGCGAGCCCTGAGAATCAAGAAAAAGTGGTGCTTCCTTGGAGGACTTGAGATAAACCCTGAAAAGATAATAATCCTGTAATTTACCAAGAAATACGAATCAGGACTCAAACCGGGGATATCCCTTTCGGAAAGAGTCCTAGAATACAGAAAAACGGTCAAATACCTAGGAGTAACCCTTGACCAGAAACTGTCCTGAAAAGAGCACAGCGAAGAGCGCTCCAGAAAAGCCATATCGTATGCTCTTCATGGGCATGTGAAAGAGCTAAAGAGACAACATGGGAACTGAAACCCAGAATAATATTCTGGATCTTGACTATGGTTATCAGACCTCTGACATAAAGTAGGAGGGCGACCACTTTTGAATACCAATTAAACAATGAGAAAATTTGGTGACATTTGACGCAAATTATTAGACCAGTTGCATTTTCACGAATCATCCTATAAGTGGTGAGTTAACTTTCCCGGCAATTTACGGTTTACGGAATATAATAATAAGATTTTTAAGAAATTTTGAGCATGTTGATGATTTTTGACTGATAAATTGGAATCATTCAATTTATTGTAAAAATGTTGAAGGTAATCGGGTGTCGTTCATTTTTTCCAAGCTATCAATATAGCCATAACAAAACACACCTTTCCGCGTCAACAATTAAAATGTTGTATCATCTGGATGTGCAAATTCTTCTCTCAATATTTTATAATCGGTTTTTTTCATTGTCAATAATAAATCATCGAGAGAAGCACTTAAAAATCGGGATGAATCGATGTACCTAAATCTTATATTGTTTTCGTCAACGAAATGGGTGAACGAGATATAAACTTCATTATTGGTTGGAAGAACACTTACGCAACTACGTTTGGCAAGATCTTTTAACAGCAAATGTCCATCATAACCGGATAGATTTTGCAAAACAATCGGCACAACATAAAGCTTTTTGAAAATTAGATTACAATCTTGATGTGCAAAACCTCTGAATTTACCAGAGGAATGATCATGATCGCGAACGATCTTATCATTTTTTTGAAAAGGTTTTTCACAAATATGGCAATTTGTTGCACCACAGATGCTTTTCTTTTCGATCATGGGAACAATATTTTTGATTTTTGAATGAATCACTTTTGATATTTCAACCATCTCGTTGATGAACCATTCCATATAATCTGTACCACGATAGCTCTTGAAAACTGAAAGAGAATTGTCATAGGAACATTTTAAATAGAACCCGGCACTGTTAACTATATGTGTTTGATATTTTCGCGTATTTATGGAAATGTGTTGATCGATTACTTGTAATTGACCTTCAAAGTCAGCATAAATGATGAAGGGACATTTTTGTTTCTAAACGAAATTTATAAATTCAACATGTTTGTAACTTGGAAATGAGACTCTATTTTCATTCAATTTTTTTATGTTCTGTCAAATTTACCTCAGATGGGAGATAACCAAGACAACGATCACAAATATATTTACCAATTTTTTTTCACTCAATTGCATTGAAACAAGACGGGATACATTTTTAATCCAACAATAATGGTATTTTATATCCTCATGATTGTTGTAAGTAGTGCGCAGTGGCTCTTAATCATTTAATGATGGATGATATTTGTTTTGAATTAACAGCAAATTAACATGTCTGACAAATTTTTCTTTGGTAAGCCTAGCTGGTACAATATTGAATTTATTTGGTTTACCATCATCCGTATCTGACTTTGAAAATAGTTCCAAAGCATACACATTTACAGAAATATCATTGTTTTTTTCAAATTTTGAAAATTGTTTCAACGGCATGGAGGATTCTGAGTTTTTGATATCCAAAACTGATTTGTGATGAGAATAAAAGGTTATTCGAAGGCTAATTTGGTTTACAGGATGAAGTGCACTAACAATAGCTCAGTAAAAGCAGGAGGTATCATTATTTTTAACATTCACGCATGCATGTTTGTTCGCAATTTCCTTCGGTAGTGCAATATAACCATTGCCCATTTCAAATATATTTACATTAATTTCCAAATAAATTATTCTAACAAGAGTAAATCCTGAATCGCGTTCCTGGAATTCCGAAAGACTATTCAAAATTACATCACGCACGTTTTTAAAAAACCAGCTTTTTAAATCCGTTTGAAATATTTGAAATCGACCAATCCACGTTCGGATGACTTTTTGATAAACTCTCCGTAAAATGATGAGTTCGCTTTAACCATGTCAAAAGATCTCAGTACTTCCTTTGATTCACAATGAAACAAAATAAACGCATTATCCATAAATGTATTGATGCCTTTATGTATCAAATTAGTTATTAAACCGGTTGATACTCTTCCTTTGAAGCAATCAACAATTTTTTCCCATTCAACCCTATTGCTTAGTTTTGATACTTCTACTAACCCCATCCCAACCCGCTTAATTTTCACAATCAATTGTCTTCTAATAACTTTAAGATGTTGCAAATTAGTCTGAATCAATCGAAGAATGTTTCTGGGTAAATTATTATGTAGCACTCAATTATCAAATTTGCCGATTAATCTACTTATTCTACGAATCCAATGGCTTGTCGTTCTCTCACAAGGCTCGTCGAACAGAAATGTCTTGATTTTCTTCAAAAATGAAAGTATATTTTCTGCTTTTTTCTTCAACACCTTGTATGAGGAAGACATATTGGTTGAAAAAATAATCAACTCACAACTATTCAACGCCATTGATGTGGTGGTGGTTTCAACTCAATTTAGGGGAATGAACTCGTGTGATGTTCTGTGTGTAGCCCTCTGAACATTTCGATGGTGCGAAATAGCCTAGCAGCGTGATTGTCGGCTATAACTCTTCTAGACAGGAACAACACACCTCCAATTGTAGTAGAATAACCACCAAATCCGGTTTCTTTGTTGTTTTTTGAAAGACAGTAAGTTTTGTTTAATTTACTATTATTACTAATATAAAAACGAAATGTGCATTTATGAAATATCATCAAAATTTTTAAAACGTGAGGTTTATTTTTACCTGATTTAATTCCAAACGATGGATTTTGAGTTGAAGTTTGAATTGATGTTGGTTTTTCGAAAAGTTTCGCAATCAGCTTTTCGCGAGGAACTACACCAACTCAGGTTGCTTTGTGGAATTCTGTAAAACATGTTTCGTTTAATGCAATTACATAAAAAATCAAATTCACATTGTGAAATAGCCAAGCACCCCACATCAATTGCAGAAAGATTCATGCTAGGATAAGAAAAATTTTCAAATATTTATTTACCTTCATATGCCACACCCAGACACCCAGACACACAAAATGATCACAAGTTGTTCTGACAACGATGAATGCTTCGTATGGACTGAATCAGAAAACATGAAGTGAGTGTCTAGTTGACTTATAGAAACACAATTAGATTCAAAGAACAATGGTGTATTGTATTTGTGAAGAATAATATGGTGCATTGTATTTGTGATTCCATCGCAAAATGCAGCTATTAGCACAATAAGAGCTTGTTTACAAGAAATAATAGAACATACACTAATTTTCGGTAAATTTTATTTAAATCATCACCTATTGGGTTCATAATACATAATTTCCTTCAAACATTGGGTTTCTATGCATGAAGTTCTGCTATAAAGAGATGAAATTACATCCACAATATTGATATGTTCAATCTGATCTCCAAGTAATTCTTGAATAATGCCAATAAAAGTAGAATAATAATATGCAGGAAAGTTCAGTTGCTCTAAATCATGCAGTCTCTTTTTTCACAAAATGTTCGTTTGCGGTGCACATATCTTGGATGTTGTTTTCCGTTAGGTACAAGGTTTGAGACTGTTTGGATATTGAAACAAGTTTGAACTGGTCCTCGGCTTGAACTTCGCTGATGATAATATCTTTACTGGAAATGAATCGGGGATGGGCGATTCCCCTATACCTGAAATATCCCATCAGCATCCACTTTAGATGACTAATTAGAAGGTTCCACTCAAATTCTTCAAAAATCAACATATTTTCATCACTAACAGGTATCCGGATGATGGGTTCAAAATTTCTGTTCAATTCCACATATATTGCAATGTTGCTGCTAGCTGCGTAGGACATTGTGCTCAGTAACGAATATTCGGCTACCACTTCCGGTGCTTCTGTTATCTCACCCTTCTCATTTTCGCCTATCCCCAGATGTTGCGCTTCCTGAGCTAATTCATTCTCAATTTCTGACAGCAGTTGATGTATTGACCGTGTTGCTGTAGCCATTTCACTTTCTTGATGACGACGACGACTACGACAACCATACACCTTCAATATTAAAAGTTCACTGATTGTGGAATCAGGAAAAAAAACTTTAATACAGATAGGCATGCGCAATGACGTTTCACAACTATAAAATATCGTTGGAACTTATCCAACTGTTGTGAGAATTATCAAATCAAGCCACTTGACATAAACTTTTTTCCCTTTTCTACGTAACACTTTTCTCACCAATTAAACATCCTCTTGTTTTGTATCTTGTAATTCTTGCTCGTAGAATGCTCTTTTTATCGAATGACCATTTATATCTTCAAGCAGATACGTCACTGGATTAGTAATTTAGCATCAACAATCTTGAATAGCTCAGTTGTTCATTTCGAAGAATATCCTTTTTCAAATACGTGCTTTGCTTTACTAATGCGCACCACATCACCAATATGAAATTTTCGACGATTTGTAGATATTTTAAAGTGACTGTGAACATTATTGATCAGACCCTTCTCAAATTTTTTGCTCACATCATGAGGCTTCATTTTGATCACACTATGTTTTTGTGAATTATAGTTTTTCACAATATCCTGTAAAATATCCACCCACTTATAAGTTTCATGCAAACTGAAATACTTGAATAGTTTTTCTTTAATCGTTCGTATGGAACGCTCAATCATATCCGCTTTTTTATCTGTATAGGTATGATAGTGGTTTATGCCATATTCACGCATCAATCGTTGAAAATGTCCATTGTAGAATTCCTTTCCTTGATCTGATTGCAAATTTTGTGGTCTACGATGTGATTGTTTGAGAATTTTCGCAAAGGCTCGGGTTACCTTGACACCTGACTTGCTGTTTAATGGTTCAGTCCACACAATTTTTGAAAAACAGTCTATGATGATGAGAAAATATTTGTAGCCTCTGTTATCTTTCGCATACAAATTCATTTGCCCCAAATCAACTTGCCACAAGTCATCCAATCCCTTGATAATTGTACGGCGACGGAGAAAATTCCTTTTGATTGGTTTGAACAGCTCGGTGATGAGTTGAAATTTTTGTTGAAAAGTGTTGTCGGCGACCAAACTTGTCGAGACTCATCTTGTAAATGAGTCACACACAGGCTGAGTCATGCTTAATATGTAATTTTCGCTTCTCGAAGCTCCTCAATAAGCGATAAGATTTCATTATCGTGTAACGTATTTCCGGCTTGTTTGGAAGCGACTAGTAGCCTAAGCCTATCAAACAATTCACTCACATCATCCCAATAAACATATTCAATAAGATTTGTATTATTATAATTCATACCAGTTCCTCTTTTTTCACCTCCACTACCATGAATTTTTTGCTGTCGGTAACCCTGATTGTGATTTTCTACGCGGAGACTCCGCTAGTAGTTTTCGAACAATGTTCGTATATTTAAATCCTAAATTTCCTTCAAGTCGACCATCTGCTGTATTTCTGATTCGATATATATTGGTTTTTCGAAAAACTTCTTTGAAAATAGGTAGACCTTTGTCAGTATGGTTGTTAGGGTCCCTGTAAAAGAGCAGTTCGTATAGTCCTTGCGTCCCTGGAAAATGTTCCTTATCTATTTTGAGATCACCATTTTTCTCAAAATTGATGACCTCGTTACCCAACGTCCATCTGGATATAACTTCATCATATTTAGTACCATGACTTCGGTCTAAATCATCCGAGCCCTGTCGTACTTTGTACTCCCTTACGATTTGAGGATATTGATCAAGGTAATCCCATGGTAGCGTCACATCTTCCTCTGCCTGTTGGTTTGCTTTGTAACGAAGTTACAAAGTTTCCGGATTTTTCTACTGTGATTTGCAAGTTTTCAAAGTCATTTACCGTCTCTTGTTGATTCATTCATATTTTTTACGTAACTCTTTTATTTATCTGTCAAAGGATCCCGTATTTTTTCTATAATAATGTTGATCGTGAGATAATTAATAATCTATTAATTAAATTTTGTCCGTAATATTTCTTCCTAGTTTTTCACGCGTTAAAACAATCAATTATTTAACTCACAAGCCAACCGCCAACGACACATTTCGCGCCTAATTCAAGCAAGCAGTCCCCACTTTTGGTCTGAATTCAGAACGTGAAAAGCGCCGGAATGATAGTGAGTACGGGTACCGAGAGTACCGAGAGTAGCAGTACCACGTGGGAACCCGCATCAAGTGCCCGACCCAGCCCGTTGCGAGAACGACGCAACTTTTTTCTATTTCAATTTCATCTACTTCTATTACCACGAGATGAGACTTTCTGTGATGTGAATTCAGGGGAACTGACCTGTATGGCCTATGAAGCGGGTCTTTTCCTGAGAAAACTCAGGGGTGTTTGTGTTTCTTTTAGAGTACTTAAATAATTGCGTTCAGGGAAAATTACTTTGCCTAATGGGATATCACAGTCAAAATACAGAGAGACTCCTGAAGTTACCGCGCGAGCAAGCTAAACATTTTATTTTTCGTGCTTAGGGTCCAAGCACGAAAATTTCATTCTCGTGAATATAATCCGTTCGCGTCTGTTTTCCCGTTACTTTTTTTTCCCTACGTCGTCGGAAAAATCGTATTCTTTAAAGCACTGTTTTATTTTCTGCTCAACTATTTCGCCGTGAAAAACCCGACTCGTCGCTTTAAATTGTTTCGTTACACACTGCCGCTTCCCGTTCTATTTTTGCCGATATGAGGCTGCCATAAAGTTGCAAATTATTTAGTTGTAATTTTGATTCTCCGCCGGGAGAGATTAGATTTATTTTTTTCTGTAGATTATTTCTTATGTGATATTTTTGTTTTTTTTTGCTGATCGAAGATCAGACCACTATTGTTGATTTAATTTTATATTTTTTTTATTTGACTGGTTGGGAACCAGTCCAATTGTGTAAATGAATGGGACAAATAGACTGAGTGATTTATTTTCATTAACATCGTGTTTTTATCAAGAAAGTTCAGTTATCCATTTCGTAGCGGAAATTTGCGGAGTTTTTTTGAAAATAACGAACGCCTGGACTTTTTTCACTGTATAAAAGCTACTTGATAGGCACTGTGAGCCCTCTACCACATAAATCCAGAGGGTGGCGTTCGAGCATTTTTTTTAACATCAAACGATTTTCCTTATCCCCGTCGGGAATCAAACCCGAAAAATCTCGGGGCACGTCTCAGCTTCTTCAACAAAATCATCATCATCAATGACAGAATCATCCTTGGCTACAATTTCATGTAGAGGAAGAAACTGGACCTCTTTTTTGCCTTCTTTACGTTGTCCGCTGACGTGTCATCATGATCATCTGGTTTTATGGACATTGGCGTGGGTTGTATTTGGTGTTTTTCCTGTTGAACTTGTTGTTGTTTGACAAGTCGTTCAAGAGGAGTTGTAACGGGTTTGAGGATCCGGTTCAGTGACTCATCCTTTTTACCCTTATTCAGCTTGAGTGCAAGATATTTTTTTCGAATATCTCTAGTTAAACTTGCTACTTTCGACTTGCGGTTCATGTCAACCACGCTGAGAACCTTCAAATCCTCTACGATAACGACCATGATTCAAATCAAATCCTTCACAACCACTAGTGCACTGAATTTATTTTCAATCCAACCTTTGCTACACATCATTTTAAATGTCTCGTAGGACATGTCAGGTGTTACATGTTCATCGTATACATGCTTCAGATTGATGTCGTCCTGTTTGAATAGTACAATTGTGTTACAATCATCTCGTATCAGTTGCTTGGGGATTTTTGAGTAGGTCTGACATATATAAACAACATCAATATCTCTTTGTCCGTGGAAGAAAAACCTTCCACGTAGAGATGTTGTTTTACTTGTCACGGATAAGCTATACACGAAATTACAGCTTGATGGTAATCAACTTTTTCTTGTATATGCTGTATCAAGGACTATAACAGTGTTAAATTTGGGATTGAAGGAAATTCGTCGTCAATTTCAATGAAAAACATGTGTATTTGAGTCAGACATTTCATTTGATTCATTCAACTGAATGAGTATCCTCTTAGAACTTTCATACTGATTAGAATCAAATGTACAATAATTCAGACAAAAATATCATTCGCAAAAATTAAATATCGGTGAATTCGAGTCAACTTTATATTGTCGAGAACAAAACAGATGAACGAAACCATACCGTACAGGTAAATATATGAGTACTTCAATTAAATTCTCATCATGTCATAGTGAATAAGTAGTATGTTTATTTCAAGAATTTTTGGTTTTGATCTACCAACATCAAATATAAAATACATTTTCCAATGAACACCATATGTATTTGGTGTGAATAATTTTATAATTAGTAGCTGAATACTTTGGGGACTTCAGTCAATTATACCATGTGTTTCGCCTATAGCAAGAACATATTCACTTGAATTGATGCAAAATATACTTGATTTAACGAATTTGTTTTTCAGTGTATGTCTACCCATGCAAAAATAGGATCGAATTATTTTTTGCTGCTCACATGCTACATCATCAAATATGGAAAACTGAATTTTTTCTTGCTGACGTGGGATCTTCAATCAAATCATTGTCACCATATGGATAGAATCCCATACCCTTCACACTCTTCAAAACGTCCTCCAAAAGCTTATCTCGCAGGGCGTCAATATTCATCTTGGTGATGCTTATCGGTGGCGAAGACATGTTGACTGTGAGCGCTCGTAGTTTTGTAAAGTATTCTCAAAGCAAGTGAGGTTATGATAACAGAGAGGTAACAAAGCAATGGTACGATGAGTGTTGTAGCACAAATGTTGACATCACACCTTTTCTGCACACACTCAATGCTAGGGGGGCGCATGAGATGTTGTTATCTATCAAAATACTTTTCCAGGAAGTATCTCCATAGGTGCGGTGTCAAAATACAATCTATTAATGAAGGAGATTATATTGCTGCTACCGTTGTTTGGTAGATGCATCTGGACTAGTTTTATATCATCAAGTATAGTTATTGGTGGTGACATTTTCCTCCATGAATCCGGACACGTTTCATTTGTTCTATTGAAGCAAATGTTTATTTCTTTGACATTGCGCGTTTGTTGCACATAAAACACATTGTTCACGAGCGTCGTCAATAAAATGAAAGATGAACACAACTCACCCATGGTCATCTGAATACTGAGCGTAATAATCACTGAGAAAGGCACTTTTTAACCCATTCACAAAGTATTGAACAATTTTTCAAGCTGCACATGAGAACACCACTATCTAAATGACTCATAGATGTTGGCAAGTCTTTTTGAAGTTTCGGTGGTGGTGACGATGATTGTGATCAAACTCCTCTATGTCGATAATCTGAGGTCGATCGTTCCACTCCAACAGCATTTTTTCCAGAAAGTTATTCTTTTGATGGCCGCGCACATGAACCATATTAGAATTCCATAAGTGCTGTTTCAGGATGTCACCTATCTCCACATAATCAACAAACCCCGCTGATAAATAGAGTAGTCCATGAAAATTGTAAGTTAGATAATTAACACTTTGTTTATTCTGTGCTGATAACGCATGATACGGTGGTATTGGTGCTTCAAAAATAAAATGGGCCATCTGTTTTTCATTCGTAATTGACATTTCCTTCACAACAAATTGTCGTTGTTGATCACTAGTGATGTTGAGACCCTGAATGTCGACGACAAAAACCTTATTGTTCGAGAGCCGATTCAAAACTAAACTACTTCGACTTTCTCATCAGCAGCCTTCCATCCAACAAGCCACTTCCTCCCAAAATGAAAAAATGACATCCTTTTTGCATTGTGCACTTGATGTCGGAATATAACACAAATAGTATTTTCAACTGTTTATTGAACAACAATCCATTCATGAATAAGTATACAATTACGTAGGCTACACACATATGAAAATTATTCGATAGAGGTCCAAAACAGGTTGGAACGTCTTTTTGAAACACAGGTGGATGTTGCCAATGGTCATCAAAGTCCTCGACGTTTATGATTTTGGAAGTATGCGCTGTTGTAGAATCCTGCAGAATGTTTTCCAGAAAATTCTTATGTTGCTGTCCCCGAACGTAGACTTTATCCACAAAACATATATGTGAATTGATAATTGAATGGAGGTACCCATAGTTGATATATCCAAATGAAAACGGGATTCCATGTTGTTTCATGGTTGCTCTGGCCACTCTTTGTTTGTCTCATAAACGTAACGATCCATTTGGTTTGAATATGTAATGGTTAGTTTGTTTCTCGTTCGTGACTGCCAACTCTTCGATGATGAATTCGTGAGGGAGATTGAATCCTTGAAAATCTATATTCTAGAATTTACGGATTAGCTATATAAGCGGGTACATTGTAAACAGTAGGAAAGTCTTTAGGAAAGAGTTGAGATTTTGATAAGCTGTGATTGTGAACATGAATATTTGTGCTGTAGTGACTTGAAATAAATAGATTGAGACTGGACAAGTGTATTCTATAGCGAAAAATATTACATTGGTGTCTAAAGTGGGATTTATTGTGTGCTATAGAAACGGACATAAATATTCGCTGCACTGGCTTACTCGGATTGAAGGTTACCGAGTTGAAGAGAGATCTGGAGGAGCGTGATTTGGATACAAGCGGAAAAAACGCTGATCCACAACAACGGTTTCGTGAGGCTTTAATGGAGGAAGGCATGGATCCTGATACGTTCCAATTCGAGATTCCTGATCCCAACGCAGCGGAAAAATTGTCGAGGAAGCTGGACGAGAATTTGAGAAAATTGGAAGAGAAGTTTGAGAAATCTTCCAGAGCTATTGAAAAGAAAGTTAAAGAATCTTTTAGAGCTATCGAAGAGAACTCTAGAAAATTAGGAGATAAGTTGGGAGATAAATTGGAAGAGAACTCCAGTTAGTTGGAAGAGAAGTTTGTAGAATCTTCCAGAGCTATGGAGGAAGTCAGGGAACACGAACCTTCAAACAATAATTGTAGTTGTCCAATTGTTTGAAGGTTCGTGTAGCAGAGAAGATCGGAAATCTGGAGAAGCAACTGGGAGAGACTGCAAATGCCCTGGAAGACAAAATCGACGAGATGAGAAGGCAAGTCGCCACAATTATGAAACAACCGGAGGTAACAATTGGGAGCCAAGGGACAAGTACTTGAATGAGGGCTGATACCATCCGAATCCACATTAGAGCCCCGCAGTTTGATGGCAAGCTGTCCTGGAACATTTACCATCGCCAGTTCGAGGCAGCAGCAAGAGCAAATGAACTGGACCAGAAAAAGCCCTGGCATTAACTCTGGGACTTTGGGGGGAGGCGACGGAAATCCTGCAGACGCTGAACACCCAGGAACAGGAGGACTACGATGTGATCGTCAAGCATCTGGACCTGCGGTATGGTCAAACTCATTTGGAGCATATCTACCATTCCCAGTTGAAAAACCGCATCCAAAATTCCAACGAAACCATGCAGGAGTTTGGAGCGGATGTTCCTCGCCTGGCAAGACTGGCTTATCCAAACACGCCAGAAAATGTGATGAGCAGTGCAGGCCTTTTTGAATGGTCTTCAGGATCAGGAGATAAGGCAGTCCCTGATACTTCATCGACCCGACAGACTAGTCGACGCTCTGGCCAAAGCCTTGGAATTTGAAGCGGCAGAGCAGTCCGTCAAGGCAACTGCGCGCGTGCAAAGAATGGAGGAGCAGGATCCCGCACAGGAGGAGACCGTCGAAGCTACTGTGAGGAGAGTTATCAGGGAAATGAAGTCCTTCAAACGAAAGGAGCTGCGGTGCTGGAGTTGTGGAGAGCTTGGCCACATCCGTAGCCGATGCCAGAAGGCACCTTCTTCGGCATCGGAAAACTAGAGAGGGTCGATGTGAAGGGGCAATCGTCGACCTCTAACCAGTATACCCCGAAGAAAACTGCCATAGTTGCCTCTTCAGGACCCATACTGAACATCGTGTTTTTGGATGGCTTGGTCAATGGAGAGAAATGCACCATGCTGCTGAATACAGGTGCGACGAAGACCATCATCAGGCCCGACATTGTCACAACACCGACAATGATTAAACCAACTGCATATGACGTCACTGATTTTTTATGGAATTAACTTTCTGATAATTCAGATGTTTTCATCTAATAACCCAGTGTGTAAGAAAGTTTTTTCCTCTCTTGAAAAAATATGCTGGGATAAGTAGTTATGCTATATCTGTGAAGCTAGTTGAAAGAAATTTTTTTCGGGCACAACCACTTAACTTGAGAAAATTTTCAAGGAAGTGAAAAACTCCCCAATACTTCAAACTTTTAGAGGAAAACATCTGAATTATCAAAAGAAATAACTACATATGACGTCACCTTTATAATAATTATTATAAGGTGTTTATTGATCAAACTTTTTCTCGTTACAAACAAAATGATTTTTGAGCAGCATTAGACTACTCTACTCAACCTCTACTCTACTCAACCATTTATTATACGATCTCTTCTCCATACATAATCATGATATAATATATATCTACACTGAGACATACTAATCTATTAGAATATACTTGCTAGAGCAGATATACAGGGACTATGTACAGGGTGACTCATTTTCAGCGACTGGGTGCCAGTTCTGGTAAACTATTTATCATAGAGACCCAGGAAAAAAATCTTTAAAGTAATGTGCCAAGGAGAAAATGCTGAAAATATATTTCAAGCTTCTAGGATCGCCGCAAGTGGGCGTAACGGTGCTGTGAAAACAGAAAATCAACATATTTTCGAAGTTTTTCCCAGTGAACCACCAAAAAAGAATATGGAAACCGATTTTAGACGATATCTTCACAAAATTGCCCCCCCGACACTTCTCTTTAAGTTGTCAAATGAGACAGCTACAAGCCGTCAAACTTGATGTCACTAAATTGCCTATCACTTCGAAATTCCTTAACCGATTTGACTGTTCTTAAGCTGATATTAAAGAGGCAAATCTTTTTTTTCTGGTGCATTTACTCGGGGTCGCTTTTATTCGCTTTAGCCGACCACAGAACATGAATTGTGAAAGTCAAACCTGTATTTGAGGTTTTTTCGAAATTTTTAAATGCAAACCCACTAAATAGATTTCTCCCTCGTGTTCTTTGGATAATTTCCTATCACTTTCATAAAGGTAATTTTCCTATATCTTTTGAAATAGAAGAGTTACGGAAACATCAGGAATCCCGCGAGAAATACTTTTGAAACCGCCCCTATAAATGTGAATGTTACAAAAAGATACACATTAGATTTGTTTTGATTCGCGTTCAACATTTTCTTCAATTGATGTTGAGAAGACAAACCTATAAGTGAGAATGTCAACTATTTTTCGTTTTTTTTCTACGAGCAGATGACAATGAGAATACAGTGCACCACTCGCCAAAAATAATATGGTGGACCTGTAAACACCTTATTTCAAAAATACATATTGAAAAAAAAAGAAATTAACCAAAAAAAAAACAAACAATTAGTTCAAATGCTCAAAATCCTCACCGTTGGCAAGGCACTCCTATGTTTTTGACACATTTAAATTTACAGGGGCTGTTTCAAAAGTATCTATTTAGTGGGTTTGCATTTGAAAATTTCGAAAAAACCTAAAATACAGGTTTGACTTTCACAATTCATGTTCTGTGGTCGGCTAAAGCGAATAAAATCGACTCCGAGTAAATGTACCAGAAAAAGAAGATTTTTTTCTTTTCTTTAATATCAGCTTAAGAACAGTCAAATCGGTTAGGGAATTTCAAAGTTATAGTCAATTTAGTAACATCAAGTTTGACGGCGTGTAGCTGTCTTATTTGACAACTTAGAGAAAAGTGTCGGGGGACAATTTTGTAGAGAATATCTTCCAAAATCTGTTTCCGTATTCTTATTTGGTGGTTCACCTGGAAAATTTTTGATCGATTTTCTGTTTTCACAGTACCGTTACGCCCCCTTGTGGCGATCCTAGAAGCTTAAAATATATTTCCAGCATTTTCTCTTGGGCACATTACCAAAAGATTTTTTTTTCCTGGGTCGCTATGATGAATAGTTTACGAGAACTTGCACCCTGTCGCTGAAAATGAATCACCCTGTACAGTAGAATATTTTTTATTGTTTTCCTAAAAGAAAGCTTCTCGAACTAAATTTGAAACAGTTAGTGTTCATAAATCTAATGTTGGGTGTAATCTGATTATACAATTGGATAGCAGTATAAGGGAAACATGTAGTTCTGTGCTTTGGTATAGCAAGAATATTCTAATGCCGAATATTCCTCTCATGCCTTTCTCCTCTTAATACGAACAGAGATCTCAATTCGCTATAGGCATACTAGGAGTATTTAGTACTTTATATGTTAAGTTGCCCAGGTGGTTGAGATACCTATTATTCATATTGAGCCATTCACATTCCTCTAGCTTATGAGAGACACTGTCATACTTTCTTAAACCATAATATTTCAATCTAAGACATGAGGTCTGCATCTTTTGAATCCGATTTTTCTCGGAATGCCGTGAACATGGATAGTGAAGAAAATCACAATGAATATAGTGGGACAAAACAAGAGAATTGCAAAGCATCATCCTAAAAGAAGTGCTGAGGGATTGGCGATGAATAAAATTTGGTTATAACACTTTCGGTCAATTTCAACCGGTCGCTATAGAAACAAGAAACGTAATTTCATGGTCCAAGACTAGGTACCAAAAATTATCAAAATCGATTTGTAAGTTTTTGAAAAATGTAGAAAAACCAATTTTTTTTTGAATCTTTGACGCCCTTTGTAGACTTGATGGAGCAATTTTGGATATAGGTAAGTTTGCTCAGATCGCCTAATTTTTGGTCAAGGAATTTGTGGTTAGGCGTTGTACAGTCATTTCAGGGACACCCTGTATATTATGGTATTGTCTGTAGGAAAAAATGGCAGAGTCACGAAATACTATGAACCTATATATTTCTTTTTCACAACTTGCGTTTTTTGCAAAAAAAATAAAATCGCTATTATATACCAAAATATTGGAGATAGGTGTAGGATATCGTATAGAAAGCTACCTTTATTTTGTATGTGAAATTCATTTCTGAAAGAATATACAGGGTTCCATTCAATTTTGAAATGTTGGGTCCAGCCCAGGAAACACTGAGCACACACACATATACAGGATTTTTCACTTAAAACTCCGCACGCCAATATCTCGAAAACGAATATGAATATCCATTTCCTGTAGAAAGTGTTCACTGTATGGGGTCAAGTAGATATTTTTCGCGGTTTGAAACATTCGACGCCTATCTGGAGCTGAGCGACGCGACGCGTCAAAAATATAAATCGATTGCAGGGACTTTGCAATAACGCGCATGCGAAAGTACATGTTATTCATAAACTTTTTTGTTCTCTTGTCGAACTCATTTATCTTACTCATTTCTGAGTTATACCGGTTTATAGTTAACATGTCTTGATCGACAAAAAATGCGATTACCGATGATTTTTACAAGAATACTAATCTCAATTTCTGTCAAAAGTAGTCGGTGTATGGGGTCAAGTGAATATTTTTCAAAGTTCAAGAAATTCGACGCCTACAAGACCCAAGCGTCACGACGCGTCGAAAATATAAATCGGTTTCAGGGACTTTACGCGCATGCGAAAGTCCATGTTATTAGTAAATTTTATGAGTATTTACTTGAACTTATTTATCCTACTCCTTTCTGAGTTATACCGGTTCAGAGTTTTTTGTCAATCAAGAAATGTTTTGATTGACAAAAAATGCAATAACAGATGATGTTCACAAGCATTTTTTGTCAACCAAGAAATTTTTACCCAACCAGTTCAACTCAGAAATGATCAAGATAAATGGGTTCGAGTGAATAACAAAAAAGTATAAAAATAACTTGCACTACAGCATGCGCGTAGTTTCAAAGTCCCTGCAATCGATTTTTATTTTTGACGCGTCGCGACGCTTAGCACTGAGTGGACGTCGAATTTTTTCAACATTGGAAAATATCCACTTGACCCGATACATTGACTTCTTTTTACAGAAATTGAGACTAGCTTTCTTGTAAAAATCATCCGTTATCGCATTTTTGTCAATCATGTAATGTTTATTATAAACCGTTATAACTCAGAACTTAGTGAAATGAATGAATTCAACCAAATGACAAACAAGTTTATAAATTACACGTACTTTTGTATGCGCGTAATTTTAAAGTCCCTGCAATTGCCGTGCGGAGTTTTGAGTGAAAAGCCCTGTATACAGGGTGTCCGCAAATGATAAGCAAAAAATTCAGGTGAGAGTTCTAGACAAAAAATAAATGCTACCTCTTCCTACAATATCTTTTTGGAAATTGATTATTGACGGAGTTACATGGTGTCCCAGCGTTTTTTTCGCATTTTGTATAGGGCGCCACATACGAACCTATACTTTGATTCGAATGGTTTTAACTTTCTTGTGCTACACTGTATGTGACTTTTGACCAAATATTTTTATTCTCTCGACTTTTTGACATAAGAAAGGGATACTTCTTTTGTTGCGATAAACCTAACCGTTTCCGAGATAACGCTAAAACAACTTTGCTTGCATGTGATGGATACGAAATCATTCTAATTTATTTTCAACCTTAAACATAGCATGCCGTAGAAACAAGTTTAGGAAAAATTAGTTTTCAAAGTTGGTAATTTTTTGAAAATTTGTTGTCACGCTGATGGTGGTGAAAGACAAAAATACTGAAAAGACAAAAAATTGTAAAATGTGAAAATCATCAACTGTCACAACTGATTCTAATCAAATTTGTTTCTACGGCAACTTATGGCGCATGATTCCAAAGCAAGCTATGTTAAAAGTTAAAATAATTTCATATTCATCACATTCAAGCTAAGTTATTTTAGCGTATTTCTCGAAAACGGTAAGATTTATCGAAACAAAAGTTGTGTACTTTTTTTATGTCAAAAGGTTGGGAGAATAAAAATATTCACTCAGAAGTCGCATAGATTGTAGCACAAAGAAGTTAGGACCATTCAAATCAAAGTTCAGGTTCGTATGTGGCGCCCTCTACAAAATGCAAAAAAACGGTGTGCAAATTTGAATTCCTCATCCCGAAAAAGACCCAAATACGAGATTTCTTCGAAATATCATGAGCGTGACAAAAGGCATGGCCAAAAAAACTGCAAAAGTAACTCCGTTGATGATCAATTTTTGAAAAAATGTTATGGGAAAAGGTGGCATTTATTTTCCGTCTTTATAACGTCTGTATAACAATAAAAACAATATACCTATATCTAACTTTTTTTCGCAAATCGTATATCTTCCGAGATAAGAGAGTAGAAGATTTTATATGGTGGGACACCCTCTGTACATATTCAACTAAACATTCCGGTAATTTACCTTTGCCATTGCGTAAGACTGCGCCAAACCAGAAATTTCGCTATTATTTTACAATTATCTTTTATCAAACTTTCCTTGATCTATCTTTAGGGTTTTTCGAGAGATTAGTTTATTTTCATCTTTTTTCTTCAAAACATACATATGTAGCTCTAATTGAAATGTCTGTTACGACGGTATTTGGATTCATAAGAAGCTGAAATTTTGGGAATAGTTCAGAAATATCCTGTGTTTTAGTTGTGCATATTGGATTTTCTTTTGTGATTTGACAGTTACATATAAAAAGGTCAAAAACTTAATTTTTCAATCCTGTGAATTATCAAATATTCTCAAAGAATATTAATTTCCCTTTCAAATGATATGTCACCGACAATAAATTCGGGACAAGAATAATTTGAGTCAAATTGATATCCTCATAACTTTTTTATTTGTTGTCTGATTTTAGTGAAATTTATACCAAAGTGTAGCCCTATGTTTTGAGATATTACTCTTGATTTTGGTGTTGTAAAAATACCGATGGCTTGGTCATTATACAGGGAGGAACTGAATATACTTTTTTACCCATAAGTTTTCAACACCCGGTGAAAAAATTGAGCGGCAAAATCTAGCTCCATCATTTTCTTTTGTGAAGTGCGATCTTCTCTCAACAAAATATATTTTTAGTCATGTCAATATCTGCTTTTTTAGAGAAGATACAGATGTTTAAAGAGAATGCTGCAGTTTATCGATATTTTCCCAACAATGAATGAAAACATTTTCATAGATTTGCATGAATAAAATGTTTTCAAATCAATAGCGCGTATTGTCACATCGTTTCCCTATGACTTCTGGCATGCGAATGGCATGCTTTTGATGCCTCTTGAGAAATATTTGCTATTTTTTAAGAAGGGCATCTCGCAAATCAGGCAAGGTTTTCTGATATCTATTGCGAACATGTCTACCTAGCAATCCTAATATACCTTTACCATGTGCTTGATTTCCCATTTTCAATTAATACAAGATCTGTACGGCCATGTAGTGATACCCCAGTCCACACCATGATACTACTGACTCCAAAGAGTGTTCGGGGTGAACAATTTGCCCAATATGAAACATTTGGTAGATTGGGACAATATGGAATCTTAGAACATTATTTTTTCATGCAAGTCTATAGGAATGTTTTCATTAATTGTTTATAAAATATCGGAAAACTGCAGCATTTTCTTTAAACATCTGTATCTTCTCTAAAAAAAGCAGATATTGACATGACAAAAAGAGATTTTGTTGAGAAAAGATCGCACATCTCGACACAATATAATGGAGCTAAATTTTGAGGCTCAATTTTTACACGGGTTGAAAACTTATGAGTAACAAAGTAGCTTCTGTTTCTCCTTGTATAATGACCAAGTCATCAGTATTTTTCGAAAACAGAAATCAAGGGTAATATCTCAAGACATAGGGCTAAACTTCATGCAAGTCTATAAGAATGTTTTCGTTCATTGATGATAAAATATCGAAAAACTGCAGCATTTTATTCGAACATCTGTATCTTCTCTAAAAAAGCGGATATTGACATGACCAAAAAAACAATTCGCTAAGAAAAGATTGTACTTCACAACAGAACATAATAAAGATGAATTTTGCCGCTCAATTTTTCCACAGGGTGTTGAAAACTTAAGGGTAAAAAAGTAGCTTTTGTTCCTCCCTGTATAATGACCAAGCCATCAATATTTTTCCAAAACAAAAACCAATAGTAATATCTCAAGACATAGGGATACACTTTGGTACACATTTCACTAAAATCGGACAAAAAATAAAAAAGTTATAAGGATATTAATTCGACTTAAATTATTCTTGTCCCGAATTTATTGTCGGTGAGTGTAGGATGTTCCTTAACCTAAATAGTTTGATTTTCAAACTAAACGAAAGTTTTTGTAAAAATCTAATAACCAGAGCATATTCGTATTAGGTTGCAATGACATAAGAATGAAACTTTTAGAATTCAACAGTCGCCATAATATTGAATATTTTTGGACATAGAGACATCTTATATAATTTTTAAAGAGGATTTGATTTTCTTTAAGAATATTTGATAATATACAGGGTGTTCCATTTTAAAAAAATCAGTGTTCGCCATTTTTTCAATTAATGCTAAGATAACCACATTTTAACGACCCTGTAAAACGCAGAAGAAATTATTATACACACAACTGGAACACAGAATATTGGTGAACTATACAGGGTGTTTCAGAATAACATGCTAATAATAAAGGGGGTGATTCTTGGGCTCATTTTAAGAAAAAAAATTCATATGAACGTATGTCCTAAAAAATTTTTCTATTTCCCAAAAAATATGCAAACCAAAACCCGCATGGACGGCACTGGTCAGAATAATTAAATTGTTGGTGCATCAAAAAATGAGTATTAATGCCTAAAATACATGACCCAAATTTCATAAAGATATCTACAGTAATGACAAAGTTATTGTAAAAAAAGTATCTATTTTTTAAAACTTTGACACCCTGTATCTCAAAAGTTAAGGCGTTTAGGACATACGTTCATATGAATTTTTTTTCTTAAAATGAGCCCAAGAATCACCCCCTTTATTATTAGCATGTTATTCTGAAACACCCTGTATATGTATGTGCTTAACTTGGCTAATTTTGATTTTGGCTTTTTTATATGTTCACATGCTTCTAATTGACAACGCTGACAATTCTTCATTTTGACTGAAAGCTTTAGTGCCATAAAAACAATGTTTCAAGTTTGCTTGACGACGACATAATACTTTTTAGAATACACTGCTCAAGCTCAAATTTGGATAAAAAGGGCTTCAAAAGTCATGTCAGTCTTTTTTTCCAAATCAGCTGTACGTACAGATTTGGATTACCTATATGAAATACCGATTCAAAGCAATCTTCATCACCACATCGAGCTTGTTTTAAAGAACACCTCTATTTTGCGGTTCACTAAATCCCTTATTTGACCATTGAAAACATCGATTTCTCTACATTTTTCACTTGGACAAAGTCCACATTGAGTCCCAAGGATCAACCGTTTTCGAGATAATTGCATTTGTAATTTTGTGGGTATCAAAATCATATGTACCAAATCATTATTCAAAATAAGACGTACGGACGATCAATAAACGCCTACACAAGTGGGATTGAGGTGAAGGGAAATGACTATGAATAGTTTTTGCCGAAAGGAGACGTCTTTTCAGTAAAACTTCTTATAGGCCTAAATTTCCTGACTAGATACAATAATATGAAATTTTCGATGTTGTTTAATAAGCGCATGGTTGTATTGAGATACAGATATCTTCATAACGGATAATTCTAGCAACTTTAACAAAGTGTAACTTTTCTACGTAAAAAATGAAGTTTGATATCTTCAATATAGTCAAAGCTAGCGATACATTGAACAAACTTTCTTGCAAGTTGTGTCTTTTGAAACAAGCTCGATGTGCCATGAAGTCAAATTTATAATCTCTTCAATTCATTTATAATTTACTGAAAAAAAAAGAAAATGAAATTCCAACTTTTACCGCTTGTTTCTTGGTTTTTATCAACTTTTGGACCAAATTAAACGTGGTTGGATCCTGATATTTTCCATCAGAGAATCTGTGGTTTTACTGTGTACATATCAACGGACACCCTGCATACAGGATGTCCGGCGATGGGCATCCAATAGGTAAAATAAACCAAACATTTAATTTCTCGAGAAAAAGTCATTCTTGATAAAAAAAAATTTGCTTGTTAAAAACATACGATTGTCGATGAAAAAAATCGAAACTTTATACAGTCTTCAAAAATTTGAAAAAACATTTGTTTTTTTCAGAAAAAAGAACTCATGTTTAGAAGATTTTGGCAAAATTTGACTTTTAAAATTTTAGTAGTCTCAAATCTTGCACACGAATCATGAATAATGTGGATGGCATTCACCGGACTCCTCACTGCATAAATGGAGGCTGGCCTTTTTCTTCTTTCAGGTTACTGCCTCCACACAACGAAAAGTCACAATAAAAAACAGTCTAGGACCAAAAAAGACCGGATTACCGGTACGTCGCAGAAAAAATAACCATTGGACGTGCTGGGTACTGTATCTCTCTTGAAGTAATTTTAAGTAATGAAATGTGTATTCCTTGCTGCATTGTCAACATTTATGAAATAATAACATATTCATGTTATATTTTGCTAAGAACTTTTGAGTATGGGTACTAGTCCATACGCTGAGTAGGTTTCTATATTTTTTTTAGCTCCACGAGATTTATCTGCGGCATGTTATTTAAAAATCTCTACAGATTGCATTTGTTTTGGGTAGACAGCTGAAATATGGCCAGTCTAAAACCCAAAATACGACCATCAAATATGAAATTTCGTGAGACGTATACGAGGGAAGTCAAAAAATATAAATTTTGCTCAAGAGTGAAGTACAGGGTGTTCACAGATAAATGGAAAGTTTTCAATTTGATGCTTGGGAGAAAAATGTTTCAAATAAAAGTGAAAACAAGGTCTTCCCATATACAGGGTGTTTCAGAACTTTCTTATTTCAGATCATTTCATTATTTCAGGCGTGGTCCAACTTTCTTATTTCAGATTACAACCCTAATTTTTTGTTTGATTTTTGCATTCTCCGAAAAATTCTTAACATTTTTCATAAAGCATACCCCATGCCCAAATTCAACCAATAAGAAGATATTAACGTCAGAAGTTTGCTATTTTGTCGAGCATTTTTTGAAATTTATGGTATTATTTGGAAACCTTGGAAACGAGGTGGGTAATTGTTAATGGATGTTAACTTGTCAACAAAGATTTGAACAACGTACAGGGTGACCCAATTTTAACCGACAATTTTTAAAATCTAGATTCTACTAATTAAAATGGGCAATCTTTATTCTATGGGCATGTATTCTGAAAGACGACGAAATAGCCCCTCGAACCATGACAAAATCCAGTCAAACAATAGGAGAATTTGATTTAAGAAAGCTTCTAAAAAGAAACTAAATATTTTAAAGGTTTTCATCTCGGTTTTCATAGAATAAAAATTGTTCATTTTAATTACTTAGTAGAATCCGAAGTAGAATCCTAATTTGGGATATTGTAGGGTAAAACTGGATCACGCTGTATGTATAAAGAGAATATTTCACCTTTTTCCTCTTCGCCATATAACCTGTTCAAATCTTTCTTGACAAGTTGACATCTATTAACAACCCGTTCGTTTCCAGGGTTTCGAAATAATACCATACATTTTAAAACATGGTTGAAAAAATAGCAAACTTCTGACGTTGATATCTTCTTATTGGTTGAGTTTGGGTAAAGTGTATGAAAAGTGTTTAGAATTTTACGGAGAATGCAAAAATCAAACAAAAAAATAGGGTTGTAATTTGAAATAAGGAAGTTGGACCACGCCCAGAAGTTCTGAAACACCCTGTATATGTGAAAACCTTGTTTTTACAAAATTAATTTTGAACCATTGAACTTGTTTTCCCAAACATCAAATAAGAAAGTTGATGTGGGGGTCCATTTATCAGTGAACACCCTGTACCTACCTTTATTTTTGACAAAATCGGAAATAGTTAAATAGAAAAGTTGCTTACAATTGATAATTACGTTCAAATATCCAATTGAACCAAGAGATGTAGATGTGGATGTTTGAGTGCGTGGCTCACGCCAGAACCTGCTTAGGCCTCCTGGGCCCATTGCAACCCACAATTGCTAGAAGTGAGATTGTTGAAGGCACGACGCTTTCGCGAAGCTCAGCAGGTCCCTCAAATAAATCCCTTCCAATTCCTGGAGTGTTGTGAGTTCGGCTCCGAAGTATTCCATCCTAGTGCTACGAAGAGCCGGACATTCCATTAGGATGTGGGCTACGATCTCTACGTCTTCAAGGCACCACCGGCAGTCTGAATCTTCCCCGATTCCGATCCTGTGGAGGTGACCCTTCAGGTTCATGTGACCAGTTGATAGACCGATCATTGTGCGGTCTTTTCTGCTCATATTTAAGAGCTCTTTGGTTCTGTTCGTATCAGGTCCTGTTATCATGGCCTTGGCATGTAGCATGCCAGGGGCATTATTCCAGCATAGAGTGACTTTTTCGAATGGAAGTTTCTGCGCCTCGCCCATTCCTGTTGCTCTAGGGATGCCAATCATTGGTTCGGGTCCTATCGGCCTGTGCGATGATCGAGTTGTGGCAAGTCTGTCAGCTTCAATGTTTCCCTTTATACCGCTATGGCCCGGAGCCCAAATTAGCCCAACTCTGTTGTTATCTGAATTATCTTATGCAGAACCTCTTTGCATTCTGGGACTGTTTTGGAGTCTACTGCCTTTCTCACAACAGCCTTTAATGCTGAAGTGCTATCTGAACAAATGTTAAAAGTTCTGTGATTTGTGCCGGTCTCAAGAATGTTATATGCACATTGTGTTATGGCAAAGATTTCGGTCTGCAGGATCGAAGCGTGAATCCCGAGCGAGAAGGTCATTCTGTTGTTCCTACCGCTCTTGCAGAAACCTGCTTCTGTGCCCCTCTGATGCTTGGAGCCATCAGTAAACCACCACGACCCTTCCCGTATTTAAGCTGGTCTGTTCTGATCCGTCCAATCATCCGGTCTAGGAATAATCAGCTCAGGTGAGCTACCAGCAAAGAAGATTGGAGTCATGTAGTCGGAGTGCATTAGCAGCACTCCATCCTTTAGCTGGGGTTCACTCATGATGGCCGAGTGTCCCTTACTCCTCAGTAAGGAGTCCCGATTTGTATTTCCTGGTAAATAACGGGAAATACAAATCAGCCTGCCACTCCCAGTCCCCTAATCTTTCCCTGGTTGAGGCAGGGTTCTTGAATAAGGGCTATGTGTGTACCTAGTTTGTTTATCGTGTTACATAGGACAGCTGTTGAGTTTTTACCATTTTGCAGGTTAATCTGTATAAGTTTTAAAGCCATTGAAACGACAATTTATACTATGTTCCCAGAAATTACGGTTAGTAATACTAAGAATGACATGATACTCACCTGAGAAAGATGGTGTATCCTCGTTGAGCGTCGTCGGGGACAGTCAAGAACTGTCGCTCTCCTCTTTATCCTCTGGGGTCGGGGTTGGCGGTTGCAAGTGACGTTGATGACAGACGAAACTGCAATGGTCTCATGATACCATACTCTTAGCACGTTGACAAATATCACAAGAGTTTATGAATTTTGATCACTGTATCTTTCATTCCTATCCAATAATAGTTTCTTTTGAGATATTCAAGAGTTTCATTGATACCTCTATGATTACTTTTGCCTTCATGATGGTTTTAGGTCAAAATTATTTGTTCTTCTAAATCAGTTATTGTATTTACCATTTTTGTGCATATAATCAGTTCAGGACCTTTTTCTAAGAAATGTCTCAAGAAGACATTGTTGAAAATACATGCAGTAGATTTTTCCAGTGATTGTGTAATCTCTGAGAAATTCAAGTATTAAATTTTCATTTTCACATTTTAGAATATTTACACTGATTATTTTATGATGTAAATAATTTTCTTGTTTCACACTTAATTTCGGAAAAATATGGAGAAAAACTAAATTTTTTAAAAATATTCGCATGCCCATACAATGGCTAGCAATTCCTTTTCGATAGTACTATAATATTTAGATTCACTTTCATTCAAAGTTCGAGATGCAAACGCAATCAATCGGTTTGTCTGAACCGACTTGACCTTGTGATAAGACTGCACCTAGGACGACGTTAGATGCATCTGTTGTCAAAATAAATGACTTTGAAAAATCAGGATACTGTAAAATTGGGGAGTTGCAAAGTAGATTTTCACAAGTTTCAAAAGATGTTATGAAGTTCTGATCATGAATTACTTTATTATTTTTTTTTAAACATTGAGTCATTGGTTTGGTGACTTTGGCAAAATCTTTTATACATTTTCTATAATAGCCTACCAATCCAAGGAAACTTTTGATTTCTTTTGGAGATTTTGGAATTGGAAATTTCTTGATAGCACTTATTTTATCTGGAATAGGCTCAACTCCATCTGGTGTAATAACATGACCTAAATAATTAACTCCTTTTCTTAAAAATTCCGATTTGTCCAATTGAATTTTAAAATTTGCGTGTCTTGAACGATTGAAAACCTTTTTTAATCTGTCCATGTGTTCGGAAAGAGACGTACTAAAAATAACAATATCGTCAAGATAAACTGAACATTCTTCATTTTGTAAACCTATCAGAATATTATCCATCACTCGTTGGAAAGTTGATGGTGCGTTCTTCAATCCAAAAGGCATTCTTCTAAATTCGTGATGTCCGTTTTCTGTTGAAAATGCTGTTTTTGTATATCGGGAGGTTTCATTCCAATCTCATGAGAACCGCTTGCTAAATCCAGTGTTGTAAAATATTGGCATCGGCCTTATTTATCTAAAATGTCACTTATATTATTTGGAAGGGGGTATTTATTATTGATTGTTTTTTCATTTAGTTAACGATAATCAATTACAAGACGCCATTTTCTTTTTCCTGAAGCATATCTAGCTTCTTAGGAACAATCCAAATAGGACTTGACCAAGGAGAAATTGAATTTTGAATAATTCCTTGTTCCCTCATTTTTTGAATTTGATCTGTAACTTCTTTCTTATGAATTTCTGGGTATCGATAACTTTTAGTGAAAATTGCTGTTTCGTCACTCAAATTGATAGGGTGTTGTATTTGATCAGTAAAAGTAAAGGGTAATTGGTCACAATGAAAAATATCTCTAAATTCGAAACAAGGGTCTCTTATAGCTTTTCTTTCCTCGAGATTGCAATGTACTTATCTTAGATTTTTCAAATTAGATTTCGAAGTATTATCTTTACCTTTGTCAAATTCAGGTGTTTGTGGAAAATTTGTTTTTTCGACAAAGTTTACTTTATTGATATTTGAACTTTCAACTTCAAAGGGTTTATGGATTCGAAGTCTGATTGATTCATCACGTCCATTAGAAGTTGAAGTAAATGCGAAACTATTTTACACTTTGACAACAGCTTGAGGAGTTTCTACTAAATTCCCAAATTTTGATTAGTCAAAGAAAGCAAAACCATTTTCCAAATTTACTGGTAGTTTTACGATCATATTTGTTCTCGGTGGTATTTCAATAGAATAATTATTGTCATTGCAATTTTTATTTTGTTAGGGTGTTTGAACTTCATTTTGGATAATTGGTACTATAACCAATGGTCAAAAATATAAAATTTGTGAAATTCATTTACTTTAAACAAGTCAAAAATTGGAATTTGGATCGTTGAAAAGTTATCATGTGTGCTGTTTCAATTTGATAGTCTTCATTAAAAATTCTGTGTGGATAAAACTTTTCAACAATTTTAGGAGAAATTAAACTTTTTGTACTTCCAGTATCAATCAAAAACTTTACGTTGAGTTGAGGTATTATTATGTGTGGTAAAGTTGATGAGATATTATTCACATGTGTTGAGTTTTTTCGTTCGAAAAACTGTCCAAGGTAAAATTTCCATCATGCATATTATATGGATGAGTGTTATCTACATGGGACAATGGTTCATTGTCAGTAGAATGGTTTCTGTTTTCATTTTGTAAGTCAGCATTACCGTTTCCTGTGAATGAGTCATAGTTGACCTCAGGGTTATCTGCTAGTGACGTATTTTCGTGATAATTAATTTCCGCAAAATTCAAGGGTTGATTATCTCTTTTCACAAAACTTGAAAAAGATGATGTGTCCATTGGTTCCGGCTGATTAGAATTAAATTGGTTATGTCTCACATTTTGAGATGGTGGTTTAAAAATTGGTCTCTGAAGATTTCTCTGTTGCGAATAACTTCGTTGAAATTGATTCCTAGAATTTTGTCTTTGGATATTATTATTCATTTGTGGTCTTTGAAAATTCTGATTAAAGTTTGGTCTGTGAAAAGTGGGGATGAAACTTTGTCTCTGAAAATTATGATCAAAGTTTCCTTGAAAATTCGGATCAGAACCTTGTCTTTGAAAAATTTGCGTTGTTCATGTTATTTTGGTAATTAATTGGTCTTAAATTTTATTGTTGATTAAAAGGGGTTATTCGTGGATTTCGTTTAAACTGTTGTGAATTAAGTGAATGTTCACGATTTTGACTGTACATGAAATTTTCTTCTTCAATAACTTATGCCATTGCATTTTCTAAAGTTTGAGGGGCTCTCAAACGAATATTATTTTGGAGTTGCCCTGTTAAATTTCTAACAAATGTTTTTAAAGCTAATTCTTCGTAATTTCTTAATCCTATTGCTCTTTCAGCATTTGTAAATCCTGCTGAGTTTAGTTTTGAAAAAATTAAAGAACGTGTATCTTGGCATCTCAAACCAAAATTATACGGAGTTTCACTTTTATTAGGACTTGATGCAATCAAATCTTGAAATAGGCAATCTTAATTTCTTTGATCTCCAAAACTCAATTGAAGAGCATTTTTAACATCTTCCCATGAAAGTTCATTTACTCGCGATCCTATCAAACTTAAGGCTCGACCTGATGATTTTCCAATAATAGCTCGTATAATAAAATTATTGAGAATTTCATCTCCTCTATGAAAATTCGTTATAAAATTAGTACAACTCGTGATAAAAATTTGCAATGTATGAGGATTTTCCTCAAAAACAGGAATATCAACATATAACTTGAGTAATTGATAATTAACAAGGGGTTCCGGTGCTACTACTTGTTCCATTGTATCGGTTCTTGAAAGATTAGATTGAATCTGTTTATAATATCCTCGATTTCACTTTCAGAATCAGATAACGACATAAGATGAAAATCAATAAAGAGCAGAGATCACATTAATAATCAAAATGTTCTTACAAAGATAAAATCACGATCTGCATTCCTGTAGTAGATATGTGCTTTGAATATAACTCTAGGGTTGCTGGTTTCAGCGATATGTGTCTTCTACCAAAAGGAGTTGTTTTTGAGGCGATGTTTGTCCTCGACCAAAAGGGGTTGTTTTTGGTTTCAGCGATGTGTGTCTTCCACCAAAAAGGGGTTGTTGGCTTTCGCGATGTGTCTTCCACCGACGGCTCCAAAATCGTACTTTTCACCGTCCACTACGTTGTTTCAGAATTGACAATTAACTGTTGACACAGAACTACTCCGCGATGTGTGTCGGATATGTTTGCCAATCCTACCGACTGCGCCAAGTAAATGTTGAGACGTAGATGAACGGTTTTTGAAAAGGATTTTATTTTGAAGTATGTGAACTTCAAAACATCTAGACTTTACTGTTCAAGAGTTTAGACATGAAAAAGCTTAAGACTAAGGCTGGTAACTATATATTTATGAACTAACAATTGCTGACTAAGCTAAATTACTGCACTAATACGCATAAATTGAATATAATAGAAAGGGTTGTTCAGCATCCCATAACTAACTGTCTTTGTTTGTTGAATAATGACAAAAACCATGAATAAATGTAGTTTTTTTGGTTTTCTCTTGAATGTCCGTGCAATGTTGGAGGGTTATTATTATTATTCTGATTATTAAGCACATTTACATATAATAATTAAATATAATAGAATCCTAGATGTTTGGCCATTTAAAAATTTATGGTATTTACGAATAATAATGCTTAACTCTATTTTTATGTACTAGAACCGGTTTCTTATCTATATCTATTAGTATATTTGGAAATTGTTCTTCAATCACTGTATATGGTCCATTATATATCGCTTCCAATTTATTTCCCGAATTGTTCGTTAAAAGCACTTTTTCACCACTCTTATATCTAAGTTACCTACTATTTACATCATACCTTTCTTTTCTTCTACTTTTTGATGCTATTAGGCTGTTATGTGCATTACTCCACGCTTGTTGTAATCGATATTCAAGTTCTAAAGGATAACTATCGAAGTTATACAATGGCTCTGACTTGTTTACTATGTTAGATGGTAACTTAGCTGATTTGCCAAAAACAAGTTCGTACGGAGTATAGTGAGTTTCAGAATGCACACTATTATTATAAACAAAGCACCAAAACTGTAGCCAAACGCTCCAATTGGTAGGATCTTTTGCAATCTGCATACGTAAATATGCGCCTAAAGATTTATGCGAATTTTCTTACGCGCCCAAGGTTTAATGATGGTATGCAGTTGAGTCGAATGTTTTGATTTGGAGAATCTTGCAACATTCTTGAAATACGGATGCAAGAAATTCAGTTCCCTGATCAGAAAGTACTTCATCCGGAATTCCATACCTTGAAATAATTTTTTCCACAAATGCCCTTGCTACCGACACTGCTTCCTTATTTTTAATAGGATAGCATTCCACGAATTTGCTGAGATCGCATTGTAGCGTCAATTCATATTTGTTTTCGTCCGCATCGATATTTGAAGGTCCAACTAGATCAACAAAGATTCTTTGAAATGCCTAAGAGGCTGTACTGGTGATTGTCATAGGTTCTTTATTTTGCTTTGAGTACTTGTACCTTTGACAATCATCACATTTTTTTATAAGATCTTCTATATCTCTTCTCAAACCATTCCAAGAATAATTCTGTTCTACGTTATTGTACATCCGTTTTATGCCTGCGTGTCCTCCGGTCGGTAATAAGTGGAAGTCGTTAAGAATTATTTGTCTGGTCTCCTTGTCTGATATTGCCTTTACATCTTTTAAGATAGATATTTTTATATCATTTTCTTTTAGTAAGTACTTTTACATGTTTTAAAATTTCTTTCAGGATTACTGCGCAGTTTTCCTTCTTTATTATAGTTAATGTCACACGTATTACATATACTAACTAGGTCCCTCAACGATGCACTTAGTGTCAACGCCGATCGGGCACCTACGTTAACGTATATAATATCTTTATATTTCATATATGCAAAATCATTAACTTTTATAATATCAGACTGTCTTTCTATCTTCTTTAAATCGTTAAACCTATTTTCATCTATTAAACAAAGTTCACAAGATCCTATAGGTCGTTTAATCAATTCTACAACTCCTGGGTGGTTCGTTTGTTGTTATGAACTGCATTAGAACCTTGCGCTTCTACTTTTTCGCATAACCTTTTCGAAGCTGACCTTGTGTTGCAAAAATTGAGGCGTCCACGCTAGAACCTAAATTCTTCAAATCTTCTGTTGATATTTCTACTCGCGATAAAGCGTCCGCTGTAACGTTTTCCTTTCCTTTTTTGTACTTAATAACTAAGTCATATTCTTCTAAAATTAATCGGAATCTCATGAGCCGACTCGATGGATTTGTCATACCGAAAAGATAAACAAGTGGTCTATGATCCGTGTAAAGAACAAACTTTCGTCCGTACAAATAAGGTCTGAAATATTTTACCGCATAAACTATCGCTAGAAGCTCTTTTTCGATGGTACAATAATTTTGCTCTGCTTTATTTAGTGACCGACTCGCGTAAGCTACCGGTCGATCGTTCCCATTCGATAAGACCGCGCCCAAGGCAAACCCCGAAGCGTCAGTTTTTAAGTTAAAAATGTTGCTTTCTGAAAAATCCGGAAATTGCAACACTGGTGGATTTGCAAGTGAATTTTGAAGCATTTCGAAAGACTTCTGAGATTCTTCTCTTCAATGAAATGGAGTGTTTTTCCTTCCCAAGTTATTTAATGGTACTGAAATATCTGCAAAATATTTGATAAACTTCCTGTGATAGTTTGCAAAAGCTACGAATCTCTTCGTTTCGTTTGCATCTTTTGATACAGGGTATTGTTTTATCGCTTGAATTTTATCCTTATCTGGGAAAACTCCTTCAGATGTTATCAAATGTCCGAGATACAATACTTGTTTTTTCAGAAAATCGCACTTGATTGGGTTTAGCTACAAATTTACATCTCTCAACCTTTGAAGTGTCTTCACGAGGTTTTTGTTATGATTCAATAAATTATTTTTTTTTTTTTTTTACTATCGGTTTCACAACGTTCTACGACGTCTTCCGATACCCAGTCGCCATTCGGCTTGGCTGTTCCACTGGCCTTCTTCTAACCCCCTCTCATCCATTTCTTTATCAATTCCTTCTCTCCAGCTTTTTCTGGGTCTCCGTCTTCTTCTTCTGCCCGTTGGTGTCCATTGTAGGATTTGTTTTGGGAGTCTCTCTGGACTCATTCTTTGCACGTGCCCGTACCATTTTAGTTGCTTTATTTTGATGTCTTCGACTATCGTGTGTTTGACTCCCATCACTTCTCGAATTCTTTCGTTCCGTATTCTCTCCAACCTGGATTTGCCTGCCGATCGCCGCCAATAGTCCATTTCCGTCGCCTCCAGTGTTTTCATAGACTTCTCTTTCCGTTGCCAGACTTCACTACCATATGTCACAATGCTTTTCACGATCGTGTTGTACATACGATGTTCATTTTCCTTGCTGATTTTTTGGTCCCACAGAATAGTGTTGAGCCTTCTTATAGCTTTTCTGCCTTGTATATTTCTTTCTTTGATAGCTTCATCTAAAGTCCCGTCATTTGTTATGTTTAGGCCTAGGTATTTGTATTTACTGCACGATTTTAGTGTGCGTCCATCTTCCAGCATCAAATCTTGTTGTGTTCCTCCTATGCACATGTATTCTGTTTTGGTTAAGTTGACTTCTAACCCCCACTTTTCGTACTCTTCAACCAGTTTTCTTGTCATGTATTCTAGGTCTTCTATGTCTTGTGCCAGTACTATTTGATCGTCTGCGAAACTTAATGTGTATAGAATATTTTCGTTTAGGGGGATGCCCATCCCTTTGCATTTTTGTTTCCACTTCGAGAGTGCCTTTTCTAGGAAGATTTTGAAAAGTGTGGGTGACATACAACATCCTTGTTTAAGTCCTTTATTCGGCAAAAAGCCTTTTGAGATCTTGTTGCCGATTTTTATTTTTATTTGACAGTTTCTGTACAGTTGTTGGACTGCCTTAATTAGGTTCGCATTTATGTTTGTGATTTCCAGTGCTTCCCATAGTTTGGTCAAAGGGACACTGTCATAGGCTTTTTTGAGGTCTACGTAGAGGGCATATACTACCTCATTAATTTTTGTAATACAGAATAGATGGTCCACTGTGGATCTTCCTGCTCTGAATCCGGCTTGTTCTTCTGCCTCGCTGTCGACGTATTCGTGTTCAATTTTGGATTTTATGATTTTTCCATATATTCTGCTTTCAATAAATTATTGCCGAACACAATTAAGTCGTCCAAATAAACAAAACAAGTTTCGTAATTACACCCAGCGATTGCAATTGTCATCATTCTAGAAAACACATTTGGACTTATTTTAATCCCATGGGAAGCCTCGTCATTTGATACTGTCCTCTATCCGTAGTGAAAGCTGTACAGGGTCTACTTGCCTCGTCAAGCTCTACCTGGTAGTAACCTTGCGACAGCATCCTAAAATCAACAAGAAACCTAAATCTCTCAGTGCCTGTATGGCCCGGTTTTTTCGGAACAATTAATACCGGAGCAGACCACTCTGATGCTGCTTCCTCTATAATACCGTCCTTCAGCATTTTATCGAATTGTTTATGTACTTCGTCTTTTTGCGAATGCGGTATTCGGTAAGGTTCTGCATAAGCTGGTACTGCTCCAGGTTTTAACCGTATTTTTTGTCTATAAATATTTGTTGTCGTGATAGGATCACCCGGGAGATAAGAAACGTCGGAATATTTAGCGCATATCTTTTCGATAGTAAACTTTTCATCTCTATTAAAATGGTCAATGTAAATTAATTTTAGTAACTCATCTAATCGCTCTACAGATGATTGTGAATTGTCCCCGAAGAAGCATGTCTCGTGGTCACATAAATTTTGCAGTCTTGGGTAAAAAATTTTCAAAGTTACTTCGCTATCGCGTGTATTAAGCAATTTTATTGGGATCATTTTAGATTTTGGTGAAACCAAACTGCTTGCAACAAAAATTCCATTACCGATTTCCTCAGGCAACACAACACATCATCTGTTTCGTCGACTCGACAATATTTAATTACTTCACATCGCGCCGGAATTTTCATAAATGTTTGTTGTTTAGATAGCAATGGTAACATAAACATGTCGTGTTGACAATTAGACCATATCTTGGAATTTTCATAGTCGATTATCGCATTATATTTTTGAAAAAAATCTGAACTTAAGACTCCATTCATTTCATTTTCAAAACTATTCATAAGCATAAATGTATGATTTATTTCTCAATTATCTATAAAAATATTTAGATTACTTGCTCCATAGGTTAGTGTAGTTCCAGAAATGCCATTAATTTTAATTTTCTTTTCTCTATTAATGAACTCGTTTTTGCTGACAAACTGCTTAAATATGACACTAATGGAAGCACCTGTATCAATTGAAAATAATAACTGACTACCTCTATATGTTACTGCTACAAAATTTAATCCGTTCCGTTCAAGCAAAGTCGTTTCGATACCTTTAGGAACGAAAAAACTGCTCATGTTGAGGATCATTTTGAGGTTGAGGCGAGGTCACGGCCTCTTCCATGAAATATGACCTATGTCCTCCTCTAAAATTATTATTGTCACGATGACCACTAAAATTACTCTTATTTCTAGGAGGATAGTTATTGCCACGCCTGTAGGCAGCTCTATCGGAGCCCCTATACCCACGTGAATTGAAGTTTCCTCGGTCGCTGCTTTTATTAAAATAATTATTACTAAAAAATGTTCTATTGGATCCTCTGAAATTACCGCGGTTGGACGATCGTGGAAATGTCGCTCTACCGCCCCTTGAAATATATGAAATAACTTCTGATCGGAACTCTGCGTTGAAATTTCTTCATCCTTAGCTCCACGCACCGCATCTCCTAACCTTGTATAATTTCGAGCTTTTACAATAGTGCGCAAACTAACACCCCGTAAACCGTTCGCAAATGCATTTATCGCAAGTTTTTCGTTCACATCTGTTAAAACATTCAACGCTTCTTCGTTTCCGTTTGATTGAGTATTAGTCAAATCTAGCATCATTTGCTCTATGCTTTTGCCGAAATCATCGATTGATCGGCCGTCTTGCCTAGCCTTACTCAATGAAACAGATAACGTGCCAGCTGATTTTTCAGTCAAAAAATTGTCTTTCAAGTCTGCAATAAGTAACTCTTTTGAGTTGTACGTTTTTTTCAATCTGAGCTTTGCCGAAGCTGTCAACCTAGTTTTTAAAATATACGTCGTTAAACTTTTTTTTCCCTTGATGTTGAGTAATGCATCATAAAGCTCAATACCATCAATTAGTTGGGAAGTTACACTTTCTGTGCCATCCATAACTGGCAACAAAGATGCAGTCATTCTAAGGTCAAACACTTCCGCCATGTTTGTCGAACAATCGGAATCTACAATTGATTTATTATCATCCACTTTGATAGCAATTGATTTTGGTTGTTTGATTTGCACGCTCTTTAACCTATCACTCAAGATTTTAGCTATAGTTTTAAAATATTTATCTATTTTTCCTACTATCTTTTTTGCCTCTGCAATTATCTCTGGTGTATACACATGTTTATTAAACATTTCCCTAACAGATAAATGTTCATTCTTAAGCCTATCATCTACTTCTAATAACTTACGATTTAGCGATTCAAAATTTCTCCGCCTATCTAGGGAATCCTTATTGAGGTTCTTGTTGAGTACTTCCAACTCTTCTAGCAGGTCTTGGGAGTCTTGAGTCTCCATGCACCTTTTATCCCACGTTGCGTATTAGTGCCGTTGGCTACAACTGATACGTTCCCTCGATGCTGGCTCCGGTTTGGATACAACCAGTCGAAGTTCTCGTTGCAACCGCACGGTCGAGTTCGTCTGGGTCGGCACCTTACACAACTTCGCGACTCGTCGATACTTCTCTCCTTATTCTACGGTTTAGCATCTTATTATATCTATTAACTGCGTATGCCATTATCACTACAATCACCAGTATAAAGACGCATATGCACAGAATGTCTCTGACTGTCCATTCTGCTGGTGGCTCTTTTTTTCCTTCTGCTGATACTCCGCCACTATTTCCCGCTTGAACTACAAATTCCTCTTCCTTTGATTGATTTTTCCCCATCTTGTTATACTGTACGCATCACTATCACTATTTTCACATACTACACATTATCACTAATTATTATTGGCAACACCAACTGGCAGGATCGCCATGCAATGTTGGAGGGTTCGATTAATATCGGAGGCGTTGGTTAAGTTGCTTTATTCTGTACTTCTCCAACTACAATTCATCCACATATCAATATCAAGCCCTGGCCGACTAGGTGGCCTTGATTTGCATGTTGTGTTCTACATTACTTATTATATTATTTAACCATAATACTACCTTGGCCTACACTACACCCGGAACCATCTGGGGATGGGATCAGTGTGGGCTTTCCTAGTTCATGTGTTCTACGTTGCGGGGGGGGGCACTGACCCTGTGAGATGGTGACTATGAGAAGATGCCACTCACATATCACTTAAAATATATAGGAAACGCCCATACAATAGTTTGAAATGAAATTCGCGAGCGCCCCTCAACAGGTAGTCCTCGTTCTTTTGACTTTTTTTTCTCAAAAACGGAAAGAAATCTGTTTTTATCGCAGTGGAGCCATATTGGATAAAAAAGGATCTATACCACGCTCAAAATTATAATTCAAATATTGATCACATGGTATATCAAAAGTTATTCTGAAAAAAAAAATGCATATTTTTCAGTTTATAACTTTTGATAAGCCATGTGAATCAATATTCAAATTAAATTTCGAATGTTGAGTCTATAAAATGCAAACCACAAAATTTAGGTTTTGTATACCCTGTTGTGCTTCAGTTTTGTTGTTCAAAATCGGATTTTTAACATGCTGAACCAATTTTTTTTGAATTTTTATTGGAAAGGATGTGTTTTGTTGAAAATATCCACACATCCAGGGAACGATACATTTCTCAAAGAACTCACGATAAGCTTACATTATAGTCCAATCCAAGGTTCAAACACAATTTTGAAGATGATCTAGGTACTGAAAATTAGAAACTCCCGGCACAAAATTCAAATTACTCGTGAAATGACAATGACGTCTAGGGTTAGGGATTGGTTATTCATGGCAACCGTTGTTGAGGAAAACCTCCGTCTCTAGCGCTATCCAACGGGTAGTCCTTTTAACAAATCCGACTTGAATAACTGGTTGCCTAAAACTTTATTTACATTGGCTCCCATTCAAGTTTCCTATATATTTTGAGTGATATGTAAGGAGCAGACTTCCAAAAAGGGTCAAGTCCATTTGTCGAAAATCCCACGACAGGTATAGAAATAAACTCGATTGTTATATCTTCACATTCTAGATAGTTCTTGGACTTCCAAAAAGGTCTAATTTGCACTTGAAATCACAATATATCGTTGGGACATTCAATGAGCTTTAAGTGCATTCGAGTCCGACAAACAAAACGCGTTATATCCTGTCAGTTGACAGTCACGCGTCGACTTGAATGTGTTTTCTTATCACTTGAGTATTAGAGCTTCTACAGTGTCACGACACCGTTCCTAGATATTTTTTCCAAAATAATCACCTAAGAATTTCATATATCTTCCAAAATGGATGAAAAATGAAGAACATGTTGTAAGTGGCATAGATAGAGGTTCCAGAAAAAGAAGAGTGAATGAGGCTGAGGAGGAAGGGAAAAAAAAGATAAGGTAGGTTCCTGATTTAAATTGGCTTTTCCCAATAATTCCACACGACATAGAGAATAAAATTGACTTACTAAAAACAGTACTTGTTTTACTAACCTGTACCCACTAACATGTAAAAAATGTTCAACGGCCAAGTCACATAACATTAAATATAATAATTAAAAAATTGCAGTAAGGAACCTTAGACTTGGCTCAACTTTGTCTAGAGATTTCATAACTTTTTAGAGATTATCAAGCAGCTCTTTCGAGGCTTGACTATTTTTTTACAGAATGTTTTTGGTGGGATTTCACTTCTTTTTGCAGAAAGTCAACTGGACGTGGGCTGTGTGCAATCTGTGAAATTACCAATTAAACTTGCTTAGCTCGGAATGGCTAAGCAGCCGGAAGTTGTAGGACAACCAGTTGCTGTAAACTTATTTTCTGAACAACTTACTCGTTTGAGTAATACAATGAATGGTTTAGTGAGTACTATTGCTTTATTGTTAAATATCCTATTGTTAGAAATCATGAATTACTCCACACAGGAACAGACAATGATAGCACACAGTAGTATATTTTCATAGATAACTTCAACACACGTAATCAATAATCCAAACAATATGAAACACGAAACAATTATCCTGCTTGAATAATCGAGCAGCGTTTGACACGGGCGTGTTAAAAGCCGTGACCCAACTGACCAGACTTATTCACGACCGTTTGCGGCTCGCTTATCAGCCTCAACAACAAAAAAAGGATTTTCAGGTAGTGCAGAACAGTGTTTTCGTTGAGAGATTCCTAACACGGGCAATCCTGCGAGGACTCCTTATTTTGCCGCGCCTCCTTCAACGAGTTCCCTGGTACCATCATCGTCACTAAAATACAGAAAGTTCCATTATTCGAAATGGAAATCACAGTGACATATCATTCATGTTTTCAAGAATAAATAGACGAGTTTTCAAACGACAGCATGCCAACATTTTCTCTTTTAACACACGAATATGTAAATAGTAAATCATTGGCTACATGCATCGCAACTTTTCACATTATGCAAAGCGTACGAGCGTTTCGATTCACAAAAAAATAACAAACAGCGTTAAAACGTACAAACTTTCAAAGACACAAACAAACGTAAAGCGAGCAAGCATTTCAACACACGAGCATTTGAGCTCAACAACCCAACGTAAAGCGTGCAAGCGTTTCAACATTTTCACCGTGCAAAGCGTGCAAGCATTTCAACACACGAGCATCTAAGCTCAACAAACCAACGTGAAGCTTGCAAGCATTTCAACACACGAGCATTTGAGCTCAACAACCCAACGTAAAGCGTGCAAGCTTTTCAACGTTTCCACCGTGCAAAGCGTGCAATCATATCAACACACGAGCATTTTAGCTGAACAAACCCACGTAAAGCGTGCAAGCATTTCAACGTTTACACAGTTCAAAGCGTGCAAGCATTTCAACACACGAGCATTTTAGCTCAACAAACCAACGTAAAGCGTGCAAGCATTTCAACGTTTCCACAGTGCAAAGCGTGCAAGCATTTCAACACACGAGCATTTTAGCTCAACAAACCAACGTAAAGCGTGCAAGCATTTCAACGTTTCCACAGTCCAAAGCGTACAAGCATTTCAACACACGAGCATTTGAGCTCACGAACAAACAATTCACATTAAATTACATTTAATTATCATGATATTCCTAACTTCGCCACCATGACAGTTCTTTACTTACCTTGAGTCGTTTTCCATTATCTAAAGCAATTCGGGCATATCCATGGTAAGCGACCAGTCTTTCGGCCATCATCTGAGTTGTTCCTTGGCTGCTTTGGTTATTGTGGTTTTTCCTACACGTCTTAATTCGTAACGGCCATTGGAAGTGACGCCCATAACTTCAAACGGGCCTTGGAATTCATATTCAAGCTTTCCTTCATGCATTGTTTCATCCCTGGGCATAAGTACGAAATCCTCCTTAACGAAATTGATTGTGTTTCGGCGCCGTCTATTTTTATCAATTTCGGAATTTTTGTTCTTCTCAAAGTGGTCATTGATTCGTTTTCTGTCCAATTCCATATTTCTATTTGGATGCAGATCTTTGTTTAAATTGTTTAACAGACTCTGGATAAGTATCGTTGATCCGTCAATTCCTAAAAGTGCTCTTAACGGTGTGGTTTGAGTAGATTTTTGGATTGTAGTATTTAACACTAACTGAATCTTCCAAAGTGTCTTCGGCCATTCCAAATTTACTTTAGTTTTGATTCTTATCAAGTTCATTAAAGTTGTCATATATCGTTCGACTTGTCCATTGGAGCGGTGGATATCTGGTGTTGTATAATGATAAGTGATACCAATGATTTCTAAAATTTCTGGTAGGCTTGAATTTTTAAAATTAGTGCCAGCATCCATTATGACTTGGTTGGGTGTTCCGAGTAAGGCTATGAACGACTGAAGTGCACTTTGGGTCTCTTCGGCTTTTACCGTTTTCAGTGGTTGTAGAAAACAGTATTTCGTAAAAGCATCTATTAAAACTAATATGTATTGTGCTTATATCCTTCTGTTCATTTCACTAGAGGGCCTAGGCAATCAGCATGTACAATTTGCATGGGTGCTTTTGGCTTTTCCACATTTGATATAAAACCTTGTAATGAGTTCTCGTCTTCTTGACAGCGCAAATTAGGCAATGTTTTATATATTTCCTGACAAATGATCTGAGCCGTGGAAACCACAAATGTTTCTGGATGAGCTCGATAGTTTTTCCAGTACCTACGTGACACGAAGAGCTTGAGACTGGTTTCGTCTCTGCATAAAAATCGATTATACAAAAACATCATGCTGAAATCCACGATAATCTACGTTGAAATTAATTCGAAAAAGTGCTTTTACAATAATAGTTCCGATCTATTACGCAACGATTCACTATTATTATCTCTTGTTTCAACGTACGGGACATAATTACTATAACAAAATCCAATCAATCAATCAGTTTGTTTATTACTTACTGCGTTCGTGGGTATTCCCACTTTTGATGTTAGAACTCATGAATTACTCCACACAGGAACAGACAATAATAGCACACAGTAGTATATTTTCATAGATAACTTCAACACACGTAATCAATAATCCAAACAATATGAAACACGAAACAATAATTCGGCTTAAATAATCGAGCAGCGTTTGACACGGACGTGTTAAAAGCCGTCACCCAACTGACCAGACTTATTCACGACCGTTTGCGGCTCGCTTATCAGCCTCAACAACAAAAAAAGGATTTTCAGGTAGTGCAGAACCGTGTTTTCTTCAAGAGATTCCCAACACTATAATATAATATAAACTAGTCAAAACCCATTAGGGACCACTTTCAAAAATGATTGTATCTTTTCAAGTTTTTGAACAGTCCCGGTATAATTTGATACACTTATACCTTATCAGTAAGGAAGATAAAAAAATTAAAGAGAATGCTTTGGGCTCCTAATTTTTTGTATAAAAATTCCAAGACATGTTATTTCAAGAAATATTTAGGAATATTAGTATCCGATTTTGCACATTCCAAGGCAATACAGCTTCATTTAGCAAAGTGCGATTAACAATTTCGATGATTTAGGAAGAGATACTGTCCAAAGGACACCTTTGACTCGAGAAGAAGGCTACTCTGTTAGAAGTATTGGCCGAAGACTTCGTAGGAGTCATTCGGTAATCTCTAGACTTCTTAATCGACATAGACAATTTGGTATAGTTACAAGAAGACCTTATCCTGCCAGAGAAAGGGTAAGACCGCAATTTGGTAAGGTCAGTACTCCAAAATTCGACTCGAACAGCAAGCAACATTGGTGATATCCATTTTGACGCTACGGGAAGGCGAATATCAACCCAGACCGTACGAAATAGGCTTCACGAAGCCCATTTAAGATCTAGATCTAGTTAGAGAGGTGAGCGATATCTACAGTCAAATGTCACAGAAACTATTTATTTCGGAGGAGGCTCCATTATGGTCTGGGGAGAAATTTCTTTGACGGGACGCACCAATTTACATGTCTTTCGAGATGGATTTGTGAATGCTCGCAGATACTTAGATGACATTGTAGAACCCTATATCATTCCATTTGCTGCAGAAGAAGGTCCAGACTTTATCCTTCAACACGATAATGCGAGACCCCACACCGCCCGACTAGAAACACAATATCTGGAGGAACATAACATCGAAGTTTTATAGTGGCCGGCAAATTCTCCCGATCTTAATCCCATAGAGCATCTTTGGGATGTTCTTCAGAGAAGGCTAAGAGATCGTCCAGCCGCTGCAAATTTAAATGATCTAGCAGAAATGGTCCAGGAGGAATGGAACAACATTCCCAGGGAAATTATTGAAAATCTCATAAACTCTATGCCTAGACGTTGCCGAGAAGTCCGATTAGCTCGAGGCGGGCACACACATTATTAACTTTTTGAATTGTATCACTTTTTAATTTTTTTTTCCTGAATATTTTTCACAATAAAATCATTATTTTTAGTTTTTCAAGTGTATTTTTTTTCTTTTTTCCTTTATTTTCAAAAAAGATAGGAATTCTGAAGCCTAATAATTCCTTGAAAGAAAAACTGTTGTAGGATTTATAAAATAATGTTTTAAAAAAACTAAATGCTGATTTTTAAAAGTGGTCCTTAATTCGTTTTGACTAGTTTATAATATGCTAGATAAACTATATTTGATGAATGGAAAATTTTGTATTGTGGACTGACTTGGTTTGTATATGTCTCCTTGACTGGTTGTGTGGACGGACAGATTTTGGAATGTGGGCAGGTTTGGTTTGAATGGGGACAACATAATTTGCTGACCAAAAAATAATTCTCGCGACCAGCCGTGTTTCACGACAAAAACATGTGAAACTCGATATATTGAATCATTATAAGAATAAGTGTAGGCGGCCAAAAAATGGTTGAATTCGACAACTTCAAAGGGGAAGTTTACTCTTGATGATTATCAATAAATTCGTTCGGCTAGCCCTGTTTGACGACAGAAACGTATGAAACTCGATATATTGAATCATTATAAGCATTAGTGTAGGCGGCCAAAAAATTGTTGAATTCGACCACTTCGAAGGGGTTGTTTATTCTTGATGATTCTTGATGAATTCATTCGGCTAGCCGTGTTTGACGACAGAAACGTATGAAACTCGATATATTGAATCATTATAAGCATAAGTGTAGGCGGCCAAAAAATAGTTGAATTCGACTCCTTCAGAGTGGTAGTTTATTCTTGATGATTTTCAATAAATTCGTTCGGCTAGCCGTGTTTGACGACAGAAACTTATGAAACTTGATATATTGAATCATTATAAGCATAAGTGTAGGCGGCCAAAAAATGGTTGAATTCTTCTTGACCTTTTCAAACAATATCATGATAATATGCTGTGTGATTAGGATCAGATTTTAATTTCTTATTTCAAACATTCTTAATATACGAAATTTCACTAAAATAACGAATAATTATTCTAACTAACTTTGACCCTCTGTATCTCTTTTAATATCAACTTTCGTAATAGACAAGACAAGACAAGGGGTCTCTCGCAATATTTTTTTGTAAGGAATCTGCTGTCACCTTACGTGCCATGTTTTTTGACACAGCCCGTATTGTGTATTATCTTTGGCGGCGTAAAGTAACGTACAGTGCTTTCACTTTAATTTGTCACACTTTCAAAAGGCTATAAAATATTTATTTTTTGAGCTAAAAGGTCGACCAAAAAAAGGAAATACCCTACACCCTTCCTTTTTCGTAAAGTTTTGTGCTATTGAATCATATATTTTCTCAACTGTCAAATGTCAGAACTATTGACATGACTCACTTTTTTTAAAATGACACACCCTATATCTTTACATATCAAGAAAGGCGTCTTCTTTCTGATCACGAAAATATAGCACACATATGCCCTTTCTATTCACGAGTTTAGCGCAAACTGGTATAAATATGATTGAAATTGTAATTTTTGAGCATGAAGATAGACGAGTTTATTCATTTGTTTCCAATAATTGTCATGGTTGCACTCGAATCGTTTAATGTTATACGTGAATACTGTTCCTTCTAATGATTCAATATATCGGGTTTCATACGTTTCTGTCGTTAAACACGGCTAGCCGAACAAATTTATTGAAAATCATCAAGAATAAATTACCCCTTTGTGTGGGTCGAATTCGATCATTTTTTGGCCGCCTACGCTTATGCTAATAATGATTCAATATATCGAGTTTCATACGTTTCTATCGTTAAACACGGCTAGCCGAACGAATTTATTGAAAATCATCATGAATAAACTACCCCTTTGGGTGGGTCGAATTCGATCATTTTTTGGCCGCCTTCGCTTATGCTTATAATGATTCAATATATCGAGTTTCATACGTTTCTGTCGTTAAACACGGCTAGCCGAACGAATTTATTGAAAATCATCATGAATAAACTACCCCTTTGGGTGGGTCGAATTCGATCATTTTTTGGCCGCCTACGCTTATGCTTATAATGATTTAATATATCGAGTTTCATACGTTTCTGTCGTCAAACACGGCTAGCCGAACAAATTTATTGAAAATCATCAAGAATAAACCACCTCTTCGGGTGGGTCGAATTCGATCATTTTTTGACCGCCTACGCTTATGCTTATAATGATTCAATATATCGAGTTTCATACGTTTCTGTCGTTAAACACGGCTAGCCGAACGAATTTATTGAAAATCATCATGAATAAACTACCCCTTTGGGTGGGTCGAATTCGATCATTTTTTGGCCGCCTACGCTTATGCTTATAATGATTCAATATATCGAGTTTCATACGTTTCTGTCGTTAAACACGGCTAGCCGAACGAATGTATTAAAAATCATCAAGAATAAACTACCCCTTTGAAGAGGTCGAATTCAACCATTTTTTGGCCGCCTACACTTATGCTTATAATGATTCAATATATCGAGTTTCATACGTTTCTGTCGTTAAACAAGGCTACCCGAACAAAGTTATTGAAAATCATCAAAAATAAACTACCCCTTTGAAAGGGTCGAATTCAACCATTCTTTGGCCGCCTAGACATATGCTTATAATGATTCAATACATCGAGTTTCATACGTTTTTGTCGTTAAACAAGGCTAGCCGAACAAATTTATTGAAAATCATCAAAATAAACTACCCCTTTGAAGGGGTCGAATTCAACCATTTTTTGGCCGCCTACACATATGCTTATAATGATTCAATACATCGAGTTTCATACGTTTCTGTCGTTAAACAAGGCTAGGCGAACAAATTTATTGAAAATCATCAAAATAAACTACCCCTTTCAGTGGGTCAAATTCAACCATTTTTTGCCCGCCTACACTTATGCTTTTAATGATTCAATATATCGAGTTTCATACGTTTCTATCGTTAAACAAGGATAGCCGAACAAATTTATTGAAAATCATCAGGAATGAACTACCCCTTTGAAGGGGTCGAATCCAACCATTTTTTGGCCGCCCACACTTATGCTTATAATGATTCAATATATCAAGTTTTATACGTTTCTGTCGTCAAACAAGGCTAGCCGAACAAATTTATTGAAAATCATCAAAAATAAACTACCCCTTTGAGTGGGTCGAATTCAACCATTTTTTGGCCGCCTACACATATGCTTATAATGATTAAATACATCGAGTTTCATACGTTTCTGTCGTTAAACAAGGCTAGCCGAACAAATTTATTGAAAATCATCAAAATAAACTACCCCTTTCAGTGGGTCGAATTCAACCATTTTTTGGCCGCCTACACTTATGCTTTTGATGATTTAATATATCGAGTTTCATACGTTTCTATCGTTAAACAAGGCTAGCCGAACAAATTTATTGAAAATCATCAAGAATGAACTACCCCTTTGAAGGGGTCGAATCCAACCATTTTTTGGCCGCCCACACTTATGCTTATAATGATTCAATATGTCGAGTTTCATACGTTTCTGTCGTTAAACAAGGCTAGCCGAACGAATTTATTGAAAATCATAAACTACCCCTTTGGGTGGGTCGAATTCAACCATTTCTTGGCCGCCTACACCTATGCTCATAGTGATTCAATATATAGAGTTTCATACGTTTCTTTCGTTAAACAAGGCTAGCCGAACGAATTTATTGAAAATCATCAAAAATAAACTACCCCTTTGGGTGGATCGAATTCAACCATTTTTTGGCCGCCTACACTAATGCTCATAATGATTCAATTTATCGAGTTTCATACGTTTCTGTCGTTAAACAAGGCTAGCCGAACGAATTTATTGAAAATCATCAAGTATAAACTACCCTTTTGGGTGGGTCGAATTCAACCATTTTTTGGCCGCCTATACTTATGCTTTTAATAATTCAATATATCGAGTTTCATACGTTTTTGTCGTTAAACAAGGCTAGCCGACCGAATTTACTGAAAATCATCAAGAATAAACTACGCCATTGAGGGGGTCAAATTCAACCATTTTTTGGCCGCGAGCATTCATGCTTATAATGATCCAATATATCAAGTTTCATTCGCTTTTGTTGATAAACAACGCTGGTCGCAAGAATTGTTTCTTGGTCAGCAAATTACGCACCACCGTTTGAATGAGTCTTCTTTATGGACGGACAAATTTTGAATTGTTGACTGGTTTGGTTTGTGTGAGTCTTCTTTTTGTACGGACAGATTTTGGATTGTGGACTGACTTGATTTGTATGAGTCTTCTTTATGGACGGACAGATTTTCGATTGTGGACTGAATTGGTTTGTATGAGTCTTCTTTATAGACGGACAGATTTTGGATTGTGGACTGGTTTGGTTTGTGTGAGTCTTCTTTTTGTATGGACAGATTTTGGATTGTGGACTGACTTGGTTTGTATGAGTCTTCTTTATAGACGGACAGATTTTGGCTTGTGAACTGGTTTGGTTTGTGTGAGTCTTCTTTTTGTACGGACAAATTTTGAATTGTGGACTGGTTTGGTTTGTGTGAGTCTTCTTTTTGTACGGACAGATTTTGGATTGTGGACTGACTTGGATTGTATGAGTCTTCTTTATAGACGGACAGATTTTGGATTGTGGATTGGTTTGGTTTGTATGAGTCTTCTTTTTGTACGGACAGATGTTGGATTGTATACTGACTTGATTTATATGAGTCTTCTTTATGGACGGACAGATTTTGGATTGTGGACTGACTTGGTTTGTATGAGTCTTCTTTATAGACGGACAGATTTTGGATTGTGGACTGGTTTGGTTTGTATGAGTCTTCCTTATGGACGGTCAGATTTTGAATTGTGGACTGGTTTGGTTTGTACGAGTCTCCTTTATGGACGGACAAATTTGAGATTGTGGACTGAATTGGTTTGTATGAGTCTTCTTTATAGACGGACAGATTTTGGATTGTGGACTGGTTGGGTTTGTATGAGTCTTCCTTATGGACGGTCAGATTTTGAATTGTGGACTGGTTTGGTTGGTACGAGTCTCCTTCATGGACGGGCAGAATCTGGATTGTGGACTGGTTTGGTTTGTGTGAGTCTTCTTTTTGTACGGACAGATTTTGGACAGTGAGCTGACTTGACTTGTATGAGTCTTCTTCATGGACGGACAGATTTTGGATTGTGGACTGACTTGGTTTGTGTGAGTCTTCTTTTTGTACGAACAGATTTTGGATTGTGGACTGACTTATTTTGTATGAGTCTTCTTTCATAGACGGGCAGATTTTGAATTGTGGACTGGTTTGGTTTGTGTGAGTCTTCTTTTTGTACGGACAGATTTTGGATTGTGGACTGATTTGATTTGTATGAGTCTTTTTTATGGACGGACAGATTTTGGACTGTGGACTGGTTTGGTTTGTATGAGTCTTCCTTTTGGACGGACAGATTTTGAATTGTGGACTGGTTTGGTTTGTACGAGTCTTCTTTATGGACGGACAGATTTTGAATTGTGGACTGGTTTGGTTTGTGTGAGTCTTCTTTTTGTACGGACAGATTTTTGACAGTGAGCTGACTTGACTTGTATGAGTCTTCTTCATGGACGGACAGATTTTGGATTGTGGACTGACTTGGTTTGTGTGAGTCTTCTTTTTGTACGAACAGATTTTGGATTGTGGACTGACTTAGTTTGTATGAGTCTTCTTTCATAGACGGGCAGATTTTGAATTGTGGACTGGTTTGGTTGGTGTGAGTCTTCTTTTTGTACGGACAGATTTTGGATTGTGGACTGACTGGGTTTGTATGAGTCTTCTTTATAGACGGACAGATTTTGAATTGTGGACTGGTTTGGTTAGTGTGAGTCTTCTTTTTGTACGAACAGATTTTGGATTGTGAGCTGACTTGATTTGAATGAGTCTTCTTTATGGACGTACAGATTTTGAATTGTAAAATGGTTTGGTTTGTGAGTCTTCTTTTTGGACGGACAGATTTTGGATTGTGAGCTGACTTGATTTGCATGAGTCTTCTTCATGGACGGACAGATTTTGAATTGTGAACGGGTTTGGTTGGTGTGACTCTTCTTTTTGTACGGACAGATTTTGGATTGTGGACTGACTGGGTTTGTATGAGTCTTCTTTATAGACGGACAGATTTTGAATTGTGGACTGGTTTGGTTAGTGTGAGTCTTCTTTTTGTACAAACAGATTTTGGATTGTGAGCTGACTTGATTTGAATGAGTCTTCCTTATGAACGGACAAATTTTGAATTGTGGACAGGTTTGGTTTGTACGAGTCTTCTTCATGGACGGACAGATTTTGGATTGTGGACTGACTTGATTTGTATGAGTCTTCTTCATAGACTGACAGAATTTGGATTGTGGAATGGTCTGGTTTGTATGAGTCTTCCTTATCGACGGACAGATTTTGAATTGTGGACTGGTTTGGTTTGTACGAGTCTCCTTCATGGACGGACAGATTTTGAATTGTGGACTGGTTTGGTTTCTGTGAGTCTTCTTTTTGTACGGACAGATTTTGGATCGTGAACTGACTTGATTTGTATGAGTCTTCTTTATGGGCGGACAGATTTTGAATTGTGAACTGGTTTGGTTTGTGTGAGTCTTCTTTTTGTACGGACAGATTTTGAATTGTGGACTGACTTGGTTTGTATGAGTCTTCTTTATAGACGGACAGATTTTGGATTGTGGACTGGTTTGGTTTGTATGAGTCTTCCTTATGGACGGACAGATTTTGAATTGTGGACTGGTTTGGTTTGTACGAGTCTTCTTTATGGACGGACAGATTTTGAATTGTGGACTGGTTTGGTTTGTGTGAGTCTTCTTTTTGTACGGACAGATTTTGGATTGTGGACTGACTTGATTTGTATGAGTCTTCTTCATAGACGGACAGAATTTGGATTGTGGACTGGTTTGGATTTTATGAGTCTTCTTTATGGTGTGACAGATTTTGGATTGTGGACTGACTTGGTTTGTTTGAGCTATCTTTATGGAAGGACAGCAGATGTATTGTGGACTTGTTTGGTTAGAAGGACAGTAGATGTATTATGGACCGGTTTGGACGGACAGCAGATGTTTTGCTGCTCATTCTTCGCTCCAAAGAACAAAGTGCTTTGTCACGGTTTTAATTCCGGCTAATTGACTTAGGAGATTATCTTATCAGACACATTTTTTTTAAAAGTAGTTTTTTATCATTACAAATCTTTCTCCTCTTTTTCCGGTTCTGATTCTTGAACCCTTGCAGATGTATTGTGGACTTGTTTGGTTAGAAGGACAGTAGATGTATTATGGACCGGTTTGGACGGACAGCAGATGTTTTGCTGCTCATTCTTCGCTCCAAAGAACAAAGTGCTTTGTCACGGTTTTAATTCCGGCTAATTGACTTAGGAGATTATCTTATCAGACACATTTTTTTTAAAAGTAGTTTTTTATCATTACAAATCTTTCTCCTCTTTTTCCGGTTCTGATTCTTGAACACTAGCAACAGTTTTTCGTATTGCCCATTCACGTTTATTATTTATTCTTTTAGACGGTTTGGACGGTTCAATTTCTGAAAGATCGGCGCCGTATTTACGCCTAAGCCGGTTGTATTCGGTGATCGCTGATGCTTGAGCTTTTATACTCTTGAAGTCAACATTTATCAGGTGCATACCATGAAGATTGGCTGTTCGTGAATGCGCCACGGCTTGGCCAAAAGAAAATATGGAGGTTCCAATATCCGTGAGGGCACCTTTTAAGCTAAGACCTTGGCACTTGTGAATTGATATGGCATATGCCATACAGATTGGGAATTGCTGTCTGTATACGTATGTCCAGGGTATGATCTCAAATTTTGATTTAATAGGCAGTAAATCATGAATCAAATTACCACCAAATTTTACAACCACTTGTTTAGGCTTTGTTTGGTCTTCCTGGTGATTCACTAAACCTAAACTAACATCAATGTTTCTCCTAAGCATCATTTTAGATCCCCCTTTCATGATTATAGTTTCTTCCAGTCCAGCAATCATCGACGCATTATCTTCATATTTTTGTAAACACTCCCGGGCTTTCTTCACCAAACATTTTGAAGAAATCTTTAGCAATTAACTTTATTTCGGGATGCGGAATCGTTAAAGGGGTATACCATTTTTCAAAGAGATTGGATGAACGGTGTAGAAGTTGATGCTCTGCAGCGACATCTAGTGACAAGCTACAGCAAAACTGATAAAACTAAAATATTCTCCATCTTCAATAATCTATATATACCAATTTTCAAAGAGATCGAATGAACGGTGTAAAAGTTGATGCTCTGCACGGCCATCTAGTTACAAGCTACTGCAAAACTGATATTACCCAGATAGCACACTCTGCTGCAAGGTGCTTAAATTCCTATGGCCGGCAATCAAAAAGGAAGCAATTTATATCATTCACTCACTAAGCGCTTATCAAATGCTTATTTTTGGCAAGACTACATCAAAAGCGAAAGATATGTGCCTATAATATGCATTCACTTTTATGCGAATGATACATACTTTGCCAGCGCTTCCTAAATAGCTTTTTATTTTGTTAAAATCTGAAGCACATCAGGACTGCCGAATAAATGCTTCAAAGATAGCAAGCCGATTGCAGCGTGCCAAATTTCTTGCGTCCGACAAGCAAAAAGAGAGTATTTTATATCATTATTCAATAAGCGGTTATTGAATGCTTCTTTCTTGTAACATTACTTAAAAAGTGAATGATACGCGCATTCAAAATACATATTATGCTTTTATGCTGCCCTGTAATCGCTTTTCAAGTACTGCTAGGCTTGTTGTTTCATTTTTCCGAACAATCTCGGACATGTTCGTATTACCTAGTTGCCTGATTGGTTGACCACCGCGTTGGTCTTTGTTATCTGCATTTTGCATTTGCCCTGAGCAGAGTCAGAGACAAGCCAAACAAGACAAGCACATCAGCGTGTCAACTTATTTGGCTTATTCGGCTATTTGTAGAAGTAGCCAATTGACAAAGTTATTCATGATATTTTTGGCTTTGGTGAACCACATTAGTTTTCTTGTGATTGTGAATTGTGATCCTTTGGAACGGCTTTGTATTTTTGTGTTTGTGGACCTACGACATGGCTCACGAGGACAACGAATAATAAGGTCGAAGGCCTGATAAGTATAGTGATGTGTTCTCGATAATAAAATTTTAGAGAATGATTGTTATTATACTGGACAATTATTATGCTGAGAATATTGTTTCAAGGGTTTTATTGATGTAGTGTTAAATCATTTATGAGATTATTTCTAGTTATTTACACTATATATTATCATCAGCTTGTAGGTACTTCGTAAAATTTCAAAGTGGTTAATATAGGTATGCATGGTTTGTTTCGAATAATTGTCCATTGTTGATTATGTACTGGAAAATAGAGTCTTCTGTATCAGTGTTTACATATTATCATATTTTAGCCTACATCGAGCAGTATATTTGAACGCACGACGAGCAGAATTCTTGAGCGTGAAATACGCATTTCTCTGAAGCGAAGACTAAGCACATATCCGAAGTGCGTAGACGGCACTTATTTAAAGTGCTTTCTATGAAACGCTATTTTTGCGTCGGCCGGAGGGACGCCGGCACGCCGGTCGACTAGCCAAGCTCTTTTTTGCAGTGCACCAAAAGCAAACCTCTGCTTAAGCTTAGTGCTTTTTTAGCAAGTTTCAAGTTAATTTTATTATCTGGGTATTAAAATGTTCTCCATGTTCAATAATCTATATATACGAATTTCCAGAGAAATCGGATGAACGGTGTAGAAGTTTATGCTGGCAGCGCCATCTAGTGATTAGCAAAAGCAAAACTGATAGCGCTAAAATGTTCATGTTCAATAATTTACCAATTTTCAAAGAGATCGAATGAACGGTGTAGAAGTTGATGCTCTGCAGCGCCATCTAGTACCTGGTCTTTCATGATCCAGGATTTGATAGTTAGCTCTATGTGAACGTTTAACTCCACCTCTGTACCAAATTTTAGCGCTCTAGGTATATGGGAAGTACCAGTTCTATTTTGATGACCAATGAGTCAGTGAGTCAGTGTCGAGAATTCGAAACTTTGTGTTCGCTTAGCTTCGGAACTAAATGATCTACCGACTTGAAATTTGTAATTATAGCTTACTAGATGACGGAAGTTTCAGCGTTCTAGTCCCATACAAACATTATCAAATAGGAGCCTGAAAATACGGCAAAATGGATCCAGAAAAGGATGGTACGGCAGTTTGCTTCGCGCTCGACTTGGCAGGGGCACTGCCGTGCCCCCAGATGTTAGTGCACTGAAAAAGAGGCAAAAATGTTTCAATTTTTTTTTGCGTACAACCGCATGGAATGTTTATAAAATGATAGACTAGGTCTCTGGTCATTGGAAATCGGAAATCACAACATTTTTTATCAGGGCCGAAATTTTTTATTGCGAAATATGTCATAAATCAAATCTGTCAAAAGTGTGTTTCACTACTTTTTCACATATACTTCGTCATATCTCCGGAAAAAATTTAGATATCAAAAACTTTTTTTTTAATTGATAAAGGAATTGTGGGAGAAGGTAACCGGGGTAGTTTCGTTAGTATGAGGAATTTAGTTTTTTGTAAAACTGCGAAAAACTTCAATATTAACATTTTCTGCAGAGCCATTTTGCTATACTTTCTGCGTATGAAATGCCAGGGGTTCAAAAAAGTTTTTGAAAAAAGAATCAGCATTCTAAGTTATATACTTTTCGAGTTATAGTTAGTCAAAGTTGAGTTTCCGCATGGCGCGGCGTTCAAACTACCGTGCTGCCGCGCCTTGCATTAAATATTATTATTATTGGTTTTTGCTGTACACTCAAAACTGTGAATACAAGTTCCGAAAGATTCTTAAGTATATTTTAGCCTCAGATCAATGATCTCCACAATCTTTCAAGCTTTCTTGGTTTAGGCAGATTCTGCAACTTGAATATTCATAGTCATTGCAAAATTTTATTCCTGGTGCAATGCAGGTACATCTTATCAGCAAAGAAAAATTGACCATCCAAGCTTCTCGAATATGGCAATTGTACCAAATTTTCAATTGATATAGACATGTAACAAAACATAATAGATTCATTTGAGTTTCGTCTTTGTTTTACCTACTGGATGGTTCATCTAAGTTGAGACAGCCCGATATCTAAAAAATGATAATCACTTGAAGAGTTGAAGTTAAAGTTATTGGGTACCTACTGTGACATTAAAAAAATGATTAAAATTTTGGAATTTTGAATAGTTGAAAAAAAAATAGTCAAGACGTTTCAAACTATGGAGCACATCACATAAAAGTCATAAAACGAAAGATGACTGTATTCATACACACAACATATGCTTACGTTTTACGATTTTTAGGTCATGCGTTCCATAGTTTAGAACGTCTTGACTATGTTTTTTTTTAATATTTCAATATCCAAAATCCTAATCATTTTTTTTTTAATGTCACAGGAACCAATAACTTTTACTATAACTTTTCAAATAACTATCGTTTTTTAGATATCGGGCTGTCTCAACTCAAATGGACCACCCCCAAAGACGAAACTCAAATCAATCTATTTATCATGTTTTCTTAGATGTCCGTATTAATCAAGAATTTGGTACAATTCAAATAAAGCCAAAAAGAAGATACGTGGAAGGTCAATTTTTCTACTCAAGAATCAGTGTTCGATGATGTGAGAAAAACCTTGACGACAAAATGACAAAGTCTATTTTCTGCATTGCATCAGAAATATATTCTTGCAATGTCTATGAAGAATATGCGAATTGCATTAACAGCCTTAATCAAGAAAGCTTATCAGATTGTGAAGATCTGTCAAAGGCTATAATATACTTAAGAATCTTTCTGAACTTGTATTCACAGTTTTGAGTTTACACATAAAACCAATTGGACGGCCCCATAATAGCGCTATAATAGTATTTAATGCAAGGCGCGGCATGGCATGATTCTTTGAACGCCGGCGCCGCGCCGCAAGCCGCCCATGCGGAAACTCATTTTCAAAAAATTATAAGTCGAAAACTGTACAACTTAGGAAGTTGATTCTTTTTTCAAAAACTTTTTTGAACCTTTGACTTCATTTCGTACGCAGGTAGTATAGCAAAATTCCTTTAAACAAAAAAGTTTCTCGCTTACTGAAAAAAGTTCTGCAGAAAATGTTATTGTTGAAGTTTTTTGCAGTTTTACAAAATAACTAGATTTTTCATACTAACGAAACTACCCCAGTTACCCTTCTCTCACAATTCCTTTATCATTTAAAAAAAAAAGTTTTTGTTATCTAGATTTTTTCCGGAGATATGACGAAGAATGTGTGGAAAAGTAGTGAAACATACTTTTGACAGATTCATGACATATTTCACAATACAAAATTTCGGCCTGATAAAAATTTTGTAATTTCCGATTTCCAATGCCCAGAGACCTAATCCATCATTTTATAAACATCCCATGCGGTTGTACGCCAAAAAAAAAAATGTATCGAGAAGAAGACGACATTTTCCCTGTTTTGCAGTGCACTATGTTGTATATGAAGAACATCAAAACAATGATTCTGCGGTAAATCTATGTAATTGCGAAAAAGATGACGGTCAAATCAAGTTATGATTTTCTTTTGTAATTGTCAAAAATTTCATCTATTCAGAAAACTTTCTTCTTTTAAAAGTGTGTTTTGTTCAATAAAACTTGTTTAATCTATATTGCCATCAAAACTCAAGGCGAGGCGAAGGATCGACAGTCACTAAATTTGAATGTATTGCATCATTTAAACAGATTTATCTTATGTTTTGACATTCAAACGGAATTAAGTAACGTTTTGACTTCCAAATAGATTTAAAAAACTAACTATTTATAACAAATTGTACCAAAAACTAGTTCATCCTTTTGAAAAATCGTATTAAACATTCATCCAGACTGACATAAGTTTCGACTGAACTTAACAACCACCTCAACTTCTCTAACAAAAAATCAACAGTTTTTGCTGGTTTTCCAAAATGTCGTTTATAGGGACTTGACACTTTTTGTAAGTCTGCTCCCCATGTGATGCCACTCACTCCTGAGGTTTTAGGAAGCGGTGCATGGATAATTTCTTTTGTTTCTTCCCCTTTGTTCGCCTTTTTCAGGATGATGTCACTTAGCCTCACAGTTTGATGTGTTGAGGAGTGGTCTAGGCGAAATCTCATTTGTTCATCTGGCAGAAAGTTTTCTGCTTTTGTGACTTCCCTTGTTTTGTGGAGGATGCATTTCTCCGCCACTTTTCCGATGGCGGCTGTACCCTGCGTTCTTAGTGGTTTTTTGATAAGGATTACCATTTTGCATTTTTACAGTTAGAGAGGAATATGATGAAAGACAGCATGAAGATGAAAGGTGACGTTCAAATGACGTCATCATGACTAGCTAATAACCTGTCATGTGGCATTCTGTGTACGGCCATCTTCTCGAGATTAAACGAAATTCAGGCACAACAGCGCCTCCCCGTTGATACGAATCAAAGCTTTCACTTAGGCTCCGCGGAAGGTTAATTAATTGATAGTAATAAGGTTGCGTCTTTATTCGTTCGGGTGTCGGACGAATCAGAATTCAGACAAAAATTACGTCAGTCGGCTCCGATTCGGTTCCGAAAATTAAATACACATCTAAAGAAAAGATAAAATATGGTTAACACTCAACAATGAGAAGATATTTCACTGTATACCAAAAGCTGTGTAATAACTTACCCTCAAACACGTTTAAAAACGGCCGACACTCGGAAAAAAAAAGTTATAAGACCCTGAAATACGGATGTTATGACATTAGGGGGACACACCGATGACAGGAACGTCAATGATGGAGCTCGGTGACGTCACCAATATGGAAACGATTCGGCTTAACGCTCCTGGATTTCCGATTCCCTAGTTACGACGCAACCTTTACATATCAATTAACCTTAGGCCCCATCCTCCGTTTATGTTTTCGTTCTAAACTTTGTATACAGGGTGTCCCTCCGGAAACAAGCTTGATCTATATATGGAAAACTATACGTAGGAAAATTTTGAAAATTTGACAGTATGTATACCATAGTCTATGGGGGCACTCCAGCTAAAATATTTTCAAGATGGTGGCATTTCCGGTTATACCGGAAGTTGGTGCCAACTTGTTTATTTCAAATAGAACACCCTATATATTATTGCATTTTTGGATTCTACGTAAAATTCTGGGCAGATTTGATGTACCACACCCTATACCTAAGTATAGGAGTTTTTGAAATATTAAAGATTTTATGTCAAAACTGACGTTTTTAGGATCTAATTTGAATGTAAATTTTTCGTATCAGAAAGCGTTTCCATTGAGTTTGTGTTGGATTCCTTATTGAAATGGACATCCTTTGATAGATTTCTTAGAACATTTCAATAACTAATAATATAGGGTGGTCGAAAAATAAGTTCAAAAATTAAATTGAGAAATCCGCCAAAAATCAATTTTTTCAAATAGAAACCCACAAATGTTGTGATTTCATGTTATCGGACATCGAAAATTTTCGGAAATATTGCCAGTTTTAATAATATTTTTCGATGTTTCTATGGATTTCAAGTTCAGTTATCCTTAGTTGCTATGACAGTGTTGAAAAACAGTCAACTGTTAGAAAGTCCATTGAGCATTTAGTGTCATTCAAAATCTTTTTTATAATCATGCCGCGGAGGGACACCCTGTATGTGTTTGTGATGTCAAAGATGCAAAAATGTCATTTATAAAACGCTATAGCTCGAGAACGGCTGCATTGGGGAACATTATGTGTACGACAAATGACAATTTATGCTCGAAATTGAAGGAAGAATTGAAATATCTATTAATATACGGTTCCATTTAAAAAAATGCAACTTTGAGCTGCCATATAACTTATGCCCGACCCTGTATATTCCAATTTATTACAGATATGTAGATTTTTGAGAGCCTTACAACTTTTATATGAGAAATTTTTTTCTAAGCCGTGTATCTTTTGAAATAATCGAACGTTCTGGTAATTTCTCCTAACCCTGTATTTAATTAACATTCAAATTCAAATTCAAATTTATTCAAGTTAGTACCAAAAAAAAAAAAAGAGGTTTACAATCGTCAAAATGTAAAAAATATGATAGCTAAATAATCTTAACACTACACTTTAAAAATACACAATTTCTAAGATACTTTATAAAACAGAATAGTACACAGATTGAAAATAAAATACAATATACTATATTAAAATGAAGTACATACATTTAAAAAACATGGTTTAGAAATTCATTTATTGAGTAGAACGCGTTGTCCATTAATAGTGGTTTAATTTTTGTCCTGAAATTTTTAACTGGCAACTGACAAATTAATATTGTTTGCTAATTTATTGAAACATTTAATGGACCAGTAAGTACCCTGGGCCTTCTTGACACCTTCTCAGTCTCCAGAAAATTGGAACTAACCTATGTTTATTGCGTGTGTCATGTTCATGGATATCACTGTATGCCTCCATATTTTTCTTAACAAAGAGAAGGTTTTCAAGAATATATATTGATGGAAGTGTGAGGATCTGGAGTTGTTTAAAAGCCTCTTTACAATCGTCGGTATATCCGAGGCCGGCCAGCAACCTCACCGCTCTCCTTTGCAGACCAAACAATCTTGATTCCGCTCCCGAGTGTCCCCATGCAAGTATAGCGTACGTCATATGAGGGTGGAATATAGAAAAGTATGCTGTCCTCAGCACGCTTTGCGATACATTATTTGCTAAATTTCGAAGCACAAAGTAGTCGCTACCGAGTCTTTTTGCAACACTGTCAATGTGATGACCCCACTGAAGTTTTGAGTCTATGTAAAGCCCCAAGAATTTTGCCCCTACCGTATCATTTTCCAAAGGTCTTGACTCGCGCAGTGTGAATAGCACCCTTTCCGTTTTGTCTTTATTTAATAGCAGTTTATTGGTATTAAACCACCTTACTGCTCTGTCGTAGGCCAGACAAGACCTTCCAGTGCCTCGTGCAGGGTGTCTGCTTTGACTGCTACAGTGGTGTCGTCCGCAAAGCATGTAAAATACTCAAAAAAAAACTGGCCATAATTTGGCGGTAAACCCACGAAAATCTTGTATTTTATACATTCAAATTAACAATTGACAATAATTTTAAAAAAATGCCGTAGAACTAGAAAAAAATACACAACTGTAGCTAGCGGCTGTATTATACTCAACTCTTGAAACAGAAAATGGTTTTTCAACTTCTTGAAAACCCTGTCGCCAAACATACTATATGTATATATTTTCAAATGACATCTACATTTTTTCTATTCTCAGTTTTGACAACATTGGAAAAGTGAACATATTGATATATTTCTTCACCGTTCTGTCTCCCGTCTGCAGCATGTTGTTGATTTGATCACTTTTTTTTCAAAAAACAGATGGTTTGCTTTGAATTTCAGCATGAACAAAATTTAAAGCCATGGCATAAAAAAAATACAGTCTATTCTACTAAGTTGTATTTTCATTTCACTACATTAAACCATTCATTCACATATTCACAAAAAATTCGGTACATCAATACGGGTTCTATTATTTTGTCATATCAGTAAAATTCTAAAATTGAATCCTTTTATTCAATGTAGCTAATATAAAGTCTAAATTTGCCTAAATTCAATTAGTCTTATAGTATATAATTATATCAAAACACCTGATAATAACAATCAAATAAATATGAATGAAGGCTAAAGTAATATGCGAATATAAAGGACTCGATTTATCAATATGCAAATACAGGGTCTATTTTGAATTGTGGTTTTCCTTTTAACATGAGACACGACTTGATAAAAAAAGCAAATTACTCAAATAACATTTTCCCGAAAACACAAAAAAGGTAAGAGGATGTGACTAAATGAAGTCCCTGTGTGAAAACTGTGATTAATAATAAAAAGAAGCTCAAATTCTGAGAAAAAGTGTAGTGAATCTCAAATATAATGGAAAAAAAAAGAAGTCCTGTCTCATGTTAAAAGGAAAACCCCAACTTAAAATACACCCTATACTGAATGGAAAAAGAAATTACGGCCTGTCTGTAAAGTGAGTGACGATCTAATCCCAACTTCTGGAAATATAATTATTTGGAGACTGCTTATTTCCTCTAGGTTGTTTCCAGTTCTTCTCTGCAACAAAAATTGATTTTTTGGCTAAAAAATTGATTAGTTTTCTCATACTTTAAAACGAGACATAAGCAAAGCATTAAAAAATGTGAGTTACGAAATCCAGTCAATTTATTTTATTACTTTTAAAAAAATAGACTGTTAGTTTCAGTGATAAATAGCATGGAACTGTACATGTTATGGTGTGTTTCCGTCACATTTATGAGTTTCCATTTTGTTAGTTCTTGAAACTGACAATTAGATGATTGCTTACTAGCCATGATTATATCATGAGCGTATTATACAAGAGTAAGAAATTATCAGTTCTCAGCAATTAAACAAAAGTTCCTCAAGATCGTGAAAACTACATGAAATCTAAAACCATTCACAAATAGGTTAAAAATGCAAATATAAATTTAATATAAAGCCCAGTGCCATTTCCACATAAAAGGAGTGCAGTGCTTAGAGAACACCATGACAAATCCACGTAGTTTATACGATCTAAAAGGAAAACTCACCAAAACATGCCACTGTCCTCCAGGTTTGCAGTTTTAGTCGTACTTTAAAAATCCTTTGTCTTGATTGGGGGGGCCACGAGGACGAGAGGGCCATTGACCCCCATCCGGGCCACCCCCTGGACCCCCTTGAGACATCCAGTTAAGAAATCCGGGACCACCCCCGCCCCCCTGATTGCCACCACCACCTTGATGATGGCTATTTCCTAAGAGAAAACTAGAGTTGGGATTTTGACCGGTTCAAGTATTTTGTGGTCAATGGACAATTTGCATACATTTTCAGATGGCTTGAAATTTTATATACGTATTCTAGACATTATTTGAAAGTAACCAGCGAAAATTTTATTCGGAAATACCCAAAAATATACTAAATAAATGATAAAGAAGAGGCGAATTTCACTGCATGATCGCAAAAAGGGTGGGGCCATATTACCCTCCCAAGAGAGAGAAAGTCATCTCAGTCAATACGTCAGACGGAGATAGATAGTGTATTCTGTGACGTAGTGGATGTTGATTGACGCTCTTTAATCGGTGATTACTAGATTGATAGAGGTCGTAGGTTGATTTTTTAAACATCAATAGCATCAGTACTTACTAATCCTTATATTTGTCATATTTCCAAAAAATGTGCAAATTGTCCATTGACCATTCAATTGACCAAGCGCCGGCGCCGGTCAAATTCTTTAATTTTGATAAAAAAAAAAATAGGCATAAGCAATGATGTGAAAACGTGTATTTATTAAAAAACGGCTAATAAAAAATATGTTTTATAATCAGGTACAAAAATAACACAAAAGTATGAGAGTGTTGCAAAATTAATGGGCCATGGAACAACTGCATATATTTTGGGCCAAAATATTACGATTGAGTTGAACGACTAGCGGTCAAATCTCAATATTTTACTGAGATACAGGGTGTTACAGTCAAAAACTGTTTTTTGTTTTTCCTGTATAACTCTTACAGTTTTTGACATATGTTGATGTCAAAATTGGTACACAGGGGTTTCTTGAGAAGGCAAATCATATGATGTTATCAGTTTTATTCTAGTTTGAAGGTGACGCCATGTGCACACATTTTTAAGGAAAAACTAACTTTTTTATCTGTCACTGAATGTTTTTTATTGGTTACGTTACATTCCTTGATTGGTCGACCATTTATAAGCAAAAAGGGTATACTAATTTCATCTCTCTTACTCGAATCGTTCCCAAGATTTGCACTTCATGTTTACCCTTCAAGTAAACGTCAAAGGTATCTCTACAGAGTTTTATCAAAGCGGGCTTCAAATTAAAATTAATACGAAAGACTAATATTATAAATAATCGATTTTCAATGGTGATAGAAGTCGATGACGATACATACAATCATTTTATAAATAAACAAAAAATGAATATAGGCTGGAATCGGTGTTCTGTATATAATGATTATGGCGTTATTAGGTGTTTTAAGTGTTGTAAATATGGACATGTAGCAAAGGAATGTAAAAATCAAAAAGTTTGTCCGAAATGTGGGTATAATCATGAGGGTGATTGTTCAAGTAATGCTCTTAAATGTTCTAATTGTGTTTTATCAAATGAAAAATATGGAATGAAACTTGATACGGCGCATATGGTATGGGACATAAACAAATGTGAAACTTATAAACGAGTGGAAGAAACACAAAAGAGAAAGTTTTTTAAATAGCAATTAGACAGTGATATTGTTATTAATTCAAAAATTGTTTATTTTAACTGTCAGGGTTACATGAACAACAAGGACAATATATGTTTTTTAATTGATAAATGGAGGCCAAGAATGGTATTTTTAAGTGAAACTTATGTTTCCGTGGAAGTGACTGACTCGGAGTTGAATATTGACGGTTACCGGTTGGAACAGTGCGTGACAAACAATAAACGGACTGGAGGTGTTATGGCTTTGGTCAGAAATGATGTTAAATACAAATTAAAAACAGTCAAGTGTTGTGACAATTATGTATGGCTCTTGTCCCTCAGTTTTACTTCCTTTGGTATAAACTATCTGTGTTCAGTACTTTATCATCCTCCACAGAAGGAAGACGCCAAATTCGTGGATTTTTTTTCGGAATATATGGATGAGGTGAGTGAATTTCAAGGCATTAATTACATATTTGGAGATTTCAACTTCGATCTGATGAAGAATTCCTTCTATGGGAAGAAAATCATCAATCTCATCTATTTGAATGGTTTCAATCAGATAGTTGAAACACCCACTAGAATTGTGAGCAAGAGTGCTACATTGATTGATTATATTATTACAAATGACAGAAATTCCAAACATCAAGTTCACTTAACACCCAAAATCAGCGACCATTCGATCTTGTCCGTTCTTATCAATGATAATTTAAGGGAGAACTTGGAAGTTACATTGTTCAGAAGATCCCTCAAAAACTACAATCGTGATGACCTTCAAGAAACTTTGAAAGGAACTGCATGGTATAGCAATTCATCCGATGTCAACCTTCTAGCCGATTCCTTTATCAGTAGCTTATCGAACTATATTGATAAAATTTGTCCAGTTACAGAAATAACCATCAAACAAAAATATTTAAACAAAAAATGGATAAATAGTGAAATCAGACAATTAATGTATGAGAGGGATTGTTTATATAAGTCAGCTGTTTTTGAAAGGAATGATGATATCTGGGAGCAGTACAAAATAAAAAGAAATCATATTGTCAATTTGATCAGAACTGAGAAAGAAAAGTTTTACTATGAAACAATTGACGATAATAAATCCAATCCCAAAGAACTTTGGAAACATTTAAAAAGTCTCCTTCCAGATAAAAATCAAAAGGTTCCTGATGACATTCTTTTTGGGACAGACCTTATTATGGATGAAATTAAAATTGCCAACGAATTCAATACATATTTTATCGAAAGCATAAGAACAGTTGTTGCAAACATTCCTCAGCCAACCATCACGATTCCTCATAAAGTGTTTCCCATAAATATCGAATTTTGTCAATTTGATAAGTTAACGATGAGTAGGATGAAATCTATTTTGAAAGAAATGAAGAATGTTGGGGGAGGAGAGAATGGTATTTCCAAAAAGATCTTAAGTGATGCCGTTTATGTAATTGGTGATCGATTCCTAGACATTATAAATACCTCCCTGGAGACTGGCGTTTTTCCATCAGAATGGAAAGTTTCCACAATCATCCCTGTCCTGAAGGTTCCAAAGACCAACTTACATTCGGAGTTTAGACCAATAAATACTGTCCCTATTTATGAGAAACTTCTTGAAGAATGGGTAAAGGAACAACTACTCTTCCACTGTGATCAAAACCAAATTCTAGTCCAAAATCAGTCAGCTTTTCGTGTTAATCATTCGTGTGAGTCGGTTATTGTTAACATCTGTGATGACTTTTTAAAGTGTATTGATAAAGACAATCTAGTATTAGCTGTATTCCTGGATTTGAAAAGAGCCTTTGAGACTGTCGATAGGCACCTTCTTTTAAGAAAATTAGAAATATTAGGTATTAGACTTAAGGTTTTAAAATGGTTCGAGTCCTATTTATGTGATCGCAGACAAAAAGTAAAGTTCAAGGACAGCTTGTCATCGTGCGTTGAATATGGTGTACCACAAGGAACGGTACTAGGTCCCTTGTTGTTTTTGTTGTATATCAATGACATTGTGCATGTGCCAGATATTTGTAAAATAGTGTTATTTGCAGATGATACTATGATCTATGTCACCGGAAAAAATGTTATCGAGATGCAAACGGCTATAAACAATGACCTCCATAATTTGTTCAACTGGCTGTGTGAGAACAAATTATGTTTAAACACCCAAAAATCAAAGTTTTGTGTCTTTGGAAAAAAGTCTTTGTTATCTCGGATAGATATGAGGAATATTAAGGTAACTATTGATAATGTAGATCTCTTATATGTAACTGAAATTCAATATTTGGGTGTAATATTGGATTCTAATTTGAATTTCCATTCCCATTCTGATTATGTAATGAGGAAGTTATCGAAGAAGGTCGGCTTTATAAATAGGGTTGGTGGGGGTTTGTCCCTTGATACAAAACTTCTGTTGTACAACACCATCGCTCTGCCACATCTGCAATATTGTTCCACACTTTTGTTCAACCTACCAGCCTACAAAATCGAGCAAATACAAAAAATTCAGAATCGTGCAATGAGGAGAATGTTGGAATGTGATAGGTATACACCGATAGATATCATGTTGAATGTGTTGGAAATGTTCTCTGTAAAACAAAAAATTATGTTTAACATATATGTATTTGTTTTCAAAATCAAACACAAACTGGTACCTGATTATGTATGTGATAAGATTAATCAATTTAGTGATGTACATGGTTATAGCACCAGGAACTGCGAGGATTTTATATTGTCTAATAAATGTAATACATCTCAAATGGCGAAATCCATACTTTTCAGAGGACTTTATGAATATAATAAATTGCCAAAGATTCTCAAGAACTGTGATAGAATAACTGAATTCAAGAGACTTATAAGACCGTATGTTTTGTCCCATTTTTAGTCAATTTTAATAATTTTAGTTTATAAGTTTTATCTTTTTACAACAATTTTATTTATACTTATTTATTTGTCTTTATGTAATTATTGTGTTATCATTTCATTATTTCTTGATTCTGCTGCTGTCCATTTAATACTTACTTTGTAAACTTATTGTAAACTATACAGCGTTTGCTAAATAAACGGATTATTATTATTATTTTTCAGAGTTGTTCGTTCAAAAGCCTGGGAGAGTCTTGTAATCAAAATATTTAAAAAAAAATCATATTATGAACATGTGCCCGGAACAACTTCGTTGCTGAGATTCAGAGTTAAAATTTCGTGATTACTTCTACCGATAACCGACATCGCTGCGCGGAACTTAAAAAAGATTTTGCCCGATTTTGACCTGGTCAAAATCTCTTTGGTCAACATCTGTCAAAATCTCGGTCAATTGACCAGGCACAACTACTAGAGAAAACCAAGGAATTTACACGATGATAATCCTGGTGATAACAAGTTTGATATATTCAATTATGTTAAACGGAAAGGTTGGTACATAACCGTAATAAATCTCTAGAGTTACATCAATGTCACCAATTATAAAACAATGTCTCTTCAATACATTATGTTTCCGATTTGTCAACAAAAAAAGATTGTCTTTGGTTAACCTTCACTTATAATTCACATCAACAAGCAAAAACTACCTATTTCACGAGTATTCTTTTACCAAGATTTCGCAGTGCTATACAAAATGTGAAGTCGGCCAAATCAAAACATCTTTCTATTTATACAATTTCATTATTACATGGATGATGATCTTTATACGCAGAGAACTCGTTCATTGTCTGATCTTCAAGAGTCAGAAAACCTACATGGGCGATTCTGAAGGTGGCTACTCACTACGCGGGACTTGTCGAGTACTCGACTTGGAACATACATGGCAAGAACTTGTCTGATTCAAGGTAAATTGTACACACTACGTGCCTTAATGAAAGTTTCGGTATTATTTCGGGAAGTGCAAGTATAAAGACAAGTACTAGTACATATTTGAGAAAATAGAAGAGACATATTTAGCTGCTTTTGTTACATTAAGTTGTGGTTACGGAAGGTGGCCATAAGAGAGTCCTTTTTATTTTTTAAATCCTCGATGCTACATTCCACATTCTGTTGAAAACTCCGTTTGAATTCGTTTCCACGCATCGTATACTTGATTTCTATTTTTATGATACGTATGTGAGGGTCCCACATGACAGGTTCCTTCTGATAAATATCAAGATACTTCAAAGTTACTTCATCATTCCACGCCATTTCAAGCTGCTTTATGCCAACGTTGGCTATTGGGTAGTTTGCCATGTCGTGTTGATGATGTACACATTGCCAATGTGCACCAAACCATCCAAATGTGCAAGTGTTTAAACATATCAAACGTTGGCTGAAATTCATTCTCCAATATTTTGTCGCCAACGTTGGCTTAAATTTGCCATGTCGTCTGGATGCGGCTTTAGATAGACAATATTGACCGTTCTGACTAATAAAAACCTGTAGCTACTCGTCAAGTAATGCCCGCGGAGTGTAGCGCAGAGTGAACAAATTCGGAAGTAATCGATTCGCCGCCTTTGACTTGGACCTGTTTTCCGACATTCGATGGGAGGTGCAAGTACTTGTCCAAGTCAGTGCGAGTCAAGGCGAGTCGTCGTACTCACTACCCGCTAGTTCTTGGCAAGTCCCGCGTAGTGAGTAGCCGCCTTTATATCTTAAGGCGGAACTTGCCAAGTACTTGGCAAGTAGCGGGTAGTGAGTTCGCATAATTATACAGTCATTATACATATATACATGCTTATATCCCCGCTTATATCATTTTTTGTTATGAAAAGAATAGAGCTTTTTGAGTACTTGAACCGGAAAAAAATTCCTAGTCGGTCTATTTTTGATTAAAGAGCGAATTGTCGCCGATCAAAATGAAACACACTGTACATTGATTTGTTCAAATTCTATAGATAATTTCTATGCGAAAAAACTGCGAGTAAATAATTTACAGAATGTCCACGGTGTAGGTGTTACTAGAGGACAAAAATGAACTCAAAATTTGATACGACAAAAAGTCAATCTTAATAAAAGTGTTTGCTTGGTCTAAAACTAACATCCGTCAAAAGAAAATAACGGAGTATGAAGATTACTCAGAAGAAACTGCAGATAAATATGTTTTATTATTATTCAATTCTGGACTGAAAATGATAAAGAAGAAAGATACGTATAATATAGGGCTGGTCAAAAAATAGAAAATTGATTCAGTTGGTTTCTTATGGAAAATTGCATTTTCGAAATAAGTAAAAACTTAAGCAAGGATTACATTTTGGATTTTGATATCCGATATAGTTTTCTCTAACACAAAATAACAATTTGTATTTTTGACCAGCCCTGTATTATACTTAACTTTCTTCTTCATCATTTTCCACCCAAATTTAAAACAAAATAATAATGAATATCAGCAGTTTCTTCAAAGTAAATTTCACATTTCGTTATTTTTGTTGTCTCCGTGTTTCTATAATTCAAGATTTTTTTTGACAGAAGTTATTTTCAGACCAAGCAAATACTTATCAAAAATGACTTTTTGTCGAATCTTTAAATTTGTATTCACCTATCCGGGGACATACTGTGGATATGAAATATTTCAAATTCAATTATCTATAATATGTCATTGTATGTTACCGGAAATTAATGGTTTACTCCTATGTTATCTTCAGTTCTCAAAAACAAAAAAGTTGCATCGATAAATGTAGAAATGTAGGCAACTTCAATTTTTTAAAATTGAACACCCTATATGTATTATGCGCTAAACTGAAGATCTTTTTTTCTTTTATATAATAATACAATACTCTGCTCTCTGATCTCATGGCTCAGCATAAACATTTTGTATATTATGTCATACGTAGCACGGCACCGGCAATGCGTTACGCTCCGCGCTACGTATGGCGCAGTTCAAAAAATCATATTTCGAGAACTATTACAGATAAAAGGCTGCGGTCTTTTTTGAAAACTTTCTCATATATTTTGCATTTCATTCGCGGCATATAGCATAAAATTTGTTCAAACAAAAAAGTTTCTCGCTTACTGAAAATGTCAATACAAAAAATTCAATTTTCATATTTGAGCTTTCAAGAAAAATTGAAAATAACAAAATCTGAGAATTATATTGCCTCAGTGATCATCGCTTATGTATGCTCTTCAAAAAAAATCATTCGGGTATGTTGAATAGTTTCGGAGTTATTGGATGGTGAATGATGGAAAGTATTTTTTTTTAATTTTCGCATTTTTGCAGGTTTCTCGATTTTACAAAACTCAGTACCACTGAAAAAAGTCGTAATTGCCCATTTCGTATATACAATAACCTAACTAATGATTTGGGTCAGGTTTCATCTGGTTCTAAGTCGATTTATTATTTTTTAAGAAAGAAGCGACTTTTTCAGATTTTTTTATTCGACTATGTGGCGAATCATCATCCACCGAGCGGTTCCCGTGAGCGATAACAAATCCTTGTGCCCGGGAAGCCACCTCCAACTGATGACAGACAGCAGGTATTCCACTTGACAATTGACTTGATTATTGCAGAGAACTGATTATTGTGAATATACGTTTGCCCTAGTCGTGCATTCCAATTGGCTACGTCTACCAGACAGCCATAGGAAAAAGACTCAATCTCTTTTCTATGCAGACAGCCAAAGTGGTGACCCCGACTTTTCAAAGACAAAATCAAGTGATGTGATAATGCTCAACAACGACGACCCCGGAAATGGACATCAAGCGCTGGCAAATGCGCCCCTCGAGTTCGCCCCCGACACTGGTTCAGTATCTGGAAACTTAAGAATTCCGACATTCTTAAAATCTGACCCGATCACATTCATCAGTTGGAACGCATTTTTTCTGCTGATCGATTGCGGGCCGATTAATCAAAATACGGCCACCTACTTGGATGCCTTGATGGTGAAGCGCTGAGGGACTAATTGGACACCATGTATAAAAAATCTTTAAAATGGGACAAACAGATGAACAAAGCTATGGACAATGCTCGATAAAGGATCAATGTAATATATTTTGCAAGAATTTCCTGGGAATTAGATCCGGTTGTTTTGTTGAAATGTTCAATGATCTTGTGAGTTCTTATCTGGACTTTGGAATTATTTTCTGGGAACCAACACTACGAAAAAAGTCGACAAGATTCAATTCCAAAATTTGAGAATATTAAACAGCAGTATGGCCTCGATTCCAACAACAAAAATGTATTATCAGAACTAGTAGTTTACAAATTTATCCTCAACATTGTGACCCTAGAAAACCATCCAGTATTGGAGAATCTAGAAACAATATAACCAAATATCAGCCTTCATACACCTTGTTGGTCAAACAAGGAACCTTTGGGGCATCTTATTTAATTTGCCCCATTTTGAATAGAATACATAAAACATTTAACGGGAATTTTCACTAACGGTCATTATTGAAGAAACTGGATATTTGAGTCTAAAGATCGAAAAACACGATGAGAACGCTAAACAACCATTCCAAAGAGCGACAGACAAATTCACCCATACGTTCACATTCACGGATGTGTTGAAGCAACATCAATATTCACAGCTGAAATCATAGCAATTCAAGCACTAAAAACTGCCCTTCCATTTAAACACATTTTTGTCTTGATGCTTAGAGTCTCTTAATTCGAGCAAATGAAACGAGGATTGAGTTGCCAAATGACTTGGATACCGGGACACGTATTGGCATTCCTTACTACGCTACAGAGCATACATGAGCTGTATCGCAGAAAAGTATGTCTGGACTGGGCGTACTATTTGTTCAGTCAGCCATTGTTTACTACGGTACAAACCAAATGCGCTGTATGGAAAAGAAGATTGGTAGGAATGGATTTGTTCACTCAATTCATTAATATTATCGTTCACTACGATAATAATGGAAATTAATTACATACATATTGTATATAGTTATTTTCTATTATAAAGGTGAATCTAGAAATATCCTACTATCATTTTAATGTGACGATGTGTACAATGGCTCCACGGAGCCATTTTTAATTTCGCAAATCAGAACTGAACGAAGTTCCAACATCAATAATCTGCGTCTACACATGGTGTTACTCAATGATAGGACGTTATTTCAAAGGCGCATTCCTGAACCAAATTCAAGTAGAAAAATTCCTATAGGTTAACATATTGTCATTGTGTCTTGAATATAAATATTCTGGTGTTCGAGATACAGGTTTAGAAAAAAATCGGATTTATTATTAGTATTTATTTGCCCAGAAAACAAACCACGGAATTTAAATGAATTTATTCCCATCTACACGTCCTCAGCTCTCAGAAATGGGATAGACCATTCAAATTTCAAATGATTGTTGCAATAAAATTCAAGAATCTTGAAGGACAGGATAGTTCGATGAATTGAGAGGTTGAGATGAGTTGCTATGAAGATAGATCATTGCCTTGCATCGCCGTGTCTGCCTCATCGGACTCCTTTGCCACAGCTTAAATAACAACCCTTTGCCGCGCGTTGTTGATGATACATCTTACCCACAGATCTTACATTTTAATGTGACGATGTGTACAATGGCTTCACGGAGCCATTTTTAATGTCGCAAATTAGAACTGAACAAAGTTTCAACATCAATAATCTGCGTCTTTCTACACAGGGTGTTACTCAATGATAGGCCGTTATTCCAAAGGCGCATTCCTGAACCAAATTCAAGTAGAAAAGATCTTATAGGTTTACATATTGTCATTGTGTCTTGAAGATAAATATTCTGGTTTTCGAGATACAAAAATTGGATTTATTATTAGTAAATCGAGTCAACTTTGCTCGTTGCTATATTTGTTGTTATGGATATAATATTTTTGACTTTCCTTGATGCCCTATGATTTTTCATGTGATCGGAAAGTAGACCTCCAACACACTGTATCTTGAAAACCAGACCATTTAGGACACATGTTTATCTTGAAATTTGTTCAGGAATGCGTATTTGTAAATGAAGCCTATCATTAAATAAAATCCTGTACCTATAAGCTTATTAGAAGCAAACCATAAGATGCGGATTCAATTTGATAGCGTGAAATTTAATGTTTCGAATTAAAATACCTACTCACATTTACATTATCCGTAAAAATAAAACTATCCTATACTCCCCAGTACAATTTATTTTTACAGCGTACAGAGATACTTTGAGTCGGTCTCAAAAAGTTGACTCTATCCTCATTTCGTAAAATTTTCATGTGACGGAAAAGTAACATAGCTAGTACATAGTATTGGACAGCTCTAAATTTCGGTAAACAATAATAAACCAATAAAATTTTGATGAGGAAAAAAACGGGAGAGCTGATTTTTTTCAGTATTTTTCAGTAACTGCCTACTGAGTGTAAGATAAGCACAATCGAAAGTTTTCCCCTTGCTACAACAAAATAATTATAGTTAGACGTAGATTGTACCGGATGACACCGTATAAACTGACACACCCCTTGACTTTTTCATTTTTTATCGTACAGCAAAATAAAAAATACTGACTTCAAGAGGAAATTTTTTGCAGTTTAAATACCAATCGTGATTTTCTGTAGTTTCAAAGCTATACGGGGGCGCGACAAAGAGTTTGTTTTTTTTTAATGGAAAGCTACATTCATTTGTAGCCACAATAAAAGATCTTATTTTTCTGATTTCAACTATACCATGTTTGTTGACATTTCGCTTAGGCTTTTTCGTGATATCTTGTTTCGGATTTCCACCAAATAAGCCGATAGGTTCTAAGTTGTTAACTTTGTTTCGCTGATACAATAATCGCTCTTTGAGAACTAACCACTTTTCGTAAAGTTGGCCATGGTTATTATAAAAAGATTCAAAAAACAAAATTTTAATGAAACAAAAATTGACTCAGTGACGGATCTACGGGGGGGGCTACAGGGGCTATAGCCCCCCCTCCCATTTGCCTAATGAATGATAAGATCATTTTTAAAAATTGAGAAAAGAAGAAGTTTTTTTCTCACTGGTTCTACAGATTTTTTGGTCTGCTGAATCCAAATTTGAGGTTTGCCACTTCGACAGAGGCGTCAGATTCACAACGAAAACTGCAGGGAACCTCAAAGTTGCGGTACTTTTTTCAGTTGTTAAGGTATAACTCGAAAACCAAGCGTTTTTTTATCTCAACTATGGAACACCAAATTAGAGTAGACAAAATTTCTTACGAATACGTATAATTACTTTAAACTCTGGAGTCGATAGATCGTGTAGAAAAATGGCATCTCTTGACTTTCCGCCAAAACGTTGAAAACATTAGTTAGCACTTTATGCACCTCCAAACCCTCCTTTTTTCTGACAATGGCCTTTATGGAATTTTGAGTAGAATCGAAATATCCAATAATATACAGGGCTTTTCATTAAAAAGAATAAATCTAAGTTGGGTTAATATCTCGGAAAATCGATAGTATACTAAGTAACATTAGAAGTGTTACACCGACTAATTTGCCATAAGACTCAATGTGAACATGACCTAATACAGAACTTCATATCTTCTTTGAAAAAAAAAAAACAACTCAACCAACATAAGCAATGTTCAGAATAAATGAAACTTCATCATTTAAGCATTTCTACCAGGAAACTATAGTGTTTCAAAATTTGTACTCAAACTAGCAATGCAATTAGCATTGGGAGGAATGTACTGGTAATTCAACACTCTATAGAGTTTCCTGGTAGAAATGGAATTTCTCTCTCTGAATAATTTGATATCCTTTTTTTCAAAAGAGTTATGAAGCTTTGTATCAGTCGTTTACATTGAGTCTCATGGGAAATAACTCGGTGTAACACTTCCAATGTCACTGAATATTTTGTTTAATTTTTCAAACAGGAAAAAACTTGCTAGATAACTATACAATCTGATATTCATTTGGAATTCATACAGCTGATTGAAATGTTATCAAAGATGATGAGAAACCCTGTAAAACGGTTTTTCCAGGGGTGTCCCAAACTTAACACCCCTTATATGAAGATATAGAAGGAAGTAAAAGTAAGGTGTCCGGAGCGCAAATTTAATGAGAAACCCACTGGCGCAAACAAAACTTTCTTATCTTTTATCGTTTGGCAGCTAGAGGGCGTTTCTCGGATTTCATCGATTTTTTTTATAACCTATATAACGTTTCTATTAATAAAGATAATTAATTTTGGTAAAAACTTTCTCGATGCAATGGATTCTACGGAAAAAAGTCCGTAGAATCCATTGCAGTAGGCAGTTTTTTTACAGGGCGTTTAGATAAGTTTTTAGATAGTTTTAGTTCCCATAGGGACGCGTCTAGTTAGAGATAGTAAAAACTTATCTAAACGCCCTATAAAAAAACTGCCTATTGCAATGGATTCTACGAAAAAATTTTGACAAAATTATTTATCTTTATTAATAAAAAAGTTATACCTAGGCCATAAAAAAATCGTCGAAATTCGAGAAAAGCCCTCTAGCGGACAAACGATAAGAGATAGGAAAGTTTTGTTTGTGCCAGTAGGTTCCTCATTAAATTTGAGTTCCGGACGCCTTACTTCACTTTCTTCTATATCTTCAAATAAGGGGAGTTTCCATAAGAAGGCGTCTAGTTTGGGACAACCTGTACATAATATTATATTTGGCCTGCGTAGTCAGACATGTTTTCCCATCATTAGCTTATGGATTTTGTTATGTCTGAAAACACCTTATAAAAAAACAAAATGTGCCAATAGAACAAATTAATATTTGGAATAAGAGTTACCGAGACTTTCCAAACTTGATCGAATACAATACGAATGCTCACAAAAACCAGCATTTAACATGCAAAATTATGCAAGGGCGTAAATAGTTTCAAAAAACGGACATATCTGGACGTTTAAACGTCTATTGGACGTCCATATACTATACAAATTACACATTATTGGACGATAGATGGACGACCATTTTTAGGCTCTACTTGTATCAAACATGTACTTTCTGTTAGTTCTGGATGGACATAAAATGGACCTTATTATGTACACACAACACTCTACATGCAATGAGTAATGTGAAAATAGGGAAACTATTGACAACAGCGTTTCATGAATTAAAATGTCGGAGCCAATTTTTACAATTTCAAATGATAGGATTTGAAGATGCATCGAAAAATAATCAAGAATAACAATTTTTTTATTTATTTTTCTTACATTCTATATCCAAGGGGCGGGGCAGATTTGTAGACCAAAACTAACTTTGAGTTTGGATTCTTCTCCAGCCTAGATCCACAACGGGTTAGATGTGATGGAGATTGCGAACGTACTGGATGATCCTGATGGAAATATCGGGACAAATTGTTTCAAGTGTAAAGTCATTTTTGATGATTCAAGAAGCGTTATTCAGTGCACTTCATGCAGCAATTATTATCATGGAAAATGTGAAAACATCGATTCACGTGGTCTTCACATGAAACGAGCGACATGGAAATGCCGGCTTTGTATGGATACACAGGTGGAAAACAAAGGTGAACATTTGATTGGAAGATCAAGAAAAGGAGAAGAGTCGATGATAACCTTGACCAAAGCCAGATTGATGCCCTAAATGCGACTTTGAATTTATAAGTGAAGACCACAAATGAGTTGAATGAAAAAATGGATCAAGTATTATCAGAAAACAAAAGCATCAAACTCGAATTGGCCCAATTCAAAGAAATTTATGTAAACAATCCCTCTGCCTCAAACGTACCGAAAACATCGTACGCATCTGCTGTGGCTAAACAAACTAACAATAGTAAGGTGTTATTGATTGAACAAAAAGCACAACAACAAAAGGATGTGAACCAAATCAGAAAGGATCTTCAAGATAAGGTTAACCCCGGAGGGCTCGGGATTGGAATGACCATGGGACGTGCAAGAAAGGGGGGACATCTGATACTGAGTTGTGAAAGTGAGGAGATCTCGACGGTGCAGTCAGCCATTCAGGATACTTTGGGTGAGAATTACGAAGTTAACAGACCTAAAATTCATGAGCAAAGGATCAAAGTAGTGGGAGTGGATCAATGTGAGCATGGTGCTTCTGACGTAGATATTGTTGATAGAGTGTCCAAACAGAATGACTTGGCTAAGAATAACAAAACATTTAAAATGAAAATAGTACGTGGAACAACCGTTGTGAATTATAAATTCAATATAATTTTGAAAGTAGACTCCAGCACTTATAACTCGTTTATAAGTAGAGAGAGAATTAATCTGGGCTGAAATAGATATAGAGTCTTTAATGAATATGGAATAATTCGTTGTTACAATTCCAACAAATATGGGCATCCACAGAAAGAATGTGAAAAGGGAATTTGTGCAGAATGTTCAGGACATCATGATGTGAAAGATTGTCAAAATGGTTCGTTCAAGTGTATAAATTGTGTGACGTCTAACAAAAAATATGGAATGAAATTGGACATGGAGCATGCTGTACGGGACTTTGATAGAGCGAAACCTACAAACGAATCGAGAAAATTCGTTAAGATAAATTTTTGCAATAGCAATTAAATTTTAATTTGACATTAAACTCAAGTGTAGTGTACTTTAATTGTCAAGGATTTTTTAATAATGAGGACAATATCTCAGTGTTGTTTAATAATTGGAAACCCTTATTAATTCTATTGTCAGAGACTCATATACCTGTGGACATTGATATGCTTGAATTGGACATTGATGGGTACAGGTTAGAGCAATGCGTGACAACTAACAGGAGAACTGGTGGAGTGATGGCATCGCTACGAACCGACATAAAATATTAAGTGACTTCGGTGCAGTGTATCAAAAACTTTGTGTGGCTACTATCTGTACAGTTCACACTTTCTGCTTCGAAATACCTCTGTTCAGTACTTTACCACCCACCTCAAACTGAAAATGTTAAATTTGTTAACTTTTTCAATGATTATATGGATGAGGTGAGTACTTTTGAAGGTACTACATATATTTTCGGAGATTTCAATTTTGATTTACCAAGACTCGTTTTATGGGAACAAGATTGTTTGCAATGCATACTCCAATGGCTTCAATCAAATAGTCTGTTCACCCACCAGAATTGTTACCAAAAGTGGGACACTAATTGATTATATTATAACTAACGATAAGAAAGCTAAGCATAATGTTCATCTAAGTCCAAGGATCGGTGACCATTCTATTCTGTCTCTGATAATTCCCAGACTTGAGAGCGAGTATTCAGATGTTACATTGTACCAAAGATCTTTCAAAAATTATGATCGTGAAGGATTCCAATAAATCCTGAAGGTTACTGAATGGAACATAAATTTATCTGACGTTGACGTCTCAACTACTTCATTTATCAATAGTATATCACAGCATTTGTCCAGTCACTGAAATATCTGTCAAGGAAAATTTTTTGAATAAACAATGGATAACTGCTCAAGTGAGGCAACCGATGTTTGAAAGTAATTCTCTCTATAAAAGGGCTGTTCTTGAGAAGAGTTAGGTCATCTGAAACATGTTGAAATCCAAACGTAATTCTGTTGTCAGACTGATTAGACATGAAAAAAAAAACTACCACACCACTGATGAAAACAGGTCAAACTCCAAAGAACTGGGGAAACACTTGAAAACCCTACCCCCAGGAAATAGCAAAAATGTTCCCGACGAAATCCACTTCGTGAAGAATACGCTTTCGGATCATGCGGAAATTGCCGAACAATTCAATGTTTATTATGTCGAAAGCATCACTACAATCGTCAATAACATGCAACCATTTTTTTCCCGACATAACTCTTAATATAAAAACTGAAATTTGTCAATTTGAAAAATTGACCATGATGAAAATGAAGGATATTCTAAATGGAATGAAGAACCTTGGAGGGGATGAAAATGGGATGTCCAAGGTAATTCTGTGATGCTATTTATGCGATTGGAGACCATTCGCTGAATGTTGTGAACACATCTCTCACAAACGGCGTTTTTCCGTCATCTTGGAAAGTTTCTACAGTGATACCTGTACCAAAAATTGCAAATACCAAAATACACTCGGAATTCAGACCGATTAATACTGTTCCTCTCCATGAGAAGTTTCTTGAAGAGTATGTCAAAGAGCAGTTACTACTCCACTGTGATGAAAACAGAATTCTAGAGGCAAATCAATCAGGTTTCCGTGAAGGTCACTCATGTGAATCAGCTTTAGTCAATATTTGTGACGATTTTTTGATAGCAATGGATAGTGACAATATAGTATTAGCTGTGTTTCTGGACTTAAGGAGAGCGTTTGAGACTGTTGACAGGTCTTCACTATTGAAAAAATTGGAAAAAATAGGTGTTAGAAAAAAGGTTTCAAAATGGTTTGAATCATATTTGTCGGATCGTATGCAAGATGTAAAATTCAAGAATAGTATGTCCTCTCTTATGAATGTAGATTATGATGTACCACAGGAGACCGTTCTGGGTCCCTTACCCCTATATACATCGTAGAAATCTAATCCGGATGAAGTCTTTATCGCGATTATCTTTCATACAACCTTATGGAAAATAATCGCGATGAAGTCTTTATCCGGATTAGATTTCTACGGGGCATATACCCCTTACTATTTCTTTTATATGTGAATGACATTGTAAATGTAGTGAATGTCTGTGAAATCTCATTGTTTGCAGACGATACAATGATATAACTCACTGGTGAAAATATCACCGAATTGGTAAATCATGAACAAGGAACTCTACAAACTTTTTAACTGGCAGTGTATAAATAAGTTGAGTCTAAACAGCGATAAATCCAAATTTTGTGTTTTTGGAAAGCAGTCTCAGCTATTCTCCTTAGATGTAAGAGCTGTAAATGTCACTATTGATGGTGTTAAGCTGGGCTACGAGAAAGAAGTGAAATATCTAGGCGTTATACTGGACTCTAATTTGAATTTTCATGCAGATGCAAATCATCTCATGAGAAAATTATCGAAAAAAAGTCGGTTTCATAAGTAGAATAGGTATTGTACAACACCATCACTTCACCTCATATCCAGTACTGCTCGACCATTCCATGTAACTTGCCTGCCTATAGAACTGATGAGATTCAAAAAATACAGAACCGCGCAATGAGAGTGATATTGAAGTGTACCAGAATATGTATCATGTTGGAGGTTTTAGATATTTTCTCCGTCAAACAGAAGATAATGTTTGATCTGTACATTTTTTATTTGAAATTACTACTAAACTTTTGCCTGGATACATCTGTGATAAAACTAGTCAGTTTAATACAATCCATACTTATAGTACAAGAGACCGAGATGATTTTATATTATACAAATCCATACATCCCAGATGTTGAGATTCTCACTGTTCACGGGATTACTAAAATTCAACCAATTACCAAAGGAAATCAAAAACTGTGATAATTTCATGAAGTTTAAACGTCTGTTGAAACCATATGTTTTGTCTATTTTTTAATTTTTAATTTTAATTTTATTTATCTGCTACTTATACTCTTTTGGTACCTATTATCTTTTTATACTTGATAATTCTGTTATAATTTGTATTATTTATGTGTATATTTTTAGTTAAAAACATTATATCTATACGAAATTATTGTTAACCTTTATAGCACTTTACCGATCACTTTACGCTAAATAAACTATTCACATTCATTATTTCCCTTAATGCATCTGAGCTTATTTAACGGTCGTCACCGTTAAATATGCTCTTTGGGGTGATTTTCAAAAAGTCTGTTCTACCGCAAATTGACCTGTATGAAAGTTGTTCAAACACCTTTCCCTTATGGACTTTTTTGTCACTTTAATATTTTAGGAGATACCGCCCAATTCATGAACAAATTGGGGTAGTTTTCTATGTTATTCTTTTTTTATCAAATTCACCCTTATGGAACATGTTCATAATAAGATCACATACAGTGATTGTCTAAAATATAGAACCAATTTATTTCAAATACTGGGTTATGGGTTTTTGGAAAACGCTTGGAAACGTCGATTTTTATTTTTCGATGCGGCTTTTTCATGGCAAATTGAGGTATACAGGGTGCACCAGAAGTATGTTACGACAATCAATTTTTTTTTCAAAATTGAAACACCTATTTCTTATTTCATTTTTGAATTCTGCGTGAAATTCGAATTACATGTCATGTAATACCCCATACCTATAACCAATCGTTTTCGAGAAAATTGACTTATCCTTATAAGTCCATAATATTGTCACAATAGTACTGGAGGCAAATATACTTGGTGTAAATCTACCCAATTTGCCACTGCTAAAATCGCTGAGCGAGCAGTTTTGTTGCTATAAATAGACACGTTCAGCGAGATGATAGTCAGTGGTTGGCTTAGCCAACTACTCTCCATTGTGAGTAGTGTAATCCCTCTCACCCTGAGTAGTGTAACCCCTCTCAGCCTCAAAGAACATGCTCGTCCTAGGGTTATGGTGGGGATAGATGGGATGTACCATGCATAGACGATAATAAATGGAAGTTGCCTATACGGAGTATCTCTACTGTTCAGCCCAGCTATACGTTCCCTAGAGCACGACAGGTGTTGTGGGTCCAGCCGAAGACCCAGTCCAACGCCTTACGTGACATTTGGTGGAGGCGCCAACGATCACCCCCGCTGCCAAGTAGAGTACAGGAAGGCCCGAGAAGAAATTTGGTTTGCTGACTGCCTGGACCAGAGCTGGACGCTCCAAGCTTCGAGCGTCGATCTGAACGGAAGTGTTCAAGGGAGTCATCAAGTGATGAAAGATGGAAGCGCTCATCGATAGTTGTAGTGGGCCTGAAGAGAGTCGGGTCCTGATGATTTGGAGCATGGTACTTTTGATCGCTCTCATTTACATGTTGTTCCACAGAAACCAATGGATGCCTCTGGCCACCATCCATCCTTCATTGGTACAAGGCGTCCCAGATCAGCGTCGACACGATAGTAGTTTTGTGTCAAAGTGTGTGGCACTGTCCCTAGTCCTGGTGTGTCTACTGTTTGGAATATGTCGGCGAGGCATTGAATGCATACAAAAGGATCGACAGTCCATTCATCCAGTGTTATGGTGGCCTGACCCACGAGACGATGCAGAGAGCCGTAGAAAGGAGATCCTATTTGCTGACGATAGCCGAGCAGGAACGCAAGGGACCGATAGGATGTCAGCCCATTCAACTCGCTACGGACGCGGTCCATTCAAGCAGGGATTTAGAGAGAGCGCAATCGGATACGTCACATACTGCCAAATGTACATGGTGGACAGGATAATACTTCCGCCTATTGCCGTCCCTCATGATGAGTTGATATAGATAAGGATTTAGTGGGTATATGTTTATGATTTTAATATGGGATGTTATTGTTTATTTTGAGATGTTATTAATATTATGTTTTGACCTGTATAGGATGATGTACTTATATAGACTTTCTGTTTTTCATATAACGGCTACCGGTCCCCAGAACCATCCAACTGGAAAACACGAAACCGGCCAGGAATCCACAACCTTCAGCCATATTACAGGGATACCGGCCCTCTGAACTGAGTAAGGAGGCCATATACACACCCTGTGATAGGCAACTATTAACGAGGTCAAGGAAGATCGGCTGGCCAACAATTTTTTGCAAACGCAAGCATCAGCACTATTAGCAGTGAACAAGCGTTGAACGCACGGCGGTGCAGTACCACAGGCCAGGGCTTGGGAAAACTAAACGGATGGATGGCAGGACCGGAGCAAGAGATTTTAGCCACAAAATTTGTTAATAGTTTTTAAGTTTTTTGTAAGGGATGAAGCATGTTCTCTTCTGGCATTGGGGTCCAATGCTCACGAGGTGAGGGCATATGTCACAATAGTACTGGAGGCAAATATACTTGGTGTAAATCTACCCAATTTGCCACTGCTAAAATCGCTGAGCGAGCAGTTTTGTTGCTATAAATAGACACGTTCAGCGAGATGATAGTCAGTGGTTGGCTTAGCCAACTACTCTCCATTGTGAGTAGTGTAATCCCTCTCACCCTGAGTAGTGTAACCCCTCTCAGCCTCAAAGAACATGCTCGTCCTAGGGTTATGGTGGGGATAGATGGGATGTACCATGCATAGACGATAATAAATGGAAGTTGCCTATACGGAGTATCTCTACTGTTCAGCCCAGCTATACGTTCCCTAGAGCACGACAGGTGTTGTGGGTCCAGCCGAAGACCCAGTCCAACGCCTTACGTGACAATATTTTTATTTCAAAAACAGTATAATGTTCTTAGTGATTCAATAATTGAATTGAGAATCCAATCAGCAACGTAAGCAAGTATGTTGTGACTAATGCCCGTATTCTCCGTTCATACTTGAATTCGTTCAAGGTTTGACGGCGTTCAAATTCCAGATTTTGCATACGAAAAATTGTATTTAAACGCCGTCAAATCTTGAATGCGTTCAAGTATGAACGGAGAATACGGGTCTAAGCAACTCAAAAAGACAGAGTCGTGTAGTTGTTTATTTTTATATTCAGAGCCAAGAAGCAGCAATATAAACTATAGGCAACTAGGCGAATATGTTTTTTTTCTGAGTAAGTTACCACTTATTTACGTTGCTGAATGAACATTTAGTTCAATTTTGGAACAATACAAACTTCAACCAGTTTTAAAATGATTAATATGGATTTAAAATGCCATTTTCTCGAAAACGGTTCGATATAAGTATGGGGTATATTGCATAAAATATACTCAGAATTTCACGCAGAATTCAAATATGAATTTTAAAATACATGTTTCAATTCGAAACAAAAAAGTGATGGTCGTAATTTATTTTTGGTTTACCCTGTATACATGAGATTGTCATCAAAGAAACCGCATCCACAAATAAAAGACATGTCCGAGCGTTTTCAAGAAAATTTAATTTTAAATAAATGTTTTCCATATTTTAGCCGGTCACTGTATATTAGTCTTATTATAAAATTATTTTATCTAATTTTATCACGAACACCTTAAATTTGGCAAATTTACTGCACTAAACAAAAATAACGAAACTACCCCAATTCCATAAACTGGGCTATCTCCAAAAATAATCAAGTGACTAAGTCCATGAAGAGAAGTTGCTTCTTCATTAATTATGAACCACGTTCATTATGGATCAATTGAGAGCAAACTGAGTTTTTGAAATAACGTCAAATAGGGCTCATTTAACGGCCGCTAAGCCGGAAATAATAAAACTGAAAAAAAATCATGAGGCGAAGTTAGGAAGAGTTCTCTCATGTACAATTTGAGTATAATTATTTTGTTATAGCACAATTCAAAAGAACCACCCCTATTGCACAGAAAAACGCAGGGGGGAAATTTCCGATTTGGCTAATTTTACTCTCAGGAGACCGTCGTTGACAGACCCTGAAAATTTCATCTTGCCCACGTTTCACGTTACAATTTTATTGGACTATATTGTTCACCGAAATTTACAACTGTTCAATATTACGTACTAACTACGTTACTTTTAACATGATCACACAATTTGACGAAATGAGGATAGAGTCAACTTTTTTAGACTAACCCAGACTCTCCCTGTACGCTGTAAAAATAAATTATGTAGTGTTGAGTATAGTTTTATTTTTACTCAAAATGATGTGTGTATTTTAATTCGAAACATTGAGTTTTACGCTATTAAATTGGATTCGCATATTATGGCGTGCTTCTAATAAGCCTATACAAAGTTTTGCTCAATGACCCATAGTTTAAAAGACGCATTCCTGAACCAATTTCAAGATCCACATGTATCGTGTCCTGAATAGTTTGGTTTTCGAGCATCGAGATGCAGTTTTGTTGGAGGTTTAGAAAAGCCCGGAAAAAAGTCTACTTTCTGACCACATGAAAAAAATGGGCTGTCAAGAAAAGTCGAAAACATTATGCCCATAACAACATATATAGCAACGAGCAAGGTTTACTCGATGCACTAATAATAAATCCGATTTTTTTCTAAACATATATCTCGAGAACCAGAATATTTATATTCAAGGCACAATGACAATATGTTTACCCATAAGACTTTTTCTATTTGGATTTGGTTCAAGAATGAGTCTTTGGAATTACGGCCTATCATTGAGTAGCACCCTGTGTACACAAATTATTAAAGTTGAAGCTTTGTTCAGTTCTGATTTGCGAAATTAAAAATGGCTCCGTGAAGTCACTGTACACATCGTCACATTAACATGGTCGTAGGATATTTCTAGATTCACCTGTATAATAGAAAATCATTATATACATATGTACATAATCAGTTTCCATTATATATCGTAGTGAACGATAATTATTTATGAATTGAGTGAACACATTCCTACCATACTTTTCGTTCATACAGCGCATTTGGTCTATACCGTAGTAAACAATGGCTGAACAAATTCTACGTCCAGTCCAGTCGTACTTTACTGCGATACAGCTCATGTATGCTCTGTAGCGTAGTAAGGAATGTCAATACGCTACCGGGACGCGTTTTTACTAAATATAACGCATTACAGCACAATATTTGATTCTAAACTATATCCAAATAGAGCACACTGCTCCCAAGTCTAACCGATTACAACTCACCGTGAATAAATAAAAAACATGGCACAGTGCAAATGTTCATCATCAACCGATGATGAAAAAAGTTGAAAAGATTAGCAAGTACACATTTTCCTAACCAAAATATGTCTTATCGAAATAATCCAGTCTCTCTTGAATTTCAACTCATTAGCCATACATTCAGAAGATAAAAAATGTTTCATTTAACCGCTAAATAGTTTGTAGTTTGTTTTGTAGATCGTATAAATATAATATTATGACCACATTACCAAATATAAAACTTAAAAAATGTGGTTGCGCTGTTGAATTTCATAGTTAATTTACTTCAGTTGATTCACAACCAAGTCACCAAAACTAGGTGAACAAACAACACATGATAGACATAGCGAAACGATTGAACGGTCACTTGGGATAAACCAACACATGCGATCAGTTCAATCGTTTTGCTATGTCTTATCAAGTGTAGTTTATTTACTTTTGGTGACTTTTGGTTGTGAATCAACTCTAGAGAGTTACCAAAAAAGGCGCCAGACATAATCTGAATTACTAAAAGTTCAAAAACAAAATTCTCTCATAGTCACAAAAATAGATGATGAAACTTTTTGTTTCGTCGTCCCCAGACAAAAATGTATACTACACTGTTCTGAAATGCACCAGTGAAACTGGAGGAGCATTCTACAAATACTCATGTGCTGTGGAAAATTCATTTAATTTACTAGATATTACTTTGTGTAATCCGCTGACGGAAGATGCCAAAAAACGTATCGTTCATGTAGCAGCCGGAGAAAAAAAATATTTCTTTTTTGAAAACATGATAGAATAACCAATCCAAGAAATCAGAGGAACCCTTTACTAAATCAAATGAATAATGGTCAATTTGTACATTTTTTGGAAATTTGAAAAATATAAGGATTAGTAAGTACTGATGCCATTGATGTTTAAAAAAGCAACCAACGACCTCTATTAATGTTGTGATCACCGATTAAAGAGCGCCAATCAACATCCACTACGTCACATAATACAGTATCTATCTCTGTCTGGCGTATTGACTGAGATGACTCTCTCTCTATCTCTCGGAAGGGTAATTTGTCTCCGCCCCGTTTTCGATCATACAGTGAAATTTTCGTTTTTTTTAAATTTATCTAGTATATTTTTGAGTATTCTGAAAAACATTTTTCGTTGATGACTTTCCAATATTGTCTAGAATACGTATATGAAATTTCAAGTCATTTGAAAATGTTTGCAAAACTAACATAAGAAATAATATTATCCTGTATGACCATCTTGGAATTACTATTTCGATTTGCTCATCAACTATATTAATTTTAGGTCTAGAAGAACAAAAGAACGAGGAGGAAAAACTAAAAACAGAATTCGATCGTGTTGCTGAGTTAACACAAAATGAAAACTGTAACACAAATTTAATAGAGAACTCTGTGGAAAATCTGAAGGTTATAAACACAGGGAGTCAATTGGATTCATTTTTAGCTAAAAAAACAATGGATCAGACGGAAAGGAAAATTAATAAAAGGACAACCAACTGATGCACGTAGTAGAAGAAAATACGCCAAAGCAAGGGAGGAAAAAAAAATAGAATATCAAACATCCAATATCTTCTGAATTTATGTCTCGTTACGTGGAATTTGAAAGAGACAGTATTGTTTGAGACATTTTGTTTTGTTTAAGAAAATTTGAGAAAATTTGGATATAAGTATGCACCATTATCTAAAAGCACACAATTTAAACGCCTTTCATCATATCTCAATTGATGAAATTCTTAGACTCGGGAGTGGTGTGCTGTATTCGAGTATAGTTTAGAATCAAATATTGGGGGCGGGTCTTCTGCTGTAATCGGTTATATTTAGTAAAAACGCTACAGGCGTATGTTGATATCCCAGGCAATGAGATGGCTGACAAATTAGCAAATAGAGAGGAGACCTAATATACCCTTAGAAAAGACCTAGATAGTCTTACCTAATATTCGTGAAAGGATATTTAATCCCCTAAACACACAATCCGAGGGGCGGTTGAAAAAAGGGAATATGAATAGCTGATGAGTGAACTTCTAGAAAACAATGGTTCAAATACATCAAAATTCAAGATAGAAATCAGTTAACAATTTGATGCTTATAAGATCAGAGCACTGTTTATCTACGCAACACCTTCATAAAACTGGGACAAAAGATAGCCCACTATACAAATGTGAACAAATCGGAAATTTTGGACACATTTTGTCATCATGCCCAATAAATGAGCTGCGTAGCATGGACCTTATTAAATATTTAAGAAATCGGTTTTGAATTTCCACTGAATCAACAACCATTCACCAGTGATACCGGTATTAAGATATTGATTACATTTTTGAAATTGATGAGATCAAGCTGTGAGGAAAAATGGTATTTTGTATAACAGAAAACTCATCACAAAACTCATCCGGTTAGAATCGACGGCGGAGCAAATGCTGGAGCGCCCCATATCTCGTATCTATGCACTCGCAATTTCACTATTTTACATGTATTGCGCAATTTTGATTATCTGGCCCTGATGATGCAACGGACCAGTTGCGAAACGTTGGCTCATTGATATTGATGTTTAATATATTGTCCAAGAAAAGCTGAAACCTTTTTTCTTCGACAATTATACTAATAATGGACGAAAACCACACTACGAGAAGTTTAACCCTGAGTCTAATATCAGTAACATAATATTGTTCATTCAATGGCTGTAATAAGATAAACGGCATAAAAATAAGGCAGTATCTTGGGATTTGTGGGTACAGGATAATCTTTCAAAAATGTCTGATGAAAATCCAATTCAATAATATGAAAAGCATGGAACTGAAACAACATTTTCAAAACAAGTGGTTTCTTGTTCACTGATAAAAATAAAACAAATTTCAAAAATCGATGCCAAAGCAGTAACATTCAGTCCTTTATCCATTGATGTTACTCCTGGTGTCAATAATTTTAATGACTTTGAAATGACAAAAAGGATTTCCAGCATCATTTATGTTTGGTATCAGAGAAAAAAAAAGGAAGAAAACATCAAAAACATTGCTCCAGAGCACAACCGAGCAAGAATTTGAAGTATCTTTGTATAACACGATCACATTATTATTGAATGATGATAATAATAATAATAATAATAATAATAGAAATTTATTTCCGACAGGCCAAAACCCAGTCAGAAAATTCAAATGAAAAAAATGATGCTGACACCCAGGAATTTTGTGGTTGGCTATTTTAAAAATAAGCATGTAGCGAATCATCCATTTTCTATAATTCGTAGGATGCGCTAATTAATACAAATGCATGTTGAAGCTGTACATGAGCCACTGATGAGCAAATTTGGAACTAAAGCAAGCATTTTCTTCAGATCTTGTTAAATTCTTTGGAATGAATTGTGAGATTCTAAAAATCAGTGATTTTCAAATTAGAATGAAAAATACGAAATTCAAAACAAACTTCTTTTCTACATTACATACATTCTTCAAAATTAGTCGCCTCAAATATCGTGTGAAGACCAAACTTGTATGTTATATGTTTTTTCCTTGAATCAATTGAAAATCTCCTTTTCTTTAATATTTGAAAAGCATCAAAGTAATAACAATTTTACAAAAAGTTTCTAAACCGTCGAAAATTTGGATAAGGACAATTGTTGTTTATAAAAATTCTCCTGCTTTCGAAATAAGAATGTTAACCTCTACAAATCTACAATAATTGAAAAAACAACAAGCAATGATGATAAAATATTTATTAGCAGTAGCTGTACAAAAACGTCTATAATGTACTTCAAGACACAAAAATAAAAATATGACAATCATGCTGTTTGACAAAAAGTGGAAAAATAAATTGAAAAGGTGGAACAAATAACTAAAATGATCTTGAATGTAGGCCCAGCAATTCAGCAATATGTGGACGAACTAGAAGGTGGTGAATCCTGCGTAAGCCAGAAAACAATTCCCAATCATTCTTATGGACGAGCGCAGGCCATCATTATAATTTATGATCGTTGATGGCGACTGGTTGTACCGTGGACCATCGGGAAGTATAGATGTTGAGTAGCTTGTATTTCTTTGGACAACTATAATAAAATCATTCTAGTGTCAGATATTGTTATCGTGACATCAATGAAACCTTTTGTTTTATAACATAGATTGAGGGAAATAATCATCCACTTGGATCTTGAAAATATACAGGTATGCATTAAATACCACTTTTTGATTGACTGGTAATAGGTTCAAAGTTGAAACAATCATATTAGAATGCTTAGCGGCTTCATTTCAACATTGTCTCGTTTTTGATTATTCGAAATTTATCTTTCACACAGTTAGGTGAAAGGCCGCTACAATTAAGCAAGAACAGTGTTTACATAAACACAAGATTCGTCAGTCGCTTTCTTGCCAAACTTTCTAATAATTTAACAAGCATTGACTCGAATGCTCAAATTACTGTCCAGAATCATACCCAAAAATTTAACGTAATTTACATATTTAGAATTTTTATTATTTCTTTCGAGAAAGGGATAGTTAATATCTATAAAAGGTTACAGGGTATCTTAAAATTGATGTCTCAAATTCGAAGAGGTCATGGAGGGAGTTATTTCTGAATACGCACAATATTGACCAAAATTATAGCAACAGTCCATGATTTAATGCATTTAAAAACTTCAATCAATTTGTCGGTTCACGTGTCCTGGCAGTTTTTTTTTCACGAAAAAGTGTAGTGCCCTTTTGATCTAGAAAAAGCTAGCATCATTCAAAAGAAAGACAAACATTATGACTTCCTAAAGAGTTCATAATAATAATTGAACAAAGTATATAATATTAACTCTAGCTATAAAATTTTTGAAAAATGGGTCATTTTTGTCGAGTTCAACATTTTATAGCTAGACTATCCTTTGAAATGTGTAATTTTTAGAAAGTACATAAATTTTGCTAGATGCTAGCCATGAGCTTTCATTGAAGCTGACGAAGATATGGGCCAGAATCAGACGAATCAAAATGAAATCTGAAACCTGATTTCAAGCATACCTAGAAGATGCGACGCAGAGGTCCGGGCAATAAGAGTTTTTGAATTGTTGTCATTTATTTTTTCAGAAACTCTGAAATATCATATAGAAATGATTTCCATCCATAAGCGTAGCTATAAAAAATATCATAAGGTCGATTTTTCAATTATATTCTGCAATCATTTTGTGGCGCAGTGTATATCAAAATATGCTATCGATCTAAGGCCGGACCTTGGTAAACACCTGATTGAACCATGCCAAAGGACTTTTCATCAATCCAATCCTAGGCAGTGCATGTCAGATATTTATGATAGTTTCGATCAAAAATGTTGAGAGCTCACCCAATAATTTCTTATCCAAACGGGTGATTCTAAATTCTTCCATAGTTTATAAAAAAAAATCTATTATGTAATCATGACATATGTATATTTATTTTTTTCTGTTATTTAAGAATTGATTTGAACTGATTCTAGATAATAATATAATGCTTGCTTGAATCAAGATTCTCTGGCACTTCTTCCCAACAAAAAAAATGGCAATTACGTCCTAACTCTTTTCGCTATAAAAGTCGACTGATTGGTCATCAATAGTTCGATATTAATTTGATATTAGCGGTCGCATTATTTAACACAGATATAACAAGGATAGTTTTCGGTATGGAACCTTGTTCATCGTATTTTTTCACGAAAGAAGTATAATAAATTATAACTGACCATAGTCAATCATTGTTTCGCTAATGATAGTTGGCTTAGAAAATAATTGATTGAGTCCTTGTAAATAAAAGGCATTCGTAATTCTTTCCATGGGAAAAAAGATTGAGCAAATCAAAACTGAAATAAAAAAATAACACATTGTCTCAAAATGAACAAATTGCTTAACAAACAAAGCATTATTGGTGTTTGTCGAATGTGAAAGAGAAAACTTCCAGATAACATCAACACATAAAAATTATGAAAACGCTTAATGATTGTCTTCACTGTCTCAAACTATCCAATAAGAGTCAAGGTTATAACTCCTCGTGTCTTCATGTCAAAAGTACTACATTGTCCGTCCCAAGCAATCCAAAAAATGTTTTCTGATATAAACATTAGATGATATCCACAATAAATTTATATGTATAGAGGACCTGGACGCGGTTCACAATCGCTTTTTCATAAACATACTTTTTCTGCTACATGTTCCCACAAGTCTCAAATTTGTCCTAGTATGTATGGTCAATCTGTATGTTAATGTCATATTTCTTATCCGATACAAGAAAATCCTCCCTACATTAAGCACAACAACTTTCACATTCTTTTTGAATTTGAAAATTTTAAGATTGATTGAAGATTGGTTAAAAAATCAAAGATCATAAGGAATTATGATCTTTGCTCATCGCACAATTTTTTTTCTAGTTTGTGGATTCGTTTTTTCTGTTCTACGAGAACAAGATTATCAGAGGTATAATCATTTCCATTTTTGCTTACAATTTTAATTCCATTATTCCAGAATCTTTGTCTTCCAACTTGATAATTGCCCGAATGTCGTTTGTATCTACCGGGATTTGTTTAAACTTTACACCCTACCTAGGGAGCTTATTCTAGTCGCAAGGGAAAAACTTTAAACACGGAAGTTTTAGGATTTATGTGTACACTGTGTCCCATTTTGGTCGAGAATGCAGGGTATCTCAGCTATAGGGAGGTTTTGAACCTCTTATTAATTTCAACGTTATTAACGTATCCCGCTATACTAAGCATGCAAAGAAAACAAAACATTAATAACGGAGAAGACACAAAAAAGAGATTTTGAAACTCGTATTTAACGTTTGACGTTGTGTCATCACCATGTCATCTGTCATCATAGTCATCAGATCTGTTGTGTTTTTGGTTTTTGATGTTTTGATTTTGTGATATTTTCGCTAAATTCCTAGCAGAGCAGCACGAATTATGAAATATGAAGATATTTTGGTCCAAATTGGACCAGATTCAGACTACCAAATGTAAGGTTTACATCTTATTTCACGTCCGCTTGGCAAACGGGAATCATAATAATATGCTACCATCTATATTGAATTTGTGTTCAAAGTTACTTTTGCACCAAATTCAATGTGGATGGTAGTACATAATTCTCGTTAGACAAGCGTAAATCTGTCACTTCCACTTCGAAGTTAAATTCAATGTAACTCAGGCAAAACCACGAATATCATGGGCAAAACACCGACTGGAATGATAAACAGCTGATCTCCATCAACATCAAATACACTGTTGCCAAGCTGTAAAACATAGGATCAGTTTTTGTTGGATATTTAATAAAAAGAAAAGAATCTTACAATTCCAGTGCAACTGTAGTCATTTTTAACAATTTAAATTGTACTTTGTATGTTTCACGATTTCTATGTAATAATTGAATAATACTGTATATCAATATGACAACATGAGAAAATAACCGACGGTTATTAAGCGAACGTTAAGGCTCGGTAGATAACGTAACACGTTATCGGTTAATAACCGATTCGGTTATTTCCAGACATCTGCGCAAGCTCAGAATAACCGGCAACGTTAATAACGGGTCAAATAAGAACTTCAAAAACTCCCTATTAATAAAGTAGAGCATTGCGGTCTTCGCGAACCCGTGCCACTTTTTTGTGAAACTTACAGTGCCGCAAACAGAAATAACCTATATCGTTCCGTTTCTTGGATACAGGGTGAAGACGAAAGTTTGCACTGTTTGGGGTCCTGTCAATCTCGTACACTACTTGACATAGAAAAAAAATAAAAATTGGTCACCGTTTATGACTAACAGCACAAAGTTGTTTTTTTTTCAATGGGAAAACCTGTATTTTTTAACGTCAATTTCTTTCATATTTTTTTCTCATTATACTGATGTGTCACACTTAATATTTTTTTGAGGTCTCACATGTCAAAATTTGAAAATATTATTTTTTACAGGTTTTTAATTCATGTAATGTCGATAAAATTTCCCCCAACTAATGACAAGTAACCCTATATCAATTGTTCAAACCGTTTCCACAACTCACTTACCGTTAACTTTTTCAAAATTTAAATTCAAATTATAAAAGTTATGTCTACTTGAATCTCCGAACGCTCCCTTGGTTCACTTGGTGTTTATAAAATATGTTCAAATATTTAATAACGCATGTTTTATAGACACGTATATAGATTGAAACCATTAAAAAACTATAATGTCTAATCTTGATATCTAGGACCTAAAAAAATATAAAGTGTATAATCAGTATAATCAGAAAAAAATATTAGAGAATTTGACGTTACAAAATACAGGGTGTTCCATTTAAAAAATACCAACTCTGTATTGTAACTCATAAACGGTGAGCCAGAAGTGATGGGACATACGGTAACAGTAGATTCCTCCTTCCGAAAGTTGATATTAACAGAGATACAGGGTGTCAAAGTTGAATTTTAATATTTGATTTTTTCAAAAAACTTTTGACATAATCAAGTTATATCGATGAAATTTGGTATATTATGGAGATTGTTTGACATGCAAAATTCAAATCTGAGCACGGAATTGCTCTTAATTGAAGGAGGCGCCACTTACACGCCTTTCCACTGATTCAAATAGTCAGAACTTTTTTGTACGCTTTCGTCGATTATTTTTTTATTGAAAACATTATTTTTCCATCATGTTTACATGAGAAAGGTATACTTTGTAGAAGTGGTCAAGAGTAACCTTTTTCAAGATATTTGAACTTGAAGTAATCCATGCAATGTGGTTATGAATGCAAAGTTTTGAAAATTAACATAGGAGGCTTTGAAAACGGCGTTATCATGATAATTTTGACATTAGCTTGAATGCTCAATGTTTCTTGGTTTAAAAAAAAAATCTGATTTTACATTTTATTTAAATTTTTCAATTTTTTTTTTTTGTTTTTTTTTTATAAGAAGCATTGAACATCAAGACACTTGTCAAAATTACCGTGACAACGGCGCTTTCGATGTCTCCTATGTTAATTTTCAAAATTCTCCATTCGAAACAACATTGCATAGATTACTTTAATGGCAAATATTCTGAAAAAGGTTACTTCTATCGACTTCTACAAAGTATACCTTTTTTTACGTAAAAATGACGGAAAAATCATTTTTTTATTTTAAAAAAAATGTTCGTGCGTACAAAAATGTTATAACTATTTGAATGAGTGGAAAGATGTTTAAGTTGCCCCCCTACATGTAAGACCCATACTAAGGCGAGATATGAATTCTGCATGTCAAACAAGCACAAATACGAAATTTCATGAAGATAACTTGATTATTTCAAAAACTATTTGAAAAAATCAAAAATCAAAAATCAAAATTCAACTTTGGCACCCTGTATCTCGCTTGATATCAACTTTTGGAATAGACAAGTTGAGGTCGATCGCAATATTTTTGTGTGAGGAATCTACTCTTACCATATGTCCCATTCTTCTGGTCTGCCCCGTATAATATATTATGTTGGTATTTGGTTCAGCCGTTTTTCCGCTATTCAAGTTTAGTTTCATTAAAATTACATTACGTTGATCTGAATTCTATCGTATCTTGGCAACCCAGATCAAGAGAATCCATTTTCTATCTATAACTTATCATACGACAAACCAGTAAAGACAAAGAAAAAAAAGTTCGTCGAAACTTTGGCAAAAGGTACATATGTACGATTCAGCCGACTGGATTTGTGGTTGTGAAGTGTCAAATTTGTTTTACTGTTTTGTTTGTCTATTACTTTCTAAGGACTCGTCCGACTCGTAATGTGGTCTTTTGCCAACCAGGATATTTCAAGGGACAGTCCTGTATTTTAAAAAAATATCCCTTGTCCCGCGACGCTTAACCGAATTGTTCCGTATTTTGTAATGTCATCGCTGGCAATACGAATAATAATACATGAGCGGCGAATATAACACATGAGCGGTGAATAGAACGGAACTTTTCCACTGGAAATGAGGAGAAACTATTTATAAAGAAAAAAAATGCCAGCGGCGGTAAACTTTTTTCCTGTCCCCTGTTGCCGACCCTGATGTTTGACATTTCAAGATAATTGACCAGGAGCCGCCACTGGTAAGATTAGGAATCATAAAGGCACGTCCTCATTGATGAATATTTGCGTTGTGTCTAGCATTTGCCACAAATGAAATCCGTCATGGTTGCTATAACATCCGAGTTATTTGTATACGGGGTAGTTATTTAGATCACGATTCTTTGAAAAAATACATATTTACAAACCAACATTTTTAATAATTGCAATTATGACTTCTGGAAGTTCCTTTCACGTGAGATTAGTAGAAGAGATGAACATTGCATTTTTTTGAAAAGATGACGCAATCAGATTTTTGATCCCTCGTTTCTTTTCTTCGGATGATCAATTTACATTGATGATGGCTCTTGATTGAAGGCTATTACGCGTGGAAAAACATTTTCCGACCATTTGAAAAAATAAATTTGATGATGGTTGCTCGGGGACGAAACGTCAGATCATAAATTTGATGACGCCATTTTGTAAAGGGAATAAAGTGACTGACATTCATTTTGAAATATAAATACAAAAAGGAGCCCATTGTGTGGGTTCATTTCCAAGTTGATGAAAAAGAAGGAGAAAAGTCCTAAATCTCACAAATACTTATATATTGGGTGTTAGATGACCGGTTTTGAAGATACCAAACGATCTTCATCTTGAGACCACTACAAGAAAAAACATAAATCTGTAAGCGTCAAGTAGAAGAATGTCAAAAAAACTTACGTTTTCCCTACAAGAAAAAACAAATTCAGAACGATAAACCAAAAGGGCAACATCAAATCACATAAATAATTTTCACAAACAAATAATTATCACTATAAGCATCTACACACACACTAATTATTTATGACACATACAAAATCGATATAAATAAATAAAATCGTTAATATTGGTAGTGCTATGGCCACCTGTCAATGATAACGTTAACTAGCGGATGCATCGGCATTCCAGGTATCTCTACTTTTAAAAAACAAAGAAAACATGTTGTTGCCATCAAAATTGTGTTGGGCATTCAATGAATGGTTATAAATGCTCTTATATCTTAAAATTTCAAAATTCTCTAAGCTAAACTTAAAACCTTTGCCACAAAAGTGTAAGACGTCAAAATCTTGATTCATAACAAATTGGTGACCAGTCTCTAATATACAGTATATCCCCGGATCGACGCATGAATAGGTGGAAAAATAAATTGAAATTTCATCTTCTGGGGTTGAGACCTGCTTGGATAGAAACTAATTTATGTCATGATTCTAGCTATTTTTCTCACCTATAAGAGATACAACAAAAAGTTATTGAACAAAGTTGTTCAGAATAAAAAACTGAGTTAGAATCACTGATCTAAAACAAATGTGGTGAGGCATGGGCGAAAATATGAGTTTCTGCGTCTGATTCTCGGTCATTTTCAAGTAGAGGGATATGTTCATCATGCGTAGTGGAATTCAATCTATCGATCCGTCCAGATGTTTACTCTGGCGGTCAAGTGAACCAGTCTCGTACTACATCGGTTTTCATTTATTTATTGAAATTATATTTTGGCTTGGGCATATCAAGTAATCTGGACAAATAATTATATCCTTACAATTAATTGTCCGAATAATAGATGAATTATATCAACTGGTATACTTAAATTGTAGCTACTACTCTTTGATTCTTCAATTTTTCATAAAATTCACAATCCGTTTATCAAAATGTAAACACATATTTTTAACACGTTCATTGCTTCATAAAAAATACAAATTATTAGCTTCACTGAAAAATATTATATTATATTATAAGTTCGGTCATGTCCAAATCTCGTCCTAATGACATTATTTGGTTGCAGTGCGCCAAATCCAACTTGCCGGGAAATTTTCGAGTTTATTCACATTTTTCGGTCGTAATTTAGCCATTTCGAGGGCAGCGTTTTGCTCATCCAGTTGTTTAGATCAGTGGTTAGAATGCAACATTTCAAAACCCTCCGCCTACTTAGATTTTTTGACAATATTAGAAAATTTCATCACCAAAAACTCTTTAGATGATGAATTACGCAATTTTGCAAATTAAAAACGAATTTCAAAATAACAAAAAACACAAACAAACCAAAAATATAAAGATTAAATTTATTTTCATGCTATTTTGAAAACCATACAAAATATAAAGAGGGTTTGCAAATTTTGGATTCTCATTCAGTTTTTATTCTCAACAACTTTCTTCAATGACATTTTGTCGTATCTCCGACAGAAGAAGCACTTTACTTTTGCGAAAAAAAGCTACTAGGTGAATTTCCAAGACATGCTTGAATTTTCGAAACTAAAATTATGACACAAATTGATTTCTATCCAAGCGCGGGGCGGAACCCCAGAAGATAAAATCTCAGTTCAAATTTGTTTTGTCTTTTTCACTTATTCATGCGTCGATCCGGGGACACACTGTTTGTTTGGCAAAGAGAAAATCATTAGAATTATTCTTTATACAACGGATTTCCTGTTTTCTAATTCTAATATCAAAATTACGATAAGTTCTACCTACATACACTGCTTCACAACTATGAAGGGTCCCTAGGACAATTTCTTTTGAATAATGAGGATAAGGTCAATGTTTTAGATAAGTCTGGGGTGTATAAAATAAGATGTAGTTGTGATTATTGTGAAGCAGTGAATGTAGGTAGAACGTATCGTAATTTTAAAATTAGAAAACAGGAACATATCCGTTATACAAAGAATAATTCTAATGATTCTCTCTCTAAACTTATATTAGAGACTGGTCACCAATCTATAAGAATCAAGATTTTGACGTCTTACATTTTTGTGGCAAAGGTTTGCCTAGAGAATGTTGAAATTTCAAGATATAAGAGCATTTTTGATCATTCATTGAATGCTCAACTCAATTTTGATGGCAACAATGTTTTCTTTGTTTTTGAGAAGTAGAAACACCTGGAATGCCGATGCATCCGCTAGTTAACGTTATTATTGACAGGTGGCCATAGCAGTAGCAATATTGACGTATTATTTATTTATATCGTGTTTTTATGTGCCATATATAATTAGTGTGTGTGCAGGTGGTCATCTAACACCCAATATATAAGTATTTTGTATTTTTGGATTTAGGATTTCTCTTCTTCTTTTTCAACTGATTTCGAAATATGTTTTTCAAATAAACCTAGAAAAAAATAAAAACTAGTTTACATAATTTCGTTTTTTTTTGTATCCCTGGAAAAAATCGGAATTTTCAAACGACATTTTATCAAGTGAACAAAATGCACAACTTTGACATAGTTCGAGCTTTGCTGTATCTCCAACCGTTTGCAAGATAAGAATGTGTAACATCCTATACAGGGTGTCCCGGAACAACGTCAGGAAACTTGTAAATCATATAACAAAAATTCGAAATCTCAATATTTTTCGAGCTACCGGCACTCAATGATCACTTTTTTTTAGTTATTGATATATTTCGGAGATTTCTTGTCGAATCAAAATGAAATTTGGTACAAAGTTTCACCTTGCTTATCTCTAACGTTCTGTGGAAAAAATGTTTCTCCACTCTGCTCCTAGAGAGCGCTTTACCTGAAATCCAAATAACATATTTTGCATATCTTTTTTGTTTCGACTAATTTCTCAAAAACAAAGATTAGGAAAGGCAAGACAAAATAATTGCTTTTTCCGGGTCGATAAATCTGATCGTTTGGCCGCAAATCGACATTGTACCAACTCATGTGAGAAAAAAAAAATGACATGATAGCAAGAGAATACAAAACAAGAATAACACGACAACAACAAAAACAACAGGAACAACAAGAACAACAAAAAAATATCACGAAAACAACAGACACAAGAATTTGTTTTTCATCTTTTTGTTGTTGTTTTTGCGTAGTTTTTGCATGGTTTCTGTTGATAGTTGTTCGTTTTTTCTTATGTTTGTGCTGTATTTTTCTTGTTATTATTTCATAGAAAGCAATTATTTTTGACATGAGTTATTTTAATGCCGATTTGTGGCAAAACGGTGAGACTTGTCGTCTCAAAGAGTAAATTTGTTGTCTAATCTTTCCCAATCTTTAAAACGACGTATTTGCTTTTGAGGAATTTGTCGAAACAAAAGAGAAAAGCGAAATATGAAATTTGGATTTCAGGTGAAGCGCCCAAGGGGCAGTGTAGGGAAGCATTTTTTCCAAAGAATGTTACAGAGAAACAAGTTGAAACTTTGTACCAAGATACATTTTGATTCGATAAGAAATATACAGAATATATCAATAACTACAGGAAAAAAAAAGATGTTTGAATGCCGGTAATTCGAAAAATATTGAGATTTCGAAATTGCGTTATATGACTTACCACCATCATTTTATCACGTACAATCACCCCACTAAGTTTCCTTGACGCTCCTGTATGTTACAATAATTGTTCAATATTATCAAATATTGTCCGGTAGTATATGTCACTACCGAGCGACTAGGTGGCTGAGTGGTCTAAGGCCCGGTCAAGCGGTTCGCGGTGATCGGGTTCGAGTCCCGAAGTGAGCAGGAATTATTTCTGTTCAACATTTAGTGGTACTCTCACTGGCTAACGTTACTGAGTAGACTGCAGTATTATTAATTACTAACAGTCAAAAAGTTTAAATAATTAGCCTAAATTAATTGGTCCCGCTAGTTCAAATATATAACTAGGTGATGTTCTCCATCATCAACTTAGTTAGAACTGCAATGGTCCTGGGGTTGGCGAAAAGGGCCTTTGAGGCCTTCTCGCCGGGCAGTGGTTTGCCCCCCCACCCATACCAATACCAATATGTCGCTACCGTGTGGTGCTTTTTTTGTATGTAAATCTTTGATTAATGATAATTTTATGAGAATTGTCAGTTTTCTTTCAGTGGTATTTGTCTATTGGAAACTCACCACTGTTGTTATTTGGCCCATTATTAAATCCTCCCTGGTTAAAATTGGGCTCCGATTGGCTTTGCAAATTTCCAATTAATCCCCAACTAGCCTGATTAAGAGCTGCAGCCACCAAAGCAGGGTTCATAGGTAAGGCTCCAAGATTCAACCCTAAACCTAGAGGATTACAGCCACCCTGGTTATTATTCTGAGCACCTTGTCCAGTAATACCTTCAAAATGTTGGTTGGATAAATAGATGGCGTGGTATTTTACTAAACCTCGTACCTAGTGCCTGCAAATTCGGCATATCAATATTTCCACGAGGACCCCCTTGGTTCCCCCAATTTCCTTGATTTGGTGCTGGCGGTCCGTTGTATCTTTGAGGATATATTCCGCCGGAGCCATCGGGTAGTCCTCCAGCGGGCCCTCTGTTCGACATACGCCCATCTCTGGGATCGTAACCGTGTTTCGCATTTCTGGAATCTGATTTTGGTTCTGCGTTTGATACATATACTGATACACCTATAAAAACGTTCGAATGCATTGTACCGTTGAGAATGGCGCTGTGATGATACCTTTGATAATGTGGTCTTCACCGCACAAACTTTGAGCTACCTCAGGGTCTAAGAAGGTGACGAAACTAAAAGCCCTAAATGGTTTTGGGATGAAAACGTCAGTTACTTCTCCAAATTTTCCAAAGTATTCCCGCAGATCATCGGCACTCAAATCTTCGGTACAACGGCCGATGAAGACTTTGCATGGTACTTGTTGTATGAGGCCTTCCTAAAAACAGAACTTATTGCTGGTCGAATAAACAAATATTATTCTCATTTCATTCCACCAAATCGCTTTAAAAAGATAAAGTTCAATACATTTCGAACATATTTTATAAAATCATATAACAAATTTAATAGGATTTTTAAACACCAGGTAGAGTAACGGTATTCATCTGAATTATTCAAAGTTAGCTCTTGTTTAGTTATATAAGTTATGGTTATGTGAAAATGTTGAGATATTCCAAACTAGGCGAAGCCAGTGAATGAAAAAATAAATAACATACAGGTAAATCAAACAAGATGAAATTTTTCTGAGTACTCAAGATTGAGTCTTCCAATAACCTCGCAATTTGCAATCAAGTAAACAAAAAACTAGTTGACAGGATTTTGTTCAAAGCCACGGTGTGAACAGATTGTATCACTGTTTACTGCAAAAATGCAACATCTTGAACAATTTTAAAACTGGTCGTAAGTGGATCCTATGTTTTTTATTGTTACATTTTTGTAAAAGTGAAATATCCCAATAATTTCTATTCTACCCCAAGACAACTCAATGCAATAATTTTTGTCTGAATAATTACCTGATAAACGTAAATCCCGATTCCGGTGAATTCTGATTACTCATTTAACTTTGAAACGTAGTTATTCGGAAACGGCAGAAAAAGAATAGGGTGGAAAATATTGATTAGAAGAGATTAGTTCATGAGATGTTTATAGATTTTAACTATAAAACTAGATTTTTTTAATCAAATCAATCGATCAAAATATACTTTATTGTCAAGATTCAAAATCTGTGGACAGAGCATGGTTAAGTTTAAACATTCATTTTAAACAACTTTACAAATAACTTTACTGTTAAATAGCTTACCTTGGAATTGGGCACTTTAACATCACACCATCTTCCATCAATCATGTGTCTTTGTGCCAAAACCCTCATCTGAGATTCATACGAAGCGAATCTAATGAAACCAAATCCTTTAGATTGGCCATTTTTGGGATCTTTCTTGACCTGTCAACAGAAACATTAGATTTAACAAAAAGCCCGATTTCCACAGCATAACTCACTTGAGCCATTAGAACTTCTCCGAATGCTTCGAAATATTCTTTAAGATTTTGTTCTGCAGTTTTCCATGGAAGTCCCAATACTATCAAATCAGTACAACGTAGTTTCGTTTCGATACGTTTGGTTTTGGCTGTGCTATTCTCCAGATTATCATCACTTTTTCTTTTGTTTTCTAACAAATGCAATTTTCGTAAGGTATGAAACTTTTGAAATGCAATATATATTCTTAAAAAGAAGTTGGGATGTCATAGTTCTGTTAAATTAAAACATATGTCCTTAGAAATTTGAATGTGATTAGCAAATGCTACAAAGAACAAAGGATACGAATAATAACCATGTTATACCTGTATAGACATTCCTATTAGTGTATTTGCTGTCTATGCCTTAGCGTAGGTAGTTGGAAACCTTGACACTTTTTACCGTTTTTGAAACTGAGAATCAGGTCAATCAAAAACTTTAATTTTCAATAGAATTAAAAAAACTTTTACAACTTTGCAAACGTTCCAACATTCCTTTTTTATAATATTTTCTTATTTCAAATCAGCTTATTTAAATCATCCATATCCATCCACCAGCATCATCATTATTATTATTTTTCGGAATAGATCATTATCAACAACATCAACACACTCTGGAAACCTCCGGAATCTATTCAATGTTTGAGAATCAAGAATCAAAAACAAGAGAGATATAGTATTCAATCATCAATATTTTTTGGCAATCAACATTACGACGCTCAAGACAATCTGAGCAGCAATTTGTTAATATCAAAACAAAAGAAAATTGATATTCAAAGTCAAAGGTGACAAAATAAATATCAGGCAAATAATATTTTGTAAACAGTCTTTATGTCAGAATTGCTTTGATGATAAATATTGGTTATAAAAGCGACTTATTGGGTGTATGATGTTTTTGAAAAATGATACATATTTTTAAGAAACTGTTTGCAGCGATTTGAAGATACAATTTAGGTCTACAGTTTGAAAAAAGTTGACAATGAAATTTGCTTTACTTTTTATTACGTGCCGAATAAAGGTATATTACAAAACAAGCTGACCCGACAAATCTCATGCTGCCTCATAATTAATAAATGTTGGGCTAAATGATTTTTTCATTTTTTTTTTTTATTTTTCCGACGTTTAAATAATTATTCGGGACGGAGACATAACAAACATATTAAAATTCATAAAAATCTTCCCAGCGGTTCTTTAGTTAGGATGTTGAATATCTGACAAAATTTCTGGAGTATTTTTATTTTTAATTTTTAAAATCCAAAGTAGAACATAAATATGTATCCAATTTGAACATGATATAACATATAACTTATAACTTTAACAATAGGTCAAGAAAATTGAAGTTATATGTACCGATTATATATTGTAGTTATTTGTGACAAAACAATAGTTGGTTGTCAAATGTCAAATATTATAGTTGCGTTCAGAAATTTATCCTGAGAATAAATGACACATTGAAGAAAAATCAAAATTGTTGTTTTTATTTAATTCCGAGCATTTTCATATTTATTCAACATTTAAACCTTCTCTAGACTTCCACAAATAATTCAAGACCAAAATTAATCAAATCGGTCCAGTCGTTCTCGAGTTTTAGCGAGACTAACGAACAGCAATTGATTTTTATACAGGGTGTCTCTGAAATGACTGAACAACGCTTAACAACAAATTCCTCAAACAAAAATAAGGCGATCTAGGCAAACTTACCTATATCCAAAATTGCTTCGTTGAGTCAAAGACCCAAGACAATTTTGGTTTTTCCTACATTTTTCAAAAACGTGCAAATCGATTTTGATAATTTTTGGTACCTATAGTCTTTGACCATGAAATTCCCTTTTTCTTCTCTACAGCGACGGGTTGTAATTAACCGGAAGTGTTATAAAGGTGACGTCATATGTAGTTATTTCTTTTGATTTTTTTTGGCATTGACTTTTTGATAATTCGGATGATTTTATCTAAAAGTTCAATGTATTGGGGGGTTAGCTGCACAGATATTTTATAATTGATTCACTTTTTTCTAGCATAAATATTTATCGCAGCAAATTTTTTCAAGAGGAAAAAACTTTCTAGAACATTGCGTAACTGGATAAAAACAACTGAATTATCAGAGTCAATTCCAAAAAAAATCAGTAACGTCATACGCAGCTATATCTTTTGAATTTTAATGGAATTGATTTTCAATTCAGACGTTTTTATGAAATAACGCAGTGTACGGGAAAGCTTTTTCCTTTTTTTGAAAAAATTTGCTGGGATAAGTGGTTATGCTAGAAAAAAATTATTCAATAATATAAATATCTCAGATATATATTCAAAAAAAAAAACAAAAGAAATAACTACACGTGACGTAACCTTTACAACACTTCCGGTTGATTACAACCTGTCGCTATAGAAACGAAAAACGTAGTTTCATGGTCCAAAACTAAATACCAAAAATTATCAAAATCGATTAGTTGCACGTTTTTGAAAAATGTATGAAAAACAAATTTTTTTTTGAATCTTTGACGCCCTCTGTAGACTTTAAATATAGACAAATTTGCATTGATCGCCTTATTTTTGGTTAAGGAATTTGTGGTCAAGCGTTGCGTGATGCAGTCATCTTAGGGACACACAATAGAAGTCGGGAGTAGCGGACCAAATTTCAGGAGTGTATTATACAAGCGAAAGCAATTTGAAAAAAATATAAATAAAAATAAAATAAAATCATACACCTGTATATGAACACATGAGGATGTGAAAAAAAAACTCATATACCTAGGTACCTAAGTATGAAAATTAATCTCAAAATATATTAATAAACCTCCAACAAGAAATAGATGAAGGAGTTCATGAATTCCCTAGAAAAACGAAATGCTGAATGGACCAAGTCCCAGAAATAATCAAAAGTCTCTCAAAAAAATATAGTCACGCTTCTTTAATAAAAGGAAGAAGACCTACAAAAACTCATCGAGAAGCTTCATAATGAAATAAGTCACCTCAATATAAACTGTTAAGATAAAGAACTCAACCCTACCATTATTCCATAACGTTCTTTAAGCAGTCTATATTCTGAAAAATCTTTTTCGGCAATTGTAAATGTTTATGAAGATGAACCTGGAGATTAAAATGTAAACGATTTTCATGTGTTTGGTTTTACTCTATTCACCTTCCTTTATTTTGAAAAAATGTATAATAATTATCAAGAAAGGTCCGACAGGATTCGTTAAACAATCTGACCGAACCGAACGTCCGCGTCCTTCTAGAGGGCGGGATTCGGTACCTCAACCGGACGTCCATTCCATACCTATTACCCTATTAAGAAGCTTGTTGTAACTCGATAATGTTCAGGTTGAAACCAAAAGCAAGTATCAAGCTGCTTCTTTATCGTTTTGTGTAAAGTTGAGTAATCAATTTATGAATAATTGATAAAACCAGTTTTCATGATAAATAGCATGAGTCATGTAACAAATGCAACCAATGCTTTAAACGTCTATGCAACGTAACACGTTGTATATTTTGATCATCAATTTCCGCTATACAGGGTGTCCCCCAATGAACGACACAAGCCATAACTCGTCTATTTTTGAAGAAAAAAATTTAACTAAAAATTGTTTGTAAATGATTAGCACGGCTCCCTCTAAAACTTGAAAAAAAAATTACCCCCGAAAAAACATCCCTCAAAAACCACCCCTAGCTTTTTTTTCTCGAATAGCACCCTTGTTATTTTTTCAAGTTTCGAATGTTTATGAGACAACAAAGTCAATGGCATATGAGAAGTATAATTTTCAACACAAAGAGGGAAAAAAATCAATGGAGTAAAAGCAAACAATTAAGGGATGTTTTAGAGAGGGCCTTGCTAATCATTTACCAAACATTTTTAATTAAATTTGTATCTTTAAGCATAAACGAGTTATGGCCTGTGACGTTAATTGTGGAAACAATAAATCGATTTGATCAGTATATCGACTTCAATTGGAGAATTGCGAATCTTATTATACACTTATTCTGGTGAAAAAAGTTTTGTGCATCTCAACTTCTGGGCTATCGCAGGTAAATCCGTGCTTTTGCTAAGAAATTCGTAAAAATACGCATTTTTTGTTCTAAGTAGATGTTCAAATGTATTTTTCCGAAAATAGTACGTCCCAGAAAGTTAGGAGAATACTTTATTTTTGTAGAAAACTCCATATTTTCGAAATTTGTAGGGAAATCTCGAGGAAAAACTACTAAGTCAATCATAAAAATTGCGACAAATTTTTCCCTACCCCGTCCTTGTATTACCCACTCATGAAGGTGATACAAATACAAAGTTTCGGTTCATTACATTACATATACATCACCTTCAAACCCTGTATCTTGAAAATGAAGAGTTTGTGGAAAATAGTTTACATGAAGTTATATTTTTTTTTAGGGCGTAGAATACATGACTGAAATATTGACGTCTAATTTTGGGACAGGGATAAGTTGCTTTCTTTGGAAGTTATATTATATACAGTGTGACCCATTTGTTTTCGGGTCACCCCGACGAAAGTTCACTAATTAACCGATTTTGCTCGAGTTTTTTCTAAATTGGAGAGCTTGAAAAACTGTATCTTCTGTACAGAGTCCAAGGCCTGCAAGTTCCTAGGTGCAAAATTTTGATAAATCACATTAGCGATTTTTTTAGAAAAAATCTATGCACGCCACTGGACTCAGCATACCTCAAAACCAAATTTCACCGAAAAAAAAACATTTATTTTGAGAATGAAATCACTTTATAGTAAATACCGAAGATAATTTGCAATATTCGCAAAAGAATTGTGGATGTATTGAAGGGTGGCTTGGTGAAAATTACCAGAATTTGGTTGTTTTTAATGACCAACTGTGAAGTTTTGGAAACCAATAAATAATCTATTTTCAACTACGAAATAGTAAATACTTGCATAGAATTTTACCAGAAAGTAGGTATTTTCTGGTAAAATTGGGTAAAGGCCCGTTTTGAGAGATGCCGAATCCAGTGGCGTGCAGATTTTATCTCAAATAATCGCTAATGTGGTTTGTAAAAATGTTGCTCTTGAGAACTGACAAAGTATACCTTGGATTTTGTATGAGCGAGGATATTTATGGTGAGAAGATACAAGTTGTCAAGCTCAACAATTAAAAAAAAAAAAACTCGAGCCAAATCGGTCAATTGATAAACTTTTTTCCAGGGTGACCCTAAAACTTAGGGGTCACACTGTATATCTTATGCACGGTAGAGCATCGCTTCATTTAAATATCACTTTAGAGATTTTTTCTGACCTCCACGATCACCATATCTCAAATGAGACTTCTTACTTTAGAGACCGTTAAAAAAAATTGTGTATTCTTTGTCAGTTGTGTCTCGTGCCGAATTGTGAAATCGGACTACAGATAAATGCACACTAATTAGAAACAACCAGCATTCTGGAGATAGTTCTGAACAGTTTCTGTAACTTCTTAGTGCAAGTTGCCATAGCCAACAATGGAATTTTCGACGATTTTTAAAATGACATCTACAATCGATCTTATCAAGCATTATGGATTACGGTACGGACGTGTTTACGCGCTCTCGTTCTTAATCGTCGAAAATAGCCAAAATAATCGTTAAAAATTTGGGTTTTCATACAGTTGTGAGAATAATCAGAATTATATTGATTGTGAGTTATTATTGTGTGAAAAGTGACAGTAACATCGCGGGAAAAGTGAGATTCGTCACCTTATCTTGAAACAGAGGGTTGCACATGAAAAAATCTTGGAAATGTAAGTCATGTGATGCTGTAAACAAACCGAGGAAAATGATTCGTACGGAAGATTTGAGAGATGAGCCCGTTATTATTGGAGAAATGTATTCAACCATACAGTTTTTAGCTAAGAAAATGAAGGAGTTTACTGGAAAAGTAGACCTTTTGAATGGTAAAGTTGATGAATTGTTGGAAGAAAATCACAACCTTAAAGCTGAAATTGAATGTTTGAAAACCGCAAACTCATCTGTCGCAGTTTCTTTGTCGCCAACGTCTAATGACGCAAGTTATGCAGCTGCTACTAAAACCAATAAAATATTAGTGATGTAGGAACTCAACAAAATATCCAGCAAGTTAAAGAGTACTCGAGAAAAAATGTGAATCCAACAGATATTGGGGCTGGTTTAGCGATGGGACGGCAAAAAAAAATGGATGCCTCATTTTAAACTGTGGTGATGAGGAGTTGTCGAACATTCAATCTCAAATGAGCAAGCTGATAAAACAAAACAAATGAGATCATCAACACAAATTCAAAATGGCTACTATTACGGAGAACCAGGGTAACTAACAATCGGTTCAATGCTGTCTTGGAGGTTGATGCCAGCATGATTATGGAGAAGCAGAAACTCAACATAGGATGGAATCGGTGTCCAGTTTACCCTGATTATGAAATTGTCCGTTGCTACAAGTGCTGTCGCTATGGCCATATAATAAAGGATTGCAAGGAGAAAAAGGTCTGTGCTAAGTGTAGTGGTGAACATGATGTTACTGTTTGTACAAATAATGTGAGTAAATGTTCAAAGTGTATTTTAGCCAATGATAAGTATAAGTTAAATTTAAAGGTTGATCATGTCGTATGGGATGTTAGTAATTGCGAAACTTATAAAAATATTGAACGGAGTCAAAGAAATAAGATCACTTAATAGCAATCAGATTGACCTGGGCTCGGGTGTTGTTTATTTTAACTGTCAAGAGTTCATGAAAAACAAGGACAATGTTGTCATTTTAATCAATAATTGGAGACCCATGTTGGTTTTACTTTCTGAAACCTATGTTTCGGAGGATGTTGATTCAGTTGAGCTTGAAATAAATGGATACAAACTGGAACAAACGGTGACCTCTAACAAAAGAACAGGGGGAGTGACGGCTTTAATAGGGTCTGATTCACATTACAAAATTAAGAACATTCAATGTATTGATAACTATGTATGGATACTCCCACTGGAATTATCTGTGGCTGGCAAGAGGTACTTATTTGGTGTGTAATACCACCCACCGCAAAAGGAAAACTCAAAATTTGTCGATTTTTTTGCGGGCTTTATGAACCAATTGGCTGAATTTGATGACATCAGCTATGTTATGGGGGACTTCAATTTCATTCAACTTGTTGAAGGATACTTTTCATGGCACAAAAATACGAAATATCATATACTCCAATGGATTACACCAAATCGTAGATACTCCTACAAGAATCACAGAAAGAAGTCAGACACTAATAGACTAGATCATAACTAAATGGTAAACATACTAATCACAAAGTTCATCATACCCCGAAGATTAGTGATCATTCTAGTCTCACTGTAACATTAAATGATAATATTCATAATAGTGCTACAGATATGATAATGTATCGAAGATCAATGAAAAATTATGATGTCAACACAATCCAGGATTTTCTCACTGATGCTCCTTGGAATAGTTCCCACTCTGACGTGAATCTACTCGCTGATCTTTTTGTTCAAAATATGATAAACGTTCTCGACAAAATGTGCCCTATAACCAAAGTATATTTTAAACAAAAAATGGATAAATGAAGAAATTGAAGAGATGATGAGAGAAAGAGATATTCCTTATAAAGAGCTATTTGGACCGATAATCAAGAATGTTGGAATGAATACAAATTCTTGAGAAACTCAATAGTGCACAAAATAAGGACAGAAAAGGAGAAATATTTCATTGGAACCATCGATGAAAATAAGTATAACCCTAAAGAACTCTGGAGAAACCTTAAAACACTTCTGCCAAATAAATAACACAATCTGCCTGAGGAAATAACTTTTGAGAAGAAAACATTTGATGAAGAGAGGTGCATAGCCAATAAATCCATGAGTATTTTATCCACAGCATTGACAATATAATATTCCGGACCCTGTAATAAAGTATATCGTAACGCCAACTACTCCACGTATTATTTTTTGCAAATTTGAAAATGTCACATTGCAAAAGATGAAAAAAAAACTGAAAAATGTTGGGTGTGGTGATAATGGAATATTCGGGAATATCTAAAAAAAAACTCAATGATGCTTGTTCTGTAGTTGGAAACCGACTGGAACCGACTTATCCACTGGAACATTCCCGGAAACCTGGAAAATTTCAACAGTGATACCCGTTCCCAAAGTCCAGAGTACCAAACAACATCAGGATTTCAGGCCAATCAACACTGTCCCTTCTTATGAGAAATTGCTTCACTGCGACAAAAACAACATTTTAGTTCCTAACCAGTCGGGATTCAGGGAAAAACACTCATGTGAGTCAGTGATTGTAATATTTGTTATGATTTAAGAAAAGCTATGGATAAAGTCAACATTATTTTAGCTGTGTTTTTAGATTTTAAGCGTGCGTTTGAAACTGTAGATAGGTCACTTTTGTTATGTAAATTGAGATCAATTGGTGTTGAAGGTACTGTTTTGAAATGGTTTGATGATTACTTGTGTAACCGTAGTCAAAGAGTGAAAATTAAGAATACTGTTTCGGATTCTCTTATTGTCAAATGTGGAATTACCCAAGGTACAGTACTAGACAATCTGAGCAGCAATTTGTTAATATCAAAACAAAAGAATATTGATATTCAAAGTCAAAGGTGACAAAATAAATATCAGGCAAATAATATACATTTTAGTTCCTAACCAGTCGGGATTCAGGGAAAACTCTCATGTGAGTCAGTGATTGTAAATATTTGTTATGATTTAAGAAAAGCTATGGATAAAGGCAACATTATTTTAGCTTTTTTTTTAGATTTTAAGCGTGCGTTTGAAACTGTAGATAGATCACTTTTGTTATGTAAATTGAGATCAATAATTGGTGCTGGAGGTATTGTTACTTGTGTAACCGTACTCAAAGAGTGAAATTTAAGAAAACTGTTTCGGATTCTCTTATTGTCAAATGTGGAATACCCCAAGGTACAGGACTAGGTCCATTACTGTTCCTTATATATATTAATGAGATTGTTAAGGTAGTTAATAAATGTGAAGTCGTACTATTTACAGACGACACTATGTTGTACAGGGTGTCCCAACGATAGAGTAAAGTAGGTTTTATCATATAGGATATGAAAAATATCAATATCAATATGCGTCACAGGTTAGGGGTGTAAATAGCGCACATTCTGAAAATATTTGGAAACATACAGCTTGCGTCACAAAAGTATGGCACGAAAAAGTATGATTTTTTTAAATGGAACCCCCTGTATATTAATTGATATTTCAATTCTTTCTTCAATTTGGAACAAAAATTGTGATACAACTTATGTCATTAAATTCAACCGTTATCGAGATATCGCATTTTAAAAGTGGCATTTTTGCAACTTTGATATGCTATAAAACTCAAACTATTCAAGTTCGAGGAAAATGGTTTGCACTTTCCTATCTTGACTTTTCAAGAGCTCTTCTGTCATTTGGATAGAAGGTAACGTCAACTGTCAACTTTTTTCGGCACATTTTGACATTTTTTCACAATAATTGATTTAATCTCCTTGAATAGCTCTTGAAAAGTTGAGATAGGAATGTGCAATCCATTTTTCTTTAACTTGAATAGTTTGAGTTTTATAGCATGTCAAAGTTGCAAAAATGCCATTTTTAAAACGCGATATCTCGATAACGGTTGAATTTAGAAACATTAGTTGTATCACAATTTTTGTTCCAAATTGAAGAAAGAATTGAAATATCAATTAATATACAGGGGGTTCCATTTAAAAAAATCATACTTTTTCGTGACATACTTTTGTGACGCACCCTGTATGTTTTCAAATATTTTCAGAATGTGCGCTATTTACACCCCTAACCTGTGACGCATATTGATATTGATATTTTTCATATCCTATATGATAAAACCTACTTTACTCTATCGTTGGGACACCCTGTACGTTGTTGGAAAAGATTTCAATGAAATGATAGACACTTTAAACACCGAAGGGGACAAAATTTTCAAGTGGCTTTGTGCTGACAAACTGAGTATTAATACCAGTAAATCAAAATTTTGTATATGTTACAGTAAATGTTAGAAATTCAGTGAAAGCTAGCTTTTACTAGTTGATGCTAGCAATTACTTGATCCGTTAGGAAATGTTAAATTTTGATTAATATTGTACACTGTTACTAGTGAATGTTGGAGAAACTTTATCAAATCAACTTTTACTGAAAGCAGTTAGGAAAAGTACTTTTTAAAACTTATTTCCGCCTTTTAACTAACTCAAGGTGCACGGGGCACTAAATGATGTCGCTCACGCGACTTCAAAATGTTTGCCAAACCCAAACTAACCCAGACTAATCCCTACTGAGAATACTTAAGTATTTTCTATAATACAGTATCTGAACAATGTTCACATTGTACACCTGCGATTCATATAACTCTCGTATTTTCCAGAGCGTCTAATCTGTCGGCGAATTCCAACTCGGACCAAAAAGGATATTTATAATTACGATAATAATTTTCAGTGTAGCAGCTTTCACTAGAAAAGTTACGTGAATGCTAACAATTGCTAGTAAAAGTATGATGAAGTCGATCGAATTCAACTTTCACTAGCTAAATGTTTCCAAATCAGGAAAAGCTCACTTTTCCTAGTAACAGTTAGCTTTTACTGATTACCAGGTTTTACTGTGACATATACATGGTAATAAGTCCAGGTTGGCTAACGTTAATGTGCAAAATATAAATATTGTGATCAACCACGAAAACATTGTGTATGAAGAGAGAGTTAAGTACCTTGGGATAATATTGGATCCAGATTTAAATTTTCATCATCACGCCAACTACACTCCCCGACAATAAATTCCGGACAAGAATTATTGATATGCCTATAACTTTTTTATTTGTTGTCCGATTTTAGTGAGATCTGTACTAGAGTGTAGCCCTAAGTCTTGAGATATTACCCTTGATTTTGGTTTTGGAAAAATATCAAGGGCTTGGTCACTATACAGGGGGGGAACAGAAGCTACTTTTTTACCCCCAAGTTTTCAACACCCTGTGGAAAAATTGAGCGGAAATATCTAGCTGCATTATATTCTGTTGTGAAGTGTGATCTTTTCTCAACAGAATGTTTTTCAGGTCATGTCAATATCTGCTTTTTTAAGGAAGATACAGATGTTTAAAGAAAATGCTGCAGTTTCTCGATATTTTATCAACAATGAATGAAAACATTTTCATAGACTTGCATGAACAAAATGTTCTCAAATTAATAGCGCGTATTGTCACATCGTATCCCTATGACTGCTGCCATGCGAATGGCATGCTTTTGATGCCTCTTTAGGAATATTTGTTATTTTTCAAGAAGGGCTTCTCGCAAATCAGGCAAGATTTCCAGATGTCCATAGTCATGTCATGTGTTTGATTTCCCATTTTCAATTAATACAAGATCTGTACGGCCATGTAGTTTAACACCAGTCCATACCATGTTACTACCGCCTTCAAAAAGTTTTCGAGGTTAACAATTTGTCCAAAATGGAACATTGGGTAAATTGGGACAATATGGAATTTTAGAACATTTGTTCATGCAAGTCTATAAGAATGTTTTTATCCATTGTTGATAAAGTAACGGAAAACTGCAGCATTTTCTTTGAACATCTGTATCTTCTTTAGAAAAAGCAGATATTGACATTTTGTTTAGAACAGATCGCACTTCACGACACAATAAAATGGAGCTTAATTTTGCCGCTCAATTTTTCCACAGTGTGTTGGAAACTTACGAGTAAAAAAGTAGCCTCCCTGTATAATGACCAAGCCATCAATATTTTTCGAAAACCTTAATCAAGGGTGATATCTCAAGACATAGGGCTAAACTTTATGTAGGTCTATAAGAATGTTTTCGTTCATTGTTGATAAAATATCGAAAAACTGCAGCATTTTCTTTAAACATCTGTATCTTCTCTAAAAAAGCAGGTATTGACATGTCCAGAAAAAAAATTTGGTCAAGAGAAGATTGCACTTCACAAGCAAAACATGATAAAGATGAATTTTGACGCTCAATTTTTCCACAGGGTGTTAAAGACTTGAGGATAAGAACGTAGCCTCCGTTCCTCCCTGTATAATGACCAAGCCATCAGTATTTTGCCAAAACCAGAATCAAGGGTGATATCTCGAGACATAGGGCTACACTTTGGTAAACATTTTGCCAAAATCGGTCAAAAAATAAAAAAGTTACAGGGATATCAAATTGACTCAAATTATTCTTGTTCGGAATTTATTGTCGGGGAGTGTATATGATAAGAAAATTCTCTTAAAAAGTCGTTTTTATTTCTCAAGCGTGTCAACAACTTTCTACTTATGCAAAATTGACGATATATAATGCTATTGCATCTCCCCACCTCCAATTCTGTTCAACCATTTTATACAGCCTGCCAGACTATAAAATCAATGAGATCCAAAAAATTCAAAACAGAGCTTTAAGGGGATTCATCCGCTCAAAAAATAAAAAAGTTACAGGGATATCAAATTGACTCAAATAATTCTTGTTCGGAATTTATTGTCGGGGAGTGTATATGATAAGAAAATTTTCTCAAAGTCGTTTTTATTTCTCAAGCGTGTCAACAACTTTCTACTTATGCAAAATTGACGATATATAATGCTATTGCATCTCCCCACCTCCAATTCTGTTCAACCATTTTATACAGCCTGCCAGACACAACCATTTTATACAGCCTGCCAGACTATAAAATCAATGAGATCCAAAAAATTCAAAACAGAGCTTTAAGGGGATTCATCCGCTCCAAAAAGCACTGCTAGCAAAATAAGTTTTCATAAAGTCAGCCCGCGGGCTGACGTGATGAAAACAGACAGTAGGTATTCATCACGCCGGCAACCAAGTAACTAAGTAAACATTACGCCTCAAAAGAGATGGGTATAGATGTTGTTCGAAGACGATGGCAATTTATTGTGAATTACATGAGATTTTGTGGAAGGTTTTACTGATTTGTGTTTAATTATATCAAACGGAGATTGTCAGAAATGATCTCAGAAAGGTTCAATTTAGTTAATACACTAATTGAAGTAAGGATAGTCAAGCTATAAAATTTTGAACATGGCAAAAATGACCCATTTTTGAAGAAATCATGCAAAATTGGTAATTTTTGCCTAGTTCCAAATTTATAGTTTGACTATCCTTTGTGAAATTGTGAAATTTTCAGGGAGTACATACTTTTTGCTCCTCTTCCGAATAGTGCTAGTCATTTTTATCAAAAGTTACTAAGAAAAAAGTTAGGAATGTAGCCTTTTTGATTTTTTTTTAAAATCCCCATCACTTCTTTGAAAACTGTTGCAGGATCAAAGTTTCATCAAATTTTAGTGGCTTGCTTTAATTCAGACCGGTACTGTTAATACTATAATTACCAACATTTTGTTATTAGTATTTTTAGTATTTGCTTCAAGCATCAGCTTATACTGAAAAGTAGATGCTAGTGCTAGTAGTACCTACTACTAAGCATGTACTCATTTTTATTAATACCACCCATTTGTCTTGCAAGTAACTAGTCCTAGTAACTAACCCATTTACTATACCAATGTTAACCTTTCAAGGTGGTTTGGTACATTTTACTGCGTTACTTTTGGCAGCTTCTCTTGCCGATCGCATGTTACCGTCAACAAGTCGAACAATTTTCATTTATGATTTATGATGGAGAAAACAAAGGTAAAACTGGAATGCCGTTTTTGACTTTAATGTGTTATATCTGACAAAAAAAAACAATAATTTCTCAAGGACGACTAGATTTGAAGATAAAGCTGAAACAACTAGAACTAGAACTAGACCGGCTCATTTTGACAGATGCCGAAATCAGCGGCGTGCACAGATCTTTTTCTAAAAAAAAATCGCCTGAAAAAACTGATTATTGAAATTTTACTCCTAGAAGAGGTCACAGTGATCATTGGAAAAATGACCACGGTGATACAAATATCACCGTGGTCATTTTTTCTAAAAAGGTGCTGTTTGGCAAGCTGTACAGTTCAAAAAAAGACCCGGATCACTATGTTCATAAATGAATATAGGGGCTATACAGGGTGTCCTGATTCACGTATACAGGGAACCGTTTTCGACATAATATCTTGAATTTTCTGTCAAAAATGAAGTTTACAATAATTAGCAACATTTTTTTCTATAGCCTTTATGATTTGATTTGGAATGGATTCGTTGTCAATATGGAGCAACTTTAGTATACTGAGTGGATATTTTGATTGTAAATCACTACAAAGTGAGCAAAAATGAAGTACGAGAATTGAATTGAAACAAAATGTAAAAAGTCAATTTTTTCAAAAAATACAACCCATTTTCATAATTTTATCTTATTAAGCATTATAAAAGAGGATGACTTTAAACCCCATTTTCGGCGAATTTCGCGGTTTTTTGACGTGATGTGTCAAATCGAGTATGAGAAAAACCTATACCTACAGGGTGTTTCATTAATATTGCGAAAAAATTCAGGGTGAGTTTCCCCACTTAAAAATAATAAGAAAACTTCATATAAAGGTGTGTCCGGAAATGCTTCGTTACAGAGCTACAGGGTGTTGAAGTTTTATTTTTATTTTTGTTTTTTCTAAATAATATTTGAACCAATGTATATATTTCCATAAAAATCGGTATTTGAGGGTTTCTTTTTATGCGGAATTCGAATTTTATCTCAATTTGGCTCCAACTTGTAGAGGGCGCCACCTGAACTCATTTGTCCTGACATGTACAGCCATAACTTTTTTGGATGTAACCGTATGACATATTCGAGTGAAAAAACATATCTCTCCTTTATTTTTATGCAAAAAAGGCATACTTGTTAGAAGTCGCTACGTGGAACCATTTTCGAGATATTTGGATTTGAAATAATTTTTTAGTCCACGAGATATAAAAACCAAAAAGGTAGGGTTCAAAAAATCAAAATAGTCCTAAAAATAAAATAGGTATAATTAATTATTTATCCATTTGAGTTCGTTTATTCAAGTTGGAACGATTTTTTAAAGAAATCAGGAAAAACTTGATACACGGACCAAAATCGAAAAGGCCTGGTCGGCATGATGTTGGTCCACATTCCCGATGACGAAACTTTTATTCATGAAAGAGCCCTTTCGCTTCTGGCCGACATGTATTTGGCACAGACTTTTGGCTGGCCGACATATTTTTTTTATGTACTCGTTACTAGCAACAATGTCATATAGTTATTTTTAACATCCCTGATGACGAAACTTTTTTTTTTTTTAATATTGCACTAATTATTTAGATTAATAAAGCACAGGATTTGCCTGGCCGACATGGTGGTTCTACAGAGGGACCCATTTCAAAGCGGACCACCTTCATAACTTTTTAATTTATTGATCGATTTTGGCGATTTTTTTTTGAAATGTAGAGAGGGGAAAGGTGTATTTTGAGGCCATACTCGCCCAGTTTTTTCCAAAAACCAAGGCCTACTAGAGCATATTTAGAGGCTGACAATTCCAGAAAACATATAAGTAATTTTTTTAGAGAAAATCTGCCAGCGCCACTGGATTTTTCATCCCCTGAAATGGACTGTACCAAATTTCATGAAAAAATATTCAATTCAAAAATATTATTTTTGTGTGTATTTGTTTTCTATTTTTTTTTCGTCAGTCTCGTTTGTTTGTTTCCATTGTAATTTGACATGAGAATATCTATTGAAGGTTTATATTTAATGTTGTTTTTCTGATAGACTTGCTAACGCAAGAGTTTCGAGGTAAAATACTTCTTGGAGCATAAAAACATTAATCGTTAATTTTTAATATTTTGTCATGAAATTTGGTACAGATCCATTTCAGGGTATGACGAATCCAGTGGCGTAGACAGATTTTTTCTAAAAAAATCGCTAATATGGATTCTGGATTTTTCAAAATCCAAAATATGATCTACTAGGCCTTGAATTTTGAAAACAAATTTGACGCCGTCTGGCCTCAAAATAAACGTTTCCACTCTCCACATTCTCCACAAAAAATCGTCAAAATCGCTCCATAAATAAAAATGTTATGGAGGTGGCCCGGTTTCAGATGTGTCACTCTGTATATGCCCCGGTCGTAAAAAGTACAAACTTCTTCCTTAAACTTTTTTTCCACATCCCTTATGATGAAAGTCCCAATGTCGTTGGCCTCATACTATTGTGTACAGAACCACGTTCAGTATTCGGGTATCATCATTTCCAGAACCTTTCTTCCTTCCCTTTCAAATTATGTTCAACACAAATTCCATTGAGTTCAAGTTTCGTCCCTGTAAAATAACATCGTCGGGAATTATTACAGGTACGTTTCTGATTTCAGCATGTTTCAAAATGTGAAGGGCTTTCTGTCTTTCTTGCTTTGTCCAATCTCGTTCTTTAGCTCCTATTATATTAGAAGGATTTGTAGGTTAACCAAATATGAAGCTTTAAAACATGTTTGTCATGTGTTGGGTTAGTTCAGTAGGGGTCAACGTGACCGCGTCGGTACAGTCACGTTGCCCCCCAGTGAATTTTCGTTGGTTCCTCCAAGAGTATGAGATAGTCAATGGCCAGTCTGAATAAAAATAGAGCTTTTGCTTGTAGTAGCTTCTGCCCTGGCTTTTTGCTTAAAATAGTGTGAATAACCTTTCACTTTTACTCACTATTAAAAGGCAATTTGAAGCGTTTACTCATATTTCAAGAAAATGAGCTCGAAATCAACTTTTCAGCATTTCGACAACTTTTTTGTAAAATATATACATACAGGGTGAGTCCGAAATAACTGTTCGCCATAGTAAATAGATCATATTTAGTGGGATAATCACTGTATGTACAGGAAGACACACATTTTCTCCGCAAACGTCTTGTTAAAAAAATACATTGTTACAAATTTGGGAATATTTCGACTTTTTGTCGGTAGATTCAAAACGCCTCAACCGACTTTATGAAAATATCCTTGGGGATAAAGCATTTTTTAAAAATTTGTTGAGTTCAACTTTTCCAGGACTAGAGCGACTCTAATTTTTTATTGAAAGAAAAGAGTGGTGCGCCACTGGTTTTACACAAAATGTTTTTTCAATTTTCCGTGCAGTTTTTAATAAAAAAGAAAAGGCGTTTGGAATATTGGAATCTGCAGAAAACATTTCTTTTCCAATATTGTAAGACCCTGCATTTTCTTAACGAGACGTTTGCGGACACATGTTTCTATACAAAAAGTTATCTTACTATGCTCTATTTACCATGACAAAATGATAGAGCTGATTTTTATATCAACCATAGAATGGTAAGACCCACGCGACGAGAGTAAACTTTGAAGCAGTATCATCGCTGTAGGCAAATGAATGATAAAGAAGTCGACAGATCGTTGGAGAAAGTCCTGAAAAAATATTCGACTAACCTTGGATGGTCAATATTTTAGAAAACTACCTACGACATCATTAAGCAAATCGCATGTACTCAAAACTAAAGAAGCTTACAAAAAATATCCACTCGAAACTTGAAACTATATGGGGGTCCGGAAAGGTCATCTTGAAAATAATAAGGCTTATACAGACAGCGAAAATAATGATAGTAGGTACTTAATAAAAAATTATTTGATATCTGATTTCGTTATAGTTTTATTGTTATTCACCTTGGAAGTGGGAGTTTGAAAAATTACTTACTTTTATTTAAAATTAATTAACGGTTTTTAAGGTTTGATTCCACCTCGGATTACACCATCATTTTGCTACAAACGAGGTATTGTTTGTTTCTAACGTTGCCTTGTTGGGCAAGAAACAAATGTTCCCTCCCTCGTCCCTGTTTTAGAAGCTGACATAGCTTCAGTTCTAAGAATCTGTTCGCCAGCGACAAAAAACGTCTGATGATGACTTTCCTCCTTAAGGTTGGATTTTTCAGGATTTAAACGGTATGTTCTTGGTTTAAGTGATCATTCCACACAGTGCATGGAGATTCAGTCTGATTTTGAAAATTACTTTATTCTTATTATCCTGTAGCTCTACTTCTCTTTTGGAGCGATAATAACAGAACTACTTAAAGGTGATGATAGATACAATTGTCTTTTTTATTTTTGCTTTTTTACATCATTTCTTCACTGTCTCCCTCGCTGTCACCTTACAGCGACAAACAAAATGGAAATCACCCAACTTTGCACTTCAAAGTCACATTCTGCTCGCAAAAAAGTCCTAGATAAGAAACTTTCACATTCACTCATGTTTAATATACTTATCAAGATACTTATTCGAAAAAAAATTCAAATGAGGATTTCGAAAGTATCGACGTTGGATGTTGGATGAAAAAATGTCCCTGAATAATTTGAAAGATTTATCGATATGACTGCATCTTTTTGGGCAGGTGAATACACAATATGCTTTTGATTCCAAAATTCAGGTTCTCATATCAGCAAAACTAAATCTTCAAATATTACCATCCCCTAGCGCTCGAATTATCCTCAAATTGTGCGTATCATAATGTACATTTTGCAAAATATTTTATGTTTAGGTATGTAGCTTTTTCAAATAAATAAGTACAGAGCTTTCCCGTATATTTTTGCACCCCACCTGGAGAGTTTATTTAAATGAAGTAAATACAAAAGATTCATGTTTTTTTATACAGTTTGAGAATGTTTAGGATAAAATGTAAAAAAAATGCTAACTGTCAAATATTGACAGGTTGACGATTTGTTCAAATCGAACACCCTGTATATTATTTCAAATTTGTATAGACATTTTTCATCTGATTTAAATTATACAGGGTGATTCCTGTAAGTGTGTCATGCTTTCGTGGAATGATGGAGGACTTCGAAATATTAATTTTGATATAAGTAGCACACTTTGGGTCGGAAATGCCTCTTACGCATGATACAGGGGGTTAAGGTTTTTGAAAAATTAAAGATGTTCTTCAATAGTTTTTCAACAGTTGAAAGTATCGTTACAAAAATTCATTATAGGCGTCTACCTAACAGAGACACTTCAAATGTAAAGAGGAGAGGTTTTAGTTTCAACCAGTGGCGTAGATGTCATACGCATCGGCTAATTTTTTCAACATTTTTTTTTTTTTTTCATTTCCGACCCATAGTGTGCTATATTAAAATCAATATTTCAACGTAGCCCATAATTCCCCGAAAGCATGACCAACTTACAGGAATCATATTATATCGTATATTTGTGATATTTCATAATTTCATGCATTACTTTTTGAATTATGATGAAATGAATGTCACATACATATTATTTAGCCATGATAAAGACCATAGCAACGAGTCTAAAACAATCAGTTTCTAGGTGAGCTGCAAAAATATACGGGAATACCCTGTATAAAAGTAAGTATGTATCTCGGTATTTACACACAACCAAACTTATATGGAATCACCTATTATTTTTATCATTTATAAGGCGTAGTTTTTTTTTTAATTTTCAAAATAAAAGTCACTCTTTACCAAATATTATATTACAAAAATAAATCACATATCAATGAAAAAAGGATTAAATAATATAAAAAATAAACTTGGCCGTATTTTTTTAATTTGTAAAAGAAAACAAGATTTAAAATTCCAGTAATTAAAAAGCAAAGAAAAAGAAAATAAATTGATTTTAATGATCGGTGTTGCCACCTCTAGTTCTTATGCAAGCTTCAATTCGCATTCCTATTAAATTGTCAACATTCTCTTGGGGAATCTTTTCCCATTCTGCTAATGCTGCTTCAATGAGTTGTGCGATATTTCCTGGATTGACCCGACGAGCTCTAACCCTTCTTTTGAGCTGGTCCCACAAGTTCTCAATGGGATTCAGGACGAGCGAACATGCGGGCCAGTCCAAAACTGTGATACTGGTAGGTGGAGGTGCATTATCTTGCATAAAGATGAAATTATCTCCAATTGCTCCTCTCCAAAGTCTAACTATAGGTTCTAACACTAAATCAACATACCCGACTTAAAAGTTTGGTGAAGTGGTAACAAAGGAGTTTTTGCTCCCAGCATAATACCTCCCCAAAACATTACACTTCCTCGTTTATATTTTGGACAGATCTGGCAGCCTGTAGTCTGGCTTGTCTTCCTGGAGCTCTAAGAACACGAATTCGACGGTAATCTGATTTAAGGCCAATTCTCGTCTCATCAGAGAATAGGATATTTTGCCAATTTTCAATTTTCCAGTTTTGATGATGTAAGCACCAAGTTAGCCGGTCAATTTTGATTTGCCTGGACAACTGTGGAACCCGTAACTCTCTCCTACTATACAACCCTCGAGCACGAAGTCTTTTTCGTATGGTTTCTACGGAAACGTTCACACCTGTGGCTTGCAGAAGTTGTCGTTGCAGCTCTGGATTAGAAGCATTTGTATTTCTTCTTGCAATTTGGCTCACAAACCGGTCCTGTTGTTCAGTTGTAACCCTTCGACGACTTTGCCTGTGTCTGTTCTTGAGGGTTCCTAATTCTAATTATCTGCGATACGTTTTTGAAACAACACCTACTCTCGCTGATACGACCCTTTTGGACATTCCTTCTTCAATGAGAGCAATAATTATTCTTCCCCTCTGCACATCGGTTAATTCAAAATAAGGCATCTTGCTACTGTTTTAGGTCGAAATAAAATACCCTTAAAAAAGTGATTTTGGTACTGAACAGAAAATTTAAGAGATACGCAGTCGCACCTATTTTATTTTAATGTTTATGTTGAAAAATAACAATAAATATCCTTATCTTCAACTGGCATACCAATTTTTTTTCTTACAAAAATGTTAGTCCAAATGTTAGTCCAAAATACTGGGTGATTCCATATAAGTTTGGTTGTGTGTATATTATGGAATATGTAGTTATAACTCGATGTATAATGACCTGAACACAATAAAAAATAATTATCGATTTTGGTTTGAACGATGATGATAAGCATTGAAACGCTCAAAAATTGATTCAAAGAGAGGGTTGCGTTGATTTAAATCGCTATTTTAGTTAGATGATTTTTTTAAATCGATCATTTAAATCAAATGCGGCTAGGTGGCTGAGTGGTCTAAGGCGCCATTCGACAAAAGTCACCGGAGAGGTAGTACGCGATGATCAGGTTCAAAACCCCAGGTGTGCAGAAATTATTTCTGTTCGACATTCACAGGTACTCTCATTGGCTAACGTTACTGAGTAGACTGCAATATTATTAATTGCTGACAGTCAAAAAGTTTAAATAATAAGCCTAAAATAATTGGTTCTGCTAGTTCAAATATTAACTAGGTGATGTTCTCCTTAGTTAGAACTTCAGTGGTCCTGGGGTTGGCGAAAAGGGTCATTAGGCCTACTCACCGGGCAGTGGTTTGCCCCCCACCCATACCAATACCAATAAATCAAATGTTTAAAAAGAATTATTCTTCCTTCTTTGCTTCCATTTTTGTTAAGTAAAATTAAATTATGTCATCAAATTGTAATTATTTAGTCTTGCCGATGCTTTATCTGTTGGTTTTGTTTTTAAAAAATGATAAAGTCAGTTGAGTTAGTGTTAAGTTATATTTCACAATTTTTTTTAAATATGACCCAAGTTAAGTGTGACAGAAGTTGAGTTCAATGTGTCATGAGTTAAAACTTGGAATAAAATATTCTTGAAAATATTTTGTCTTGAGATTATTATTTGAAAAACACAATACATATCTAAAAAGAAAAATGTTTATCTCCAAAAAAATCAGCAAAACTTTTCAAAGATATTTTTTTTAGTTATTAGAGAATTTTACAACATACATGTCAAATTCAGCATATGGCACTCTTGACTGAGACTCTAACGTTCACATTCATCACTAAAATTCTTAACAAATAAACGAATATTGGATATTGGGTTCACTCATTCACCTGAAAATGAGCAAACGTACTTTCCAATATGAGCACAACTTCTCAAAGCAACAATTCTGACAATCATAAATCATAAGTCACATGGTCCTTTTTCAACACACACTACTGAGAGTATGGAAGTTATGGGACAATAACAAAATTTATACAGATCAAAGAATCGTTTCATGAGCTAAAGATCAATATAGGTACGCATCAACGAATCATTACTCCGTTGCCTTAACATTTTAAAATCAACGTTTGATAAACGGTGATAGTCAGCTGAGTGGAGCGAAACAGTTTTTTTATACAATTAAAAATCCATATTAGTATTTCTAATGTAACCCTAAGATCGCAATCTTAGATCAAATCTTTATGTATTGGTTAATGTCGAAATCGACCTCGAAACATCCTATAATATGGTTAATGATAAATAAAAAAACATTTGCATACACGGAATGTTCAGTAAGAGTAGTCTACTTATATCAACCACAGCTTTTCTTTCATACGTTGGTAGCCAAAATAATAAGAGGACCTTTTCAATTTGATAAATCTTTGATCCTGCATCAGTTATCAAAAAAGAAAGAAGTAATGGTGCATTTGAAAACTCCAATTCATGTGTCCTCGCATTTGTCAGTTTGCATGTTCTGGCGATTTTTTTCAAAAAATTGTTCAGTGCTCCTTTGCCACATTCAAAAAAAAAAGATAAAAATTAGTCTTTTTTTTGTAATTTTTGGTAAAAATGGGTAGCACCATCCAAAAGAGGGACAAAAAGCATATTATATTTCCAAAAAATTTCATAATATGTAATTAAGAAAACTAGTCTAGCTATACATTTTTGAACTTGGCTAAAATGACTAAGTTTCGCAGAAATCATAAAAAGCTGCACTGGAAATAGTGGAAATGTCAATAATGGTTATTTCGAAAACTTTTCCTCTAGGGACAATGAACACCTTTTTTACGTAAAAAAGGTTGGAGAATAGATTGTTTCAATATTCACATCGATTCATCAAACTGGAAAGTTTTTATAGTTAAATAAGTTCGATGTGCAGTAGGTGACGCCCCTACTAGTGGTATCAAAACCGTGGATAAACTTGAATTTCTCGCCTCAAAAACCTCCTATAGGTAATTTCGCGTTGTTGTGTGGTTGTAATGAGCAATTATTCACGAAAATCGACTTTGACACCCTATCTTGAAAATTAAGGATGTTAAGGGTGCATGTCTCTATCTCAATTTTCATAAAAATGCGAGGTCTATCACCTGTCAAGCGTTTTCGTCCGAATATCCAGACACTTTGTATAAGGTAAGTTCCAATTTTTGATAGGTGCAGTGTGGTCATTTTATCTTCATACCATTTAACTTTGCTGTAACTTTTTTATTTTAAAAGATAGAAAGGCGAACCAAAAAACAAATTTTAGGATACCTACCTCATCAAGTGTTTTGTCATAAGCAAAAAAAAACAATTAATTATACTTAGTTTAAAAAAATAAACAACACGCTTTCGACTTAGAAAATGAAAAATAATTTTATAATCAAGAATAAAATGATTAACGAGAAAATTAATGTCTCGATTAATGTCATTGTGATAAAAGCGTGGGATGATGGAACACATTTGTACACTGACTCGGCATTTTGAGATAAAAATAAGTAAGAAATCATAACAATTTGATTGATATCGAAGCAGCCCACGCACATCAATGTTCTCGGTAATCATTTTATTCTTAAATTAAGTTATTTTTTACTTTTTAGTTCGACAGCGTGTTTTCCTGACACGATTTTTCTGACGTACAACACTGCGACTCGAAAAATGAGAATACAAATTTGATGGCCCTTCCACACTTTTTGATATTTGTTTTATTTTTTGACCTTTGAGTTTCAGTGGATGAAAAAGACTTGCAAAAAACACGTAAAAAAGGAGATTTCGCCTGATACGGTTAATCGGAGCTGAAAATAGAACCAACCAAAATTTGCACCATAACTCATAACGATTTCTTTTAGGAGTTCTGTCATTTGCCAACACATTAGTAACTTTGAGACTACAGTAAAATGCAGCTGGGTACATATGGCGGGTGATTCGAATTGGAATTTTTGTAGTTAGATTTTCCATTGATAAAATGAATTGTAATAGTCTAATCTGTTTTCAAATAGATAATAAGAAAGAAAAAAAATCTCCAGGTATTAAATCTCTGAACGAAGTTCTATTAGCAATAATTTAAGTAATATTTTTTTAGGCATTATGATTATCGGAAGAAAGATTTTCTTTCCCTGAATTCATCCATTTCACTATATTCAAGTTGAGAAATCGTTCCAAAGGAATTCAAATGATATTTAGGGAAAATAATAGGGAGCTTGCCCATTTTTGCTTTATCTTATTTATTGATTTTAAAGTGTGTGTTCATGTCTAAAAACACCGTATACGAAATATCAGCCCTTAAATGACACTAGTTATTTCACAATAAATAATCAAAGTTGACATCGACGCTGAAAAAATTCAAACGAAGCAAAAAGCGCGGGAAAGTTCTGACGTCATAACGCGTATCTTTGGCAACCGTTTGAATGTTTGAAGTCTGATGTGACATTGAGTTAGTCTATTTCGTAGTTTTTGAAAAAATCAAGGATAGTTATTATGAATATTACATTGTGCCGGCCTCGGTGCCGGCATGTTGTAATTCAACTTTAAAATTTCCAAATAAATTTTAATTCGCGTGCCTGATGACAAAAATCGGCGACTAAAATTGCTTAGAGATTGAAGAAGCAATGCGGGGAATATTTCGTTGAAAAGCAGAGCTTCTCATGTATTTGGAGATCATTTTAATGTAAGTAAGAGAGAATATAAATAAGTAAATGTGTTCTTTGCTTTGAACTTGTGTTTCATTGTATAATCTCAATTATTTCGTAAATTTATTCTTTTTCTGATTAAATTTTGATTTTTCAAATAACGTTAGCCAAAAAATAGGAGTTGGAGAGTACTACCCTAAAGCTGCCTTTTGTGAGAAAGGGATTGGGAGATTTGGTTTAACGGAGAATCGCCGGATTGGTGGATGACGATCACGTGACGTCAGCGCGTTTGTTGGAATCTCCGTTTCTCCAAATACCCGATTCTTCGTTGAAGTTTATCTTTTCGCCGTAAAATATACTTTTTCTACAACCGAGCGCAAAGTACCATGTTTGCGCATCAAAAAGGAAGCGCAAAGTGTCACTTTTCCGCGGAGTCTACTTTGTCGCTCGCCGAGCGGCAAAGTAACATTGTCGCTCGCTGAATATGGAAACCATATTAGAAAAATGTCAAAAGTTTCTGCGACATTTGACAGCACAGTGGGCATTGAACGACATAATGGATTAAAGATGTATCACTAAGAACACTTCTTTTATGAAATGATAATGAAATTAAAACTGAGAAATACAAGTAGGGTAAATTATAACCATAAATTTGTTGTTGTTCACCGCTATGCAAGTTCAAAATGCGTTACTAGATGTCACCCCTTTTGTCAACTTCTCCCAATCTAAATTACTGAACAGCATTTAACAGATTATGTCAACAGTTTCATGAACAACGCGTATTCGAAGATCGTCATCGAAAATAAAAATATCTATTTCAATACAAATCATGTTTTTCTAAAATCTGCGGTTGTAGAAAAAATCTTGTGTGTAATTCGAGTGCAAAGTGAGATTGCCGCTCTCGCAAGGTAGCCGCGCTCCGCTACGCGTCGCGCGTCTATCTCCTTGCTCAGTTTGGCAATGTATCACTTTGCGGTCTTAATACACAAATAGCTATTGCGCACGCGCAATGATCTGCTGTGACGCCACCTAACCTAGAACGTTTGTACAAAACAAAGCTTGTTCCCTTCTTCTTGTAGAATAAATCAATAATTATTGATTTTTTTTCATGAGTAATAACAACAGAAAGGTAATTCTCAGTTTTAATATACCTTTTAGGCAACGCAATCACGGAATCGCCGTATCACCAAATACCCGGTGCATAAAAGGGTATCTTGACAGTGCCACTTGCCCCACCTTCGAATCTCTCAATACCGAAATACCCAAATCTCCCAATACCGCTCGCACAAAAGGCACCTTTACTTAACAATAATGTATAGAAGCTGTCATTAGTTTCGTCGGTTGCGCAGAAGCAAGTTAACGAATAAAGTGAAATCGTAGTGGAGCAGAACCTTTCTCAATAACCAATTAACCATAACGGATGAAAAACCTGATGTTATTTTAAGAGGTGCAAAAAGTCACAATTGATTGCCCTGACAACGTGGTTATTTTTGTCAACACATTGACACAGACAATGCATGATAAACAAATTTGTGTTGCCAATGACAGCGTGGTATTATCGGGGGTAATACCACGAGTGCTTAAAAATTACCGATAAATTTTCACGAATGCGTGTTTTCTCAAATTTGTAGAGAAAACACGCATGAGCGAAAATTTTACCGGTCAATTTTAAAGCAGGAATGGTATTTAGAAGAATATTTCACGAATTCTAGAATATAACTTCACTAAATTTGCGTTGCCATGGCGATTGCCCTGACAACGTGGTTATACCTATGTGTCGAAAAATTGTCGTTGCCATATCGATTGCTCTGACAACGTGTTTATTTGTGTTGCCATGACAGAGTGGTATTTTCGATTTGGTGTTATCGCTGTAAGCCTCCGAAAATTCAACTGCTCTTATGGGATTTTTTTGTACATGAGTGGAATATTCGGGGGTAATTGCACAAGTGCATCAAAATTATCGATAATTATGCTTGAAAGCTTATTGCCTAAGAACTGCATGAGTTAATTTTCATATTTTGGAGAAAGAGCCCGACACCGAAGGTGGAGGGCTCTTTTAACAAAATATGAAAATGAACGAATGTAGTTTTTAAAAGGCAATAAGCTTGAATGCAAAATTATCTGATTATTTTGATGCACGAGTGTAATTTAGGTAGAAAATTACTCGAATTAGGTAACTAATTGAATCAAAGAATATAATATTTAACATTTTTTTCAATGGATTGTATTGTTTCTGTTCCAAAACGTGAAATTTTATAGAAAAACTCTATCAAAATACGAACTGTCAGACATAGAAAGTAAACAAACTAAGGGGTTGTTAGGTGATTGTAAAGGAGCGTGACCATCGATACGTAAACAATGCAATTTTCGATTCCTACTATGCAATTTTCGCTGTAATCAAACGAAAATTGTCGTGTAGGTATACGTAAGAGTGTAATTTTCGATTTGGTATTATAACTGTAATACTCCAAAAATTCCACAGCTCTTATGGGATTTTTTGTAGATGAGTGGAATATTCAAAATAATCAAAGACGTTCACTGTTCACTCATGATCAGCTGACTACGACAGCTTATCTTGTAAGACAACTTTATTGATTTTCAAGGAAATGCCTGGAAAGGTCATGTTCGCATATCAACATCAAGGAAAGTAAAATTCTCACCAAATTTAAAAACATTCATCGACCATACTAACCCTTCGGAAACACACAGTAATAAATATGATTACCCCAACCTCCATCAGGAGGTGGGTGCATCCTTCCATCGCTCAATCTCACTCCTCTAACAGACTTATTCTCAGGATTTCGATACTTGAGACCTGATGAGCCCGGGAATTGAGCCGATAATGTACTCAACAACAGGGTTCCGTCATCTTCAGTAGGTAGCTCGATCGGTTCCTCTGCTTCGTCCTCTGCCACTTGCAAGTATTCGATAGACATTCTTTCAACCACTCCAAGCACTCTTATTTAAATACGCAAACTGATTTTGTTTGTAGAAAGCTATGTAAACTATCACTAAGACAATCCCTATATCATAACAGTGCACTTCTCCCAAAATGCAAAATGGCGTACTAAAACTTCTAAACGAACAACGAGCAACGAGCGCGCCAAAGGATTCACTTTATGCAGAGTGGTTCCGGACAAGCGGGACAAGTATGACTTATGTCATGCGTCATTTGCGTTAAACGTTTCCACAGGTGCGTTCACAATTTAACGAGCTACTTTCCAGCAAGTGCTTCAAGCTCAAGCGCCGATTAACACCGTGTTTGGAACGCAAAAGTGATCCTGGAACACGTTTTGAGCTACTCACATACACAAACGTCAAAACTATCGATGGAGTGTTTGTTTACCTTTGAGCCAAGGCATCTCGACATTAGCCTAGTTTATACCGACAACTTGGTCCGCGGATCAAGTACCAAATTCGGACTATATCCGAACCAAATATTTGGTTCTAATGGTGTAAACAGTTGCGGACTAAGCTGGTCCGCTCTTGGTTCGGTACTCGCCAGCAAGTGTACCGAACTAAATTTGGTTCGATCTGGATCAAAATTTTGAGGTTATATTGATTGTTATTATTGTGAATTGTGTTGGTTCTGAGCTTCTAAGGCAATCTGAGCGTACTTACTCATGTTTTTTTTGGTTGCGAATTGTGTTGATGAATAATTTCGACTTGTTTTTGACATTTGACGAATTGTGAGCGTACACATTTAGTTCACGCGTTGCAAGACGGTGTAAACGGGCAGGAATCAAGCATTGGTCCTACCGTACTATCCCCACCAGCTTGGTCCTATCGGACCGAACTAAACGAGTTATCGATGTAAACTAGGCTATTGTGATTATTGTGAAAATTAGTTAAAATATTGTTTATAAGCGACTCTGAGCTGAAGTTGGTATGTTTAAGCATGGATCCAGTAAAAAAAGATTAAACTTGCCAATGTTTTGATTTTAAATATGACAGAATTTGACTGATTTGACGTTTAGCTAGTTTTGCGCTTCAAGCCCACATTTTCCGGGTGGTGCTTCAGGGGTAAGAGGAAGGTAACGCGGAGCTCCAAACGCAATACAGCTGGAACACGCGTTTAGTGTTTTTGCGCGCTCAAAAGCTCGATTGCGTGCACAAAACGGGCAGCTGGAAAGCGGCTCCGGAACTTTCGTCAAATGTCAGTTTCATCTGACAGATGACGTATTCCTAATAATCCAGGAGTGCGTAAAGTGCGTTCACAAATGTCGTCGGGCGATCGCACGGCGACGCTCTGAGCCGCTTTCCAGCAAGTGCTTCAAGCTCAAGCGCCGATTAACACCGTGTTTGGAACGCAAGAGTGATCCTGGAACACGTTTTGAGCTACTCACATACACAAACGTCAAAACTATCGATGGAGTGTTTGTTTACGTTTGAGCCAAGGCATCTCGACATTGTGATTATTGTGAAAATTAGTTAAAATATTGTTTATAAGCGACTCTGAGCTGAATTTAGTATGTTTAAGCATGGATCCAGTCAAAAAAGATCAAACTTGCCAATGTTTTGATTTTAAATATGACAGAATTTGACTGATTTGACGTTTAGCTAGTTTTGCGCTTCAAGCCCAAATTTTCCGGGTGGTGCTTCAGGGGAAAGGGGAAGGTAACGCGGAGCTCCAAACGCAATACAGCTGGAACACGCGTTAAGTGTTTTTGCGCGCTCAAAAGCTCGATTGCGTGCACAAAACGGGCAGCTGGAAAGCGGCTATGACCTGTCCCGGCTGTTCACAATTCTCGCCGAGTAAGATTCACACTCATTCACAATTCGGGTAAATCTTCTCCGGGCGATCAACCTTTTAACCCACTTTTTAGCTGGTGAAGATTTGTCGCGCCTGCGTTGTGTGTACAAACGTGTGATCCTAACCAAAAACAACAAACTACACGGCTGATCGTTGAAACATTAGTGCTGGTGATAATTTAATTGAAAAATGAATATTATGTCGTCAGAATCGCACAATCTTGTGGTAGATGCGGATACCAATTATGGCAGACGATGGAAAAATGATATTAAACCGAATCGAAGGTAAAAAATTGTAAGCTTAAAAAACATCATTGTCAATTAACTTTTTTCCAGATAATGCTTTAGAGTATTTCCCTGTGACAATGGCAGATGAGAATGAGAGGCGCTACCACCCACTATTTTCGAAAGGATTAATGTCGACCAGAAAAGACAGGTATAAACAAATATAGAACGTATTTTACTAGAAACAATTAATATCGAAAGGATATATTCCGCGCGGATTTTGCACGAACCGGAAAATTATCGAAAAGTGGAGGGGAATGTTTTGTGATGGAATGTTTGGAATGCCTAAGCTGCCTAACATGGTTGCCATAAAAGCATGTCTCTACACTAAAGTTCAGAGGAGAAATTTTGATCCGGCGACGTTTGGCTGACGCAGAGTGTCGCAAGACTCAAGAACCGCTGTCGCTGGACTGATTTTTATGATTTTTGAATAATGGATTTGTCTCTTCCTCGAAAGGTAGAATAACTATTGAAGCATCGGAAAAATTTCATAACAAGACAAAATTATGGGAAAATTCATTTAAAACGACATTATTGACTATAAGGTGGAATGAAATTCGCTGGGTCAGCTAGTTAATATTTAAGAATTTCTGAGTGCATGATTAATATATTAACTTTATCCGACCAAGGTATTATTTAACAAACGGTTGGCCGTATGAAATTTACATCTGAAGTACAAACAATATTTTGTTGTATGACTGAAATTGATGACCAAGCATTTTTTGTACTATTTTTGTTTCTTCATTTTCAAGATTCTTTTGCTGATGTCACTGTCAAGCGACTCTAGTCAAATGTATTTATTATTTTTTTGTTATTGTTATTCATAGTTGGAAACTACATATTTGCCATATACCTACGTAATCTGTGATTATTGGTCAATATCCAATTTATTTGTCTCAAATTCACCAATCATATGACGATTCCGACTGGCCCAAGTTCTTAACTCGCACACTCTGTGGTCGTACATTTGGTTCGCTCCAGAGTATAAAAATCACGCACTACCTAGGAGTCAGTGCAAAAGTTTCAACGAGCAATAGCAAAGTAGTACTGCGCCGAAAGTGGATTGACTTTTCTGTCAAATTCGACAGGTGGGCTATGAACTCAGTAGTTCTTTATAGCTTTTCTCCACTGTATCTGTCGGGTGCCCCGATATTAAACTACCCGTCTGATACCGGGAACACGGTTCGAGTAAACAAAAGTCAATTTCTTTCAAAACTACTTCTATTTATCACAAATGACTGGTTATATGGGTACTATAACAACTACTGCACGAACCGAAAACAATGTCGACTCGAAAAGAATGCTGATGGATCGGATAAATCAAGATAAAAATTAAATACAAAAAAACCGTCTAATTCGTTTTACAACTCAAACCGCCATCATTCTCTTACTTCACTAATGTCACTCCTGTCAATTAGCGACTAAATCCAGACCTCACAATCCCACTCTTAGCGGTGTTGCCAGAACTAAAAAATATCTTGAAATGTTTGTATGGCTCTGACATTCTCCCACCTGAGCCATAGTTAAAGCCTATCTATAAACATGGATCACTCAAACTAAAGAGACATACCTTACAATATTCCTAACTTCCTTACAGCTAAACGAACAACAAACTTATAACTAATCTTATCAGTCCGAATACCGCGAAGGAACTTTCACCGCGCGTCCACTCCGCGTAACACTCTCATTCGAGACGGCGGGTACTTTGCTATCATCCACTCCCGTTTCCGCGCACTCTTTGTCTACATCGGGGACACTCGCTTCCACTCTTGGCCGGCGCGATGATGCACTGGTACTGGTACCGCAGTCTCCCATCTCTTCCGCTTCAGGATGTTGAGTTGCTGCTGTACACTCCAATGGATACAACCTTTGCACAGGTCTAAGAAATTGGCCTTTCTCCGTACGAACTCGAACCAGGCGAATGCGACCATCCTTTCCAGGGAAAATTTGCATTACTCGCCCTAAAGGCGTTTCCCACAAAGACAATGTCTCCCACCTTGATTTGATAGTTGTTGGCCCCCTTGGACCAGAGCTTTAATTGGCCCAAATATTCACTGCGGAAACGTCCACGCAGGTGTTCCAACAACTTCTGTCGGTAGACCATTCTTCGGCAGAGTGAGTCCCTATCAATGACGTCACAATCAGGGACTCCATCCGTGGCTCGATCTCTCAGGAACATCATTGGTGTTAAAGGTGCCAAATCATTGGCATCAGAAGAAGGGTAGGTGAGCGGTCTCATGTTTATGACGGACTCGCAGTCACAGATAACCGTCTCTAGTTGCTCACGATTCAATGAGGCGCGCCCGAGTACTCTCCGCAGCAACTGTTTGAGAACTCCGACGAACCGTTCCCAGAAACCGCCCCACCACGCGGCCGTAGGCGGGTTAAAACACCACCGTATACGTTCGACCGCACTATGCTCGGAGATTTTTTGAAAATCCACTCTTGAGAAGGCATTGTCTGTACCGACAAAATTGGTACCATTATCGCTATATATTGTCTTTGGTCGACCTCGTCTGGCAATAAAACGTCGTAGGGCCTGAATAAAACTGTCCACTGACAGACCACTACAAACTTCAAAATGTACAGCTCTATACACGGCACACGTGAAAATACATATCCACACTTTATCGCCCGTCCTCAGAAACAAAGGCCCCGCAAAATCCACTCCAGTCACCTCGAAAGCTGTAGCATCCCTGACTCGATCCAATGGAAGTGGAGGAGAGTTGGTCGTAATTGGTTTGGAATTGAAACGTTTGCAAACAACACATCCGACAATTGCTGATTTCAAGGCCCTTCGTCCCCCTAGTACCCAGTAGTTTTCCCTTAGCACGCTCATCAACCCTTGCACTCCAACATGACATGATTTGACATGCTGCCCAAATATAAGTCGATTCACCAGGAAATGCTGAGACGGCAATACAATAGGAAAGCGGAAATTTGCAGTATCTTCCCTACTGCTGATACGCGTCTTAACTCGAATTAGCTCGTCCTCGCCTTTAAAGACATCAAAACCACTGAGCCTCTTGTCGCCATTCACAAAACATTCCCGTTGTACTAGCTGCAACACGAAAAGCTCCGCTTTATTGATTTCCTCTGCAGTCAGTTTTCCTTCGAGCCGAGTGTCTTCGTTTCTGATGTTGTATGCAAATCGGAGTATCCACGCGCACATTCGTAAAGTCTTCGTATACTGAGAAAAATATCCCAAGTGCCAATCTTCAGAGGTCATTATCTGTTGCTCATTATTAACCAGAGACTTGACTAGCTTCTTCTTCCTTTCTATGTTAATTTCATCCTCGTCACAATCTAAATCATCTCCAGGCCAAGAAGATGCATCACCATAGAGCCATGATGGTCCCTCCCACCATTGCGACTCAAGTAACCCTTTAGCTGAACAGCCCCGGGAAGGAAAGTCTGCAGGGTTTTTTACCCCAGGAACATGATGCCAATCTTGATCTGTAGTTGTCTTCCGAATTTCTGTTATACGATTCCATACAAAGGTGGACCATTCTTCTGCTCTTCTTATCCATGCAAGAACCGTGGTGGAATCGCTCCAGAAGTAACTCTTGGATTCTATTTTAAGTGTCCGTTTGATAGTGTTGTACAATCGGACGCCAATCACCGCAGCCATCAACTCGAGTCGAGGAATTGACAGAGTTTTTAGAGGGGCCACCCTGGACTTGGCTGCTAAAAGATGAATTAACACTCGACCTCCTTGAACTCCCCTCAAAAAGACAACCGCAGAAAAAGCCTTCTTGCTGGCATCGCAAAACGTATGTAATGACCACTCCTCGGCCTCATTCGGTCCAGCTCTGATCCATCTAGGAATTTTAATCGCCGATAGATAGTGGAGGTCTTCCAACCAACTTCGGAAGCGACTCTCCATTTCAGCATCAACAGGTGTATCCCATGTTAATTCCTTTTTCCAAGCCTCTTGAAGTAAAAGTTTCGGCATTAAAGTTGTCGGACAGGTGTAACCGATTGGGTCAAATACGCGCTGCGCAAAAGAGAGCATCACTCTCTTCGTGACCGGCTTACTGAGAAGTTCCTCTATGTGTTCGTAGTCTAGGTTGATACATATAGTGTCGTCCTGCTTGTTCCATGCCATCCCCAATACGAAAGTTGATGTATCTGAAGGGACCTCCTGGACCTGATCAGTGAACTCCCACCCTCTCAAGTCGAATTTTCCCTCGGCCATTGTTATACTAGCTTCTTCGATGAACAGTCTCAATTCCTCCTCATTCGCCACGCTAGTTACGCAATTGTCGACGTAGAAGCTTTCTGCTAGCTTGGAGACTGTTTGGTCAGTAGAATGCACAATTCCTGAAGAACATTTTCCTTTGATCTGGGCCAAGTGATAATCCAATGAGGCTCCCAATAAAAACGGACTGCAGCTCAATCCGAACACCACACGACGATGGCGATATATCTTTTCTTCACCCCCTGTACTCATCCATAGGAATCGGAGAAAATCTCGGTCAGCTTCATGTATACTAATCTGTAGGAATGCTTTTCGTATATCTGAGATCAATCCAATCTTCTGTTGTCTAAACCGTAGCAAGATCACAGGAATCAATTCGATTAAGTTTGGCCCCTTTTCAAGACACTGATTCAACGATGGGCTCTCTCGGTTTCTGGCTGAGGCATCGAAAACTGGTCTTATCTTGGTGGATGCACTGTTCAATTTGATTACGGGTCTGTGGGGAAGATAATGGGCGTTAATGCTTGGTTGATCCTCAAAAATCTCTTCTATTATTCCCTCCTTGAGCCATTCTTGAAAAACCTGGTCATATGCTTCTAAATAACCTTGTTTGGTCATTTTCTTCACAGCACTGTCTAGTCTTGATTTAGCTAATGTATAATTACTCGGCAGTGCAGGATGACCCTCCAACCAAGGTAGCCTCACCTCATATCGTCCTTCCTTGTTAATAGAGATCGTTTCAAGGAACAATTCTTTGGCTGCGGTGGCCATTTCATCTCGAGATTTCTTCTGAGCAGGATCACTTATTCCTAAGACATCCAATTCCCATAAGTTGCTGATCGTTGTATGATTGACTAGAAGGGACAAGGAACACATAGACTGTGTTTTGGGCTCTTTCAAAGGCAATTTTCCCATCAATGTCCATCCTAACAGGGTCTCCAAAGCCACCAGTCCACACTTCAAGACATGTCTTCTACCGGTGTATAGTCTGCCAGCAATGTCTGCCCCTATCAACAACTCTATGGGGGCGGGACCATGTGAATCGGTTATTTCAATCTTCAAGTCGCGGAGTTCCTTAGACCAAGGGCCATCAAAAACCGATGAAACTTCTCCACAAATCGTCGACTGGTCCATAGCCTCGAACGTACAACTGTAGTTGTTGTGTCTCAATTTTACGTCATAACATCTGTGCTTCTGCAATAATTCTGTTCCTCCAAACAGGCCATGCACGATGTTAACTTCTCGTTTTGAATCGTAAGCCAAAAGTTTAGCTGTAGCTGCTTGGATATACGTCTTTTGAGATCCCGTGTCTATCACAGCCCGTACACTCCTGGAGATTCCTGCATTTTCCATGGTTACGCGAAGGGTTTGCAGGAAGACATGTGTATTTGTACTGTTCGAGAGTGTTTGGTTAATCTCTGGTACGTGGTCATTCGCATGGTCTGTTTTATCCAAAGGTTCATCTTCCTTCTTCTGAGCACCCGCCTGATTGGAACACATAAGTGCTGCGTGATTTCTGCCACAGATCAGGCATTTCAACTTTCCCCGACATCTACTAGATTGGTGTCCTATTTTTAAGCATCTATAACACGCCCCCTTTCCTGCCAAAATGTCTTTCCTCTGATTGTAAGTCATGCTCTGAGCTTTGAAGCAACTGGTACTATCGTGTACATTTTGACAAAACACACATCTTCTCAGATCATTAGTGTTCATCAGGCCCATCGCGGTGGAAGGATTGTAGGCCTTTCCTGCTTCCGGCATCCTTGATTTGTCGCCTCGCGGTCGGTTGAACGTCCTTGGGCCATTGGAAATGTCAAAACCTTCCCCTGCTAAAACAATATGTTGCTCGTTGTCCACTTCATTTTTGAGAAAATTCATCAAACTTTGAAGGCGATTTTCTATAAGGGCAACCCCTGCAACATTCGAATTGGAAGTTTCGGACGATCCATCGTCAAAAGATCGCGGACAGCGTTGCCAGATCCGCAACAAATCTGAAGGCAAGCAGGATTCTACCAATGGGAATAAAATTGCCGCATACTTTTCGGATTGAATGCCCAAAGTCCCTAACGCACGTAATTGAGTTTCAAGCTTATCATATAAAAGGGAAAGATCAATTTTATTGCCAGACGAGGTGTTATTTATGACTAATTTAAGCAATTCGCGGACGTAGACTTCGATTTGTAGATCCTCGCGCCCGAATCGCGCACAAAGACAGTCTATCATCTTCTTGTAATTATCTCCGGTCGCAGGAAAACTTTCCACGAGCTGTCGAGCCCTACTTCCCGGTGAAGTGGCTTGAAAAAGGTACTCAACTTTGTCATTTAAATCAATATCCGCGTCAACATGTATCTTTTGAAATTGGGACCAAAATGGTAGCCAGTCTTTGAGGGTCCCATCAAATTTTTTAAATTCCAATACGGGTAACTTGAATTTACGCCTACATGCAATATTACTTACAGAACTCACACTGTCAGGGTCTAAATTGGCTGTACTACTTGCAATGTCTGCCTCAGCCTGTTGTGCCTGCGACGCTTGCGTCCATTCCTCGCAGCGGCTATTGAGGTCCTCGAATTTTTTGAAGTAGGTATCAGCACCCTCCATTTCCAGTAGTAGGTCTTGTTCACTAGCATCTTCTTGGATGAGAATGTCGTAGATTTCACCATCAATGCGTTGAAGTTCATCAGCTTTGCGCCTCAAAATATTCAGCGATACTTTGAGAGATCGAGATTGTGTGTCTGAGGCTCCCAACAACCCATCCAATTCCATTGACAGCTTTGTGAACGCTGTGCGAAGCACTTTGCGGTGTTTCTTCTTCGTATCCATCTTTCACGGGCAAACTCGGTAAAAACCAAACGTGTTTTTCGAAAACTTTGGGCTACCCGCGTTAAGTTTGTCCAGTGATCGCGATTTTTTCGACACTTCTCACTCCGTACCGACCATTCAACCAGTCCTGTCACGGTCGCCAAATGTCGGGTGCCCCGATATTAAACTACCCGTCTGATACCGGGAACACGGTTCGAGTAAACAAAAGTCAATTTCTTTCAAAACTACTTCTATTTATCACAAATGACTGGTTATATGGGTACTATAACAACTACTGCACGAACCGAAAACAATGTCGACTCGAAAAGAATGCTGATGGATCGGATAAATCAAGATAAAAATTAAATACAAAAAAACCGTCTAATTCGTTTTACAACTCAAACCGCCATCATTCTCTTACTTCACTAATGTCACTCCTGTCAATTAGCGACTAAATCCAGACCTCACAATCCCACTCTTAGCGGTGTTGCCAGAACTAAAAAATATCTTGAAATGTTTGTATGGCTCTGACAGTATCAGTTTCCTTTTTGTCAACAACGTGAGTGCAATATAACTACATTAGCCTAGTTTACATCGATAACTCGTTTAGTTCGGTCCGATAGGACCAAGCTGGTGGGGATAGTACGGTAGGACCAATGCTTGCTTCCTGCCCGTTTACACCGTCTTGCAACGCGTGAACTAAATGTGTACGCCCGCAATTCGTCAAATGTCAAAAACAAGTCGAAATTATTCATCAACACAATTTGTAACCAAAAAAAATATGAGTAAGTACGGATTGCCTTAGAAACTCAGAACCAACACAATTCACAATAATAACCTCAAAATTTTGATCCAGATCGAACCAAATTTAGTTCGGTACACTTGCTGGCGAGTACCGAACCAAGAGCGGACCAGCTTAGTCCGCAACTGTTTACACTATTCGAACCAAATATTTGGTTCGGATATAGTCCGAATTTGGTAGTTGGTCCGCGGACCAAGTTGTCGGTATAAGCTAGGCTATTATTTGTCAACTGTCTGATGAAACTTATTAACTCATTAGAAACTCTGATAAAGTCACCTATTCTTCCATGATACTAAAACACAAAAGATAAACTCACTAGTCGAACGAGTTTCGAACTGAACTGCGCATCAAGCAATCCGGTGACCCAATGAGCAATTTGCACATTTTTTTGAAATATGATAAAAGAAAAGGATTAGTAAGTACTGATGCCATTGATGTTTAAAAAATCAACCTACGACCTCTAATTATGTAGTAATCACCGATTAAAGAGCGCCAATGAACATCCACTACGTCACAGAATACACTATCTATCTCCGTCTGACGTATTGACTGAGATGACTCTCTCTCTCTCTCTCTCTCTCTCTCTCTATCTCTCGGGTGGATAATATAGCCCCACCCCTTTTGCGATCATGCATTGAAAATCGCGTCTTCTTTTTCATTTATTAAGTATATTTTTGGGTATTTCGGAAAATTTTTTCGCCGGTGACTTTCAAATAATACGTATTTAAAATTTCAAGTCATTTGAAAATGTATGCAAATAGGCCCCTTGCACGTATTTTTTTTATTGCATCTAAATGATCAATTGGACTTGAAAAGTATTCGTACAATTCTTTTTTTGCATACGAAAAATATTAACGTCGCAATAAATAACTTAAGTTCAAACTGGCAAAATACCCGCGAAAACGGCGAGTGACGCCTAAGTTGCGTTCCGGGTTAGAGTGGGAGGTTTTTTCATCAGCGGATTGCTGACGTCAGGTGTGTCTTCCAGGGCCGCATTTTTCCTTGTACAGTTTTTGTGCATTATGTTTTTCTTGGAAACTGGTTATTATTATTGGTATGTGTTTTGTGGTTTGTGTTTGATTTTGAGTCGAGTTTTATAATGGTTTTTCATTATTGTATCGTGCCAGATTGTGAAAATACAATAATTGAATAAAAAGAAAATTAATTCGATTTGTTTATGCGAACTTTTTTTTTCGTTTTATTTTGTCTTTGCATCTATTTTTGAAGCGAAACTTCTTTTGCGGCGTTCTGATATTTTGTCGGCAATGGGGAGTGAACTGCAAAATATGAAACGCAAATGTAACGATGTAACGGTAACGCTTTCAGAGAGCATAGTTTGTTATTTTTCAGAGGATTTTGTTCAAATTAGGTATGTAGGTTCTAGTTTCGAATTTGATCAAGAAATGTAACAAAAATAACTTTGTGAGGTTATGTTTACATGGTTTTGCTATTTTCCAAAGGATTTTGTTTATATTGGGTATGTAGGTTCTATTTGGGATTTGATCAAAAAATGTCTACAAAAATTATATAGTCAGGTCATGTTTGCATAATCTTGTTATTTTCCAAAGGATTTTGATCAAATTAGGTATGTAGGTTCTATTTGGGATCTGATTAAGGAATTTCAAAAAAATACATAGGTAGTCAAGTTATGTTTGCATAGTTTTATATTTGTCAAAGGATTTTGTCCAAATCAGGTCTGGTATGTAGGCTCTATTTGGGATTTGATCAAAAATTAAAAAAAAAATAACTTGATGAGGTTATGTTTACATAGTTTTGTTATTTTCCAGAGAATTTTAATCAAATTAGGAATTAGGTATGTAGGTTCTATTTGAGATCTGATTAAGGAATTTAAAAAAATACATAGGTAGTTAGGGTATGTTTGCATGGTTTTATATTTGTCAAAGGATCTTGTCCAAATTAGGTATGTAGGCTCTATTTGGGATTTGATCAAAAAAAATAAAAAGAAAATAACTTAGTGAGGTTATGTTTACATAGTTTTGTTATTTTCCAAAGGATTTTATTCAAATTAGTCATGTAGGTTCTATTTGGGATCTGATTAAGGAATTAAAAAAAATATATAGGTAGTTAGGTTATGTTTGCATAGTTTTGTTATTTTCCAAAGGATTATGTTCAAATCAGGTATATAGGTTCTATTTGGAATTTCATCAAAAAAATTGAAAGAATATTTAATAGTGGAGGAAGAAGTTTAACTTCTGCCACGTGTACGATGCTGCACATCATTTTTTCCTTTTTGTATTTAGAATTAAGATTATTCAACTATTGATGTGTAAATGACCCTGCTCTTGAGTCTGTTTTTCTTTTAAATAAAGAAACTCTTTTTCTTCTTCTTTTTATAAAAAATATAACTTACCTTTATTTTGAAGCGGACGACAAAATCGAAATGCAAAAGTTTGATGTGCGTGGCGTGATTTACAGATTATTGGTTACAGATAACGGACAATCTCTATTTTATTCATTTGACAAGATTGATATTGGGTGTAAAATTCAGGCAAGTCAATGAAAAAAAATAATTCACTTATTTTTCTCCAATATAGGTATTATTTTGCCTTAATTCATTGTTTCCCAGATATCGGCGTTTCAAGTGATAACTGATAACAATGCGACATTCTCATCTGTCACTACTGGTTGAGAAATGCAGACCGTTCTCATATATTGGAGATTGAAATATTTTTCAACTTCAATTGAAACGAAAATTATAAATATTCATGTGAATAGTACTTCGTATCCTTGATGATTTAATTAACAAAACAAAATATTTGAGGACGTTCTGCATTTCTCAAGACAGTAGTGACAGCTGCTGAGAATGTCAAAACGTCAATTGAGTGTCATTTTGGAAAATAATACTGGCCCAAAATTTAAAAATTGGAACGAAACAGCGACCTCAAAGGTTCCTTCAGGGTGTAATAAGGATGTGAAGACCTTTAAAATGAGGTATCACTCGACTCCCCTTTCCTTTGAAATCCCTGTATATCATTGGTTTCGATATCACAATAAAAACTTGGCAGGTAGCCCTACAACATATTCTTTGGTTCACTTCGATAAGATATTAAATATGACGAGCAAGACAGGTTTAAAACGTGGACAAGATAAATTGACCACACTGTACCATGTACACTAGGTTCCCTTTAGTTGAGAATGTGTTTTGACTTTTGACACACAGCACAATTATTATTATATTTATCATCCATCTTATTTTGCGAAATTTTATCCCTAAGGGGGTGGGGGTAGGAAAAATCATATATTGATGAAAAATTATGTATTTTTGGTCACATCAACTTGAAACTTCATATAAATAATCTTGAATGAAATTGATTAAACACATGTTTCGTTATTTTTTGAAATTCAACCCCTAAGGAGGTCAAAGTCGGGCTCAAAGGAGATGAGGTGAGAAAAATCATTAATTGATAAAAGATTATGTATTTTTGAAACGTCGTAAAAATAATCTCAAATGAAATTAAATAGATATTTGTTACGTTATTTTGCGAAATTCTGCCCCTAAGGGGGTCAAATGCCGACTAAAAAGAGTGAGTGGAAAAAATCGTTAATTGATGAAAGATTATGTATTATTGTTAACATCATGTTGAAACTTCATATTACAATCGTGCGGTGACAAAATATCCAATAGCTATTTACCTAACAAGTGCGGAAAAACATTTTCCGCAAGTGTTAGGTACAATAGTTTTTCTACAGACGTGCGGAAATAAGGATATAATTCGTAATTTAAAAGTTTCTGATGCAACTAATGACAAATAAATGATAATGAATGTCGAAATGTGTAACCAAGCGACCATAGTTACCTGGAAACGTGGTTGCTGTTTGCTTATGATATTGTCAATTTTTCCGCACTGGTGCGGGAAATCTGATTTTCCACACGGATATCGGTGCGGAAAATTGAATTTTCCGCACGGCTGTAGGAAATAGTTATTTTCCTAACAAGTTCGCAAAGTGATGCTTTCCCGCACGCAAAAGCAGTTAGACGAACGACGCGAAGCGGAGTTCGGATATGCTTTAAGGGCGGGAATGACACTTTGCGAACTTGTTAGGAACAATATTTTTTCTACGAGCGTCCACAGATTAGACAGGAAAAACTTTAGATAATATATTATTTGGACGCACTTAAAAACATAGAACTTGAGAATCATGATTATTTATGCTTAACAATATATTTATATTGAAAGAACAGTTTGTGGCGGCAGCTGGAAATTGGATAATATGGGTATAATCAAAATCATAATTGATTTATTTCATATTTGAAATGCAAGGGCATGTCCGATCACTGTTCATAAAATGTCCTCTTTTGTCGCCTTATTCCCTGCTATTGGCAACACTGTTTTGATTTGACATGACACTCTAGACAGCTGCGTTATTAAGATCAGTCAGTCTTCGTTTAATCGTTTATACTTTTATGAATTTGATTTTTGATTGTCCGTTTGTTTGTATACATTATCAGGTTTTTTTTATGCCACTATTCAGCTCAAATCTTTCGAAGATTTCCGATAAACACAGTAATTTGCACCAAAATCAAGCAAGAACCACTCACGAATGCCGATTGAAAGTCGTCATTATCAATGTTTGTTTACGTTACTGGCGAATGCGTTTTTAACGCAAAAAAAGAATTGTGTGTTTCATTTTGATTTTGACTGAAAAGGGAAAAGTAACAAGAACATTATTTTGTGCATTACAAAGTGCATTATCTACAGTTTGGTTGGTATGGAAACGAAGTTTAAAACAACAAATTGGTAGGTAGTTATATGAGTTGACATTTGAGTGCGGGAAAAATTTTTCCCGCACTAGTGCGGGAAAAGGTTTCTTTGCACACGCAAATGAGTGTGCGAAGTGGATACTTTGCGCACGCTCGTAGAAAAAAGAAGTTTACAATAAATAAAAATAGGTCTCTGACATTTTGCCGTCCTCGACAGAATTAACGAGTGAACGTTGGTATAGTAACATAATAAAATTATAGCACGCTGCTAACAGCAACATGCGCTAATACAATTTTTACAGCACGACGAGCGGTAATATGCATAGATAAAAAATGTAATATGGTACAACACGCAGAATCGTGCGCTATATATTAGTTATCGCACGGTTGTAGATAGAAGCTGTTTTCAAAACGTCATGAAAGTATTAAAATAATGAAAAGTGATAAGTTTTTTTGGTTTTTTTGGAGCTCATATCATGTCAAACAGAAAAATAACTTCGTAAAATGAACAAAATGAATGTTCTTATGAAATTTGGTATCCATATAGTAGGGGTGCGAACATAAGTAGCGAATCCACTCTGGATACTTTTGTTTCGCAACAATGTATCACATCATAAAGGCAGCGCGTGATTTCTGTCTAGATTTCCAATATGCTACGTTGGTGCACAATAAAAAAAATCGTGAACACCGATATACACACGATTTTTGTTTGTTGCCTACATGTTTCGAGAGAAACGAAACGTACCTATTTGTTTTGCTGTACCGATGATGTTGTGGTGCAACAAGAACAAATTGAAAATGAAGACGTGGTCAGGAGATGAATCTTTAAAATTATCAGCTGGCTGAGTATACGAAGTGAGACCTACTTATATCGTGAGATGAAAAAAGTTCAAAGAGTGTGCACGCTGAGCGCTCTAATCGAGACTAGAGTAAATTTCAAACCGGCGAGAAAAAAGAGGAAGAGTGGAGTTGACTTGATTGTTGGTTTTATTTTCATGGATAGAAATAGGTTGGTGCAATCGGCCGTAGGGATCCTAGAAGAAAAATGACAACAGTGTCGATATGTCATGTAGAATCCAATTGACTCAATTGTCCTCGTGTCCAGTGTCATGCGTAACATAACCTCACACTTTTATGTCACTCTTCTTAATAGAAAACAATAGAGAAGATAAACAATAAACAATGGTCAAGTTGATTAAAGTTAATCTAGCTAGTTACCCAGTTACCTATGATGGTAAAAGATTTAATACATGATACCTACATGAAATAAAGCATTGATGGTGGCAACGACGTGGTCGTTGGATGGTGGGTACGGTTGCCATGGTTATTTTATTTAGTTTTTACAAAATATTTTCGAAAATTCTACCCACATTCTATCGTTATTAGGTGTTCATGCCAACGTTGCATCTTTTCAAAACTGAATTAGGTAGGTGGTTGCTTTTCTTAGAGATTGCCCATTGATTCATCTGATTCTATTGTAGAATAAGTTTTTTTTTGTTCATAGACGAGGTCGATGCCCGCAAATGTTGCAATAATTAAATGGGGTGCAGACATTCTATATTATGCATTTTGTCCTTTGTCGAAAATACAAACAGTTTGTTTAACAGTGTTTTTAAATATTCAAGGACAAGATCAATACTGGATTTTTTTCATGTAGGTGAAACATGCATGTTTTTTCATCCATTTTTTCTGAACATAACAATTTTTTGGTTAATCTTTGGCTGTTTTTCTTTATTTGTCAGCAAAATCCAAAAATGGACATAATGCATTTAGAAATTCTGCTCCTCAAGTAGTATATTATTTAATTTTCGAAATCGATTCTAATTCCAACAAAGTACATTTCCTCGATATTGTGTGATATAGCAATATTATTTAGTTCCAACGAACGGAATAAAGTGCTGACAAGGAAGAATTGAAGTCAATGTAGAAAATCATAATCCCGGGAGTCAGTTGAGAACCCGGGTGTCGGAAGGTCGCCCTAAACTAAAACTGTGGGCATTCGAGTGTAAGAAAATGTGCCAATTGAAGACAGTTATGTAAATACAATAATTATTTATATTCTCCAGGAAACCGCAATTGATTGTTTAGGCCCAAATCAATGTTTTGATCATTTTTTATATTGTCATTCATTTAATGTTCTTTGATTTTTGCTTCATGATATCAATAGAAATTCAACGTTAACAAGTATTTCTTTTATCACCTCGATCCCAACTCGCACTTCCCCCGGTGTGACAATATCTAAACAAGCTGAATATGCATGCTGACAAGGCACTACCCTCACACGGGTCAAGAACCATACAGAATATTATTGACACCGATACCTATAACATCATCTAGAGATGGGAAGTATAAAGTATATCGTCGTCCCTTGGCTATCGTACTGTGGTCAATATACGATATTTCGGCTTGATGGCTTTCCTTTCTAATCAACCCAGGCTTAATCGAAGATCAGTAAGCCTCATCCAACTTCATACATTACAATGGTTTTGTTCCATAGATAACTAGATCAACTACGTTGAGATAAAACATAAATCAGAAAAAAATGCCCATGAAAACTTTGTTTTTAAAAATAACCCTATTATACGATATATCGTTAGAATCGTCATAAAATTCTCTATTAAATAAGGATAAAATTGGCATCCATTTTTTCCGATTTTCTTCAGTTTGCAGTAAAAAAATCGATTTAATTTTTCATGCAAGTTCCCCATTGTCTATGAACCTTCTTTAAATTTATAAAAAGAATAAAATTTTCCTGGAAATGTATTGGCTTGGAAGTGTTTATCGAAAACTGAAATAAGTCGAGAATGTCGAGGTTTTTAGGACACCAGATAAGTGCATAGTGTCCCAAGAACCTCGAAATTCTTCAACTTCGGCGACACGCTCACACTGTGGAATTATTACCAATTCGGTTTGAACGTGCCGTTCGGCAGTATTTTCGCTGATCCTTAATGAGTTGGATTATGACAGTAAATCACTTGATTGGGTAACACTGACAACTGCGCTGTTCCGAAAAATTTCGAGAAGTCTTCTTTTCCGTCGGTCTGCAGTGTCCTCAGATTGACTGTTTGGTCTGGGCTGCAACAATGGTTATGTCATGCCGACCGGACTGTTTCCGCATAATGTAGATACACCTTGAAGGCTTTTGATGCAGGGGTTACAAAAAAAAACTTACTGCCTTCCGTAAATTATTTATTTTATTTTCTTTATTTATTCAAGTGTTTTTAATTCCAACAAAAACAATTCGTATATACCTAATTTTTATCAACGTAACAAGGTGGCAGCTACAATAACTTATATAACTAGGTACTCATCACAAAAAATGATTATATTAACATAATGAAACTTTTTATTAAGTAAGAACCAAGCAGTAGGGAGCATATTCTGGATAAATTTCAGACCCAATTTAATTCATGATACACCCAAGTACATATATACTACATCAGAACTATCTAATTATATGCTGCTGACACTTAAATTTATACATACTTCAGCCCGCAAAATTTCGATCATTTGCTTAAGACTTCACAATTATCAAAACCTTTTGAGTACTTCAATAGGTGACAAATAAAAATTAATATAAGCAAAACGGAGGCTATTTTAGTTACAGACAAAATTAGACTGAAACACCTCCCTAACTTGAAATTAACAATTCGAAACCAAAATATTGAGGTGTCATTACTTATCATAGATTACCCTGTAGACTCAACGAAGGAATTTGGGATATAGATAAGTTTGCCTAGATCGCCTTATTTTGGGTTGAGGAATTTGTGGTTAATGTTGTACAGACATTTTAGGGACACCCTGTCTAGAAAAAACAAAAATAAAACTTCAACACCCTGTAGCTCGTTTGTAATGAAGCATTTTCAGACATAGGTATGTTTATAGGAAATTTTCTTCTTATTTTTAAGCAGGATCACAGTGTAAAAATAGAATCTCCAAGATTGGTTTTAAAAGTCTTAAATTCTAATAATGAAAAATTGGTTCTTCTGCCCAAACATAATTTTATAGGTAATAGAATTATTGTAGGTACCTTGAGGCTTTGAGGCTTGTTGTAAAAGCGTTTTTGCCATTTGCAGTTCAGCATATTATATGTCATTGTGTCTTCCAGCAAGTTATAATTTATATGGATACAACCTTCCATAAAACTGACAAATCAATTTGTGAGGGTATATTCCATGGTATATTCTCTGAATCCTAATTATTGTGTAGTGTTCCACCTACTTTTTCAGTTTTCTTATGATTTGTCTGACACGTACCCTTTATGCTGTGAATTTCACCACCAATTTTATTTATTAAATTAATGAAGGCACTAGAGTTCAATACCTACGTCTGTAATCGCTGTTGTTGCTACATAAAGTATTTTTCATGTAATCACTCGTTCTTCTGCTTCTACATAAGTATTGCTATTGCATAATCACACTCAATGTTTAAATTATTTTTCCACAATAATTCATACTATTGCAGGTACCCCTACTACCTGGAAATTAGAAAGTTAGAGTAGTTCAACATTAATTGCGTGTTTATAGAACTTTATATGAGTTTCAGTCAATTCATGAGTTCAACAGATTGAATATTGAAATTATTGAATGTAAACCTTGCTATGTTGCATAAAAATGATATTATTTGTAAATAATAATAAGTAAGGTTAACATACATTCAAATTAATTTCGAAGTGGAACTGTCAAATTTTCACTTGCCAAATGAGAATCGTATGGTACCATCTACGAAATTATGTTCAAAGTAACGCTTACGCCAAATACATTGTAGATGGTACCATGTGATTCCCATTTGGCAAGCAAAAATTTGACAGTTCCACTTCGAAATTAAATTGAATCTAAACCCAGGTATAAAGCAGATTTGATCCTACAGACGTCATGGCAACACTGCCTACATTTCTGGCTGCGAGTCTGCGCGTTGAACACTAAACAACATTTTCGACATTCCAGCTTTTCGATAATTTTCCGATCGAAATACTTTTGTTCGACACAAAACCTTTCCTTTAAAATTCTGCGCGATATTTATCCATTCGAGTTTTGTAGATCTGTGTTTTTCCGTTCGATAAATTTGGCATTCGGTTTTCGTGTGGGTTCCCGACGAATCACTGTCTTGGAATGCCGGCATCCATATTTCACATTTATTCCTTATTCCACACGCTTATAACGTCTTAGAAACGCAGTATAAAATGAAAGCTTAGAAAGTATAGCTATGGTGGTATTATTTATTGTTTTTGTAAAATGGTTGTATTATTATTCAATGACCGTAACAGTCATATAACACTTTCAAATTTTAAAGGTTATGATAAACCATAACAAGTCGATTAATCGTGAACGAGGATTATTTACCATAGGTCATCTGTCAGATGAAATTGACATTTGACGAAAGTTCCGGGTTAAATATTGTGAACGCACCCCAGGAGATGATAGAAACCGGAATGAACCGATCTTATATACGCATGCGTCAGGTTAGTGACGTTTGTCGTGATTCAAATTTTAAACGCTTTTACGCGCGTAATTGAAGCGATGTCCTGTGTCATTAAGGATAAAATATCTAGTTTCAAAATATAGGTATCAGAAGTGATTGGAACTGAATGCAACGCGTTTGCGTATTATTAACCTATATCTTGTAATAAATCTAGTATTTACTAGTTGTTGATAAGTTGGAATTGTATATTTGAACGAAAATTATTATTATTTAGAGTCGAATCCTAGCCGACTATTATTGTCAGGTAAAAGAGCATTTTGTTATATAAATATATATTCAAATGCTTGATGACACTCTAGATTTACTGAAAGAATTCAACAATCTAGTACTACATAGAAGCTGAAACTTCCAACGAATTATTTTTATAATGTGGTGGATAGATAATGAGTTGTCCAATTATGGCATACATAATTATTATTCATACAGAGTCGCTAAGAGCTTATATTCCAGATTTCAGAAATACACTATCATTCATAATACCTACATACAGGGTGTTTAAAAATCATTGGGCAAAAATGATATGATGGCTGAGAGGTCATTCCAAGAAAAATAATCTCAATAAACATAGGTCCTAAAACGCAACGTTTCTATGATACAGGGTGACAAAGTTTTTTTTAATTCATTTTTTTTTTTAAATTCAGTTGAATTTTGACCGACTTGTTTAAAATTTGGAAGCGTTGTTATGTAAGTTATAAGAGGGGCTAGTTTTGACCCTATACTAGATAAAAATATTGTGTCCAGTGGAGTTGAGGGCGGGAAGATAACATCAATTTTTGAAAGAAAAAAGACGATGCTTTTTCGGACCTATGTTTTTTGGAACTTTTTTTCTAAGAATGTTTTCAGGAATTACTCCTTTCATTTTTGCCCAATGTTTTTTAAACACCAACATCCTGTATATTCTGATCAGCCGTTCAGGAAATACTTAGCTTTGATAATGCACATAGAAATTAATATTTTGATACATATTTGAAAGTGTTGTATAGTGCATGGTTGTTTTTTTCAAGGCAGTGTATAGAAAATAATAGTATATAGTATATTTCATGCATTATGTATCTACTTTTGAAATCTCAGTATAATAGGAACTTTGATCCTAAAGGGCTCATCAGAAATAAATACTTATATCAAACCGTATATTTTTTAAATTAGAAAATAAGCTTTTTCTTGATGTCTTGGGTCGCGGATATGGATGGAAACGGTCGAATGGGTGAAATTTAAGAGGTACCAACAAAGTTTAATACAACAGCTTTGAGGTTTTTATACATGCCTATAAGTTATAGTGAAAATGCAACGATACATGCAGGGTAGGTCATTTAGTCGTGAAACATCAAAGTAGCACTTTTTTGAATGCAACCCCCAGTATATTAATGTATATTTCGATTATTTCTTCAATTTTGTGATACACATAATGATCCTGAATTCCTGAGTCATCCAAGAACATACAATTAATTCTTGCAAAACATTTCAAAATGCGTCAGAAAAAGTTGAATGTACCTACTTACCTTCTAATCAAAAGACAGAGACAGAATATAGCTCTGGAAAAGTAAGATGAGAAAGTGCGATATGTGAAAGTAACGTTGTTGTGTTGGTAAATCCTCAACAAACTCTGAATTAAATCTAAAAGAATCGCCACATTCTTCTTTCATACGAATATTAAAGTTTGTGCTGCATTGCTGGTCCTTGTTGATATTTTGCCAATTTCTTTTTAGAGAACTTTTGAATTTGAATAACTTTCCACAGATCATACACCTCATTCTGGTACGAAAATAGACAGTTATCAAACTCAAATCAAGTGAGCCCGTGAATTATAAATAAAACAATGAGAAGCAAGAAATCTTTTCCCGCCAAAATATTTAGGTGGAGGACTGTAACAACAATCTATACATTTATATCCAGAAGAATACGTCTTCATTCATATCCAAAAGAAAACGTCTCTCTATTTCCGTCAGTTTCCATGCACAAGCGCAGTAGTAACGGTTCATTCCGATTTCTATCATCTCCTAATAATCCTTGTTCACGATTGTTCGACTTGTTATGGTTTATCATAACCTTTAAAATTTGAAAGTGTTATATGACTGTTACAGTTCATTTTTTATTCAAAGTTACAGTGGCAGATTAAAATTGTAGGTTAAAAGTTGGCAAACATGTTCTTTCACGATAGTCATAGATTGAACTGTGATTCACTTCATTTTGCTATGTTCAAAATATATTTGATTTGATAGAAAAAAACGTTCGAGCATAGACAGTGATGATTATTCTGAAATTGATGATAAAAATCCTTCTTTAATCGAGAAACTGAAGTTTATAATCAAATATTTCATCATTGCATTTCAATTGGCGAGCATTTCATGACATTTAATTTTTCTTGCCAAAATTCAACCTCCAATTTTGATCTGTCACTGTAACTTTAAATAAAAATGAACTGTACGGTCATTGAATAATAATACAACCATTTTACAAAAACACTAAATAATACCACCATATAGCTATACTTTCTAAGCTTTCATTTTATACTGTGTTTCTAAGAAGTTATAAGCGTGTGGAATAAGGAATAAATGTAAAATATGGATCCCGGCATTCCAGGACAGTGATTCGTCGTCAGATAGCGCCTCTCATTCTTATTTACCATAGTCACAGTGAAATACTCTAAAGCATTGTCTGGAAAAAAGTAAATTGACAATGATGTTTTTTTAGCTTGCAATTTTTTACCTTCGATTTGGTTTAATTACATTTTTCCATCGTCTGACATAATTGGTATCCGCATCTACCACAAGATTGTGCGATTCTGACGACATAATATTAATTTTTTAATTAAATTAACACCAGCCCTAATGTATCAACGATCTTCCGTGTAGTTTGTTTTTTTTGGTTTTTGGTTAGGATTACACGTTTGTACACACAACGCAGACGCGACAAATCTTCACCAGCTAAAAAGTGGGTTGAAAAGTTGATCGCCCGGAGAATATTTACCCGGATTGTGAATGAGTGTGAATCTTACTCGGCGAGAATTGTGAACAGCCGGGAAAGGTCAGAGCGTCGCCGTGCGATCGCCCGACGACATTTGTGAACGCACCCCAGCTCAAAGATATTACTATTTTTCAGCGGAAATGAGCTATTTGGTCGACGTATCTTCGCATATCCTCACTTTTCGACGGCTTAGGTGTTCTAACTCTACCATTGTGTTTATATGTAATTACCTATGTAATAATATTATGATCACGGTGTTTTAAATACCAGATTTTGCATACGAAATCTTGTATTATAAACGCCGTCAAATCTTAAACAAGTTTAAGTACGAACGGAGAATACGGGCCTGTATTCTCCTTCTATACCTAAACGCGTTCAAAGTTTGACGGCGTTTAAATACCAGATTTTGCATACGAAAATAAAAGGGGATTCAACCCGTCGGAAATTTAACGCAATGCAAGCATTTTTTCTGGAATGTGCCATTTTTTTATTACATCACCTTTTGGAACAATTCAAGTTTTATTAGGTAGGTAAGATATCAAACTAGGCAACCCAATATCTATTTTTGCCAAAAAAACGGTAATCAAAACGGTATCTCAATGGTCACAAAATATGAAAAATCTACATATTCCGCCCTCTTGTGATATACGTATAATCCATTGAATAAAAAAAATCGATAGTGTATTAACTAAATTGAACCTTTCTGAGATCATTTCTGGCAATCTCCGTTTGATATAATTAAACAGAAATAAGTAATACCTTCCACAAAATCACATGTAATTCACAATAAATTCACCGTCTTCGAACAAAATCTATACTCATCTCTTTTGAGGCGTAATGTTTACTTGGTTTGGTTGCCTACCGTCTGTTTTGATCACGTCAGCCCGCTGGCTGACGTGATGAAACCTTATGTCGCTAGCAGTGCTTTTACGAGCGGATGAATCCCCTTAAACGAGTTTAAGAACATAGTAGGCCCGTATTCTCCGATTCCACAGATAAACGCGTTCAAATAGTTAAACTTACTCGACTTTTTCTCGGTTTGAACCGTGCTAATTTTCGCAACGTTTAGTTAAACCTAGAGAAAGGTCGGCAACGTCGGAAAATCTGGGAATATTTTGGTGGTATTCAAGCAACGATTATACACTACACAGGATTGCTTAGTTACATTTAACCAATGATTTTCCAACAACTAGATATAGCACGACGTCTCTTTGCGTTACATGTTTATACATTGAGGGGAGAGAGGAATTCTTGCGAGCATTCTTGCGAGTATAGGTAACAAACTGCAAATTTAATGAGAAGCTATTATACCTTGTATTCAAAGTTTTTTTATTCTAATTAAAAATACTCTATACTCTATGAGTGCATCTCCGGTAGTTACCAATTATGTAGTATGTACATTTCTAGATCACTAGTGATAATAAAACATTTTCAATGAGACCCATATTTTTCCATAAACGTTAGTTACTTATGTAGACACGATGCAACGAAATACATCTGGCAACACGACACAAATGCCTATTTGAGATCAACCTATCACAGCTGATAGTCATTTTAACCAATCATAGCCTGTAGCTCCCTTGGAACACTGTTGTCGGCTTGTTCAAAATTCAATATTTTTGAAGGCCGAACAGCTGATTCATGTGAACAAAACTTATCAATAATCAGTGAATTATAACTGTCCTATAACACCAACGATATTGAAGCAAATACAAAATTAGAACATATCCTCGTTAATGGTTAATCCCTTTTGATAAAAATTGAAAATTCTGAGTGCTTTTTATTTGCAACAAGGCAACGTTGAACGAATTCAACGGACGAGATGTAAATAATAACATGTTTATTATAGTGACAAACAATTTGCCCGGAATCTAGGGTGTACGCTAGTTCTAGTGGGTTCTATGTTCTAAGCATTTAACGTATGTTTGGCAGTTTGGCAGCGAGTGGAGAACGGCTGTGACGTCATCACCGGTGGGCTGACGTGATGAAAACTTATATTGCTAGCAGAGCTTTTTTCTAGCGGATGAATCCCCTTAATGACTTTGAAAGAGACCTACAGCATGAGTTATTGAGTGAGTACCTATATTATAACTGCCCAGCACCGGCCATATTTGGGTTATTCATTAAATAGTGAGGACACCATAGAAAAGAGAATCAAATATCTTTTTCATATGGAGGACACGTAGGTTGGAATAAATTCATTTAAAATTCAGGGGTTTGTTTTCTCGATTTTTATTTTTGACTGCGGTTTTTTTGGGAGAGTCTCATGGCCGATTGCACCAACCTATTTAAGGGCTACTTAACGCTAACGAACCCCTAAATTCATGTTTTTGATTGCACCAACGTTGAGGAAAGCTTAAGCTTCCCTTAAGGCTCACTTTATTAAGTCTCCGTTGATGACCACTTAACGCTGACTTATCTCTGTGAACGATATAGATTTGAGGTTGTGATACAGTTGTTATTGTCGTTACTGACTTTTTATATAAAAACTTTTTATATCAATTATTAATTTTCAAAGACATTTATGATTTATTTTTGAAAATATTATCGACGCCGTGTGTTAAGTTATATAGGAGTTTGGCTACGACATTATATAATTTTAATGTGATTGCGCCTGTTGTCTGCCATTTAAAACATTCTCTGAGTTCAATTCAGATTTGAGAAGTAGGTATATTGAAATTTCAATCACTATAGGCACATCATCCATCTGGTTGTACATACCGATATTAATTAGAATCCGTCTAAATGAAAACATCATTTTTGATTTTTTGGCCTTTTCTTATTTAAGGTCAGTGGCGTGGCAGCATCGGTGATATAAATTACATTAAAGAATACTTTTAAGAGTCTCTCGAACAGTCCACTGTCATAGTGAGAATGGATCACTTGAACTATTTGGAGTTTGGATGATAAACTAGATTTACCAGAATCCCTACCTCGAAAAATGAATGAGCGGCCAAATCACAGGAAATGGAGCATATGGTTTTTTCGGAGACTTTTATGGAGAAACTGTTTTAAATATCTTGACTCAGATGGAAGATCAACTTGAATATGATCATGACAGGTGAAGTACATAACTTTCAGGGTTCCTTTGTGTTGCATCCATTCCCGTGTGTTTAAAGAAAACCTGCCAAAAACGCAATAAATTAGCAATGGTCAGATAAAACTTGTGAATAATATCACCAAAACATGTAACCACCATTCTGTGAACAAAAACAAATGAGGTTATAACATATCGCATTGTTCTCGTCAGGTTTTCAACCTAAATGATGGAAAAGTTACTAGAAATGACCAAATTTGATCAACGTTGCCAAATCTAGGACACACTTAGTTAAGGGCCCTCAAAGAGTGTTGGTGCAAATGAAAACGAATTGAGGGCTGCTTAAAAGCCTACATCACCAGCTGATCGGTTGAAAATCGGATTTCGGGTCTAAGAAGCTCTGACCCTGACTGGTTAGATGAGCAATGGCAACATGGCACCGTTCAAGGCAAGTGCCCTATTGGCTACGTCTTAAATATACCTGTACTGCTAAAGTGTATTATTTCGGCTTCTAAAAAAGGTTGCAGCATGAGGGCCGCCATGTTGGCTCGACGTTGACCAAAAAGTATGTCTTTGCTTGATTCGGCTTTCAGTTTGACCATATACTTATAAATACAAGTATATGAATTTGACATACCCAACTTAACCCAACTTTTCGTTTATTTATAAATTATATTAATCGTCACTCAAAATAAGTCATTTTAAGCTTGTATATGTAAAATAATTATCAACTGAGATACCTATATAATGTAGTAGTAAAGCAGACTAGAAAGTTGCTAGGAATAGGTAGGAATGGTGGGTTGACAAAAAACACCTCTGAGAGAATATACCTAAGCTGTAACATTATATTGATGTAAACTCACATATTTGTATTCAAAATCATCGTAAGTACAAACGAACCCTTGTACCATTCATTTCCATCAAGTCTCGAATGCGAATGTTGTGATCTTAAATGTATTTTTGTCATGTTAAAGAGTGTTCATGAATGAGTTCAAATCACCTCGAAAATTATACAAAACAATGTGGTATGAAATTTCTATTCTTATTTTATTCAAGACAAAATATCCAATATGACCTACTCTCCTATCTATTTTCAAATGGTTCAAGTCTATCTAGCAAAAATGGTAATAATAGTAGTACGGATCTTTAACAATACAAAAATATCACCAAAAGATGGAAAAACATTTCATTAAAAACAATCGACTTGAGAAAAGGCAATCCTAATTCTCACAAAATTCGCAAATCAATAATAATTATCCAATAGTTATACTAATTCTCACGTTCAAATGACACGCGAACGCTTGGCTATGCTTGTGCTACCATTTACATTGAATTTGTGTTCAAAGTCACGCTTACGCCAAATACAATGTGGATGGATGCATATGATGCCTGTTTGGCAAGCGGAAATCTGTGTTAGATAATGAGCTCAACACCATACATCTAAACTTGGCAACATGCGGCATGCAGTTTGTAGTTACCATTAGCGTTTTCATGGAGTATGGTATCATGAGACCATTCCAGTTTGGTCTGTCATCAGCCTAGTTTATACCGACAACTTGGTCCGCGGACCAAGTACCAAATTCGGACTATATCCGAACTATATCGAATGGTGTAAACAGTTGCGGACTAAGCTGGTCCGCTCTTGGTTCGGTACTCGCCAGCAAGTGTACCGAGCTAAATTTGGTTCGATCTGGATCAATCGGACCGAACTAAACGAGTTATCGATGTAAACTAGGCTATTGACGTCACTTGCAGCTCGCCGATTGACTGAAAGTGACGTTAATGACAGACCAAACTGAAATGGTCTCATGCATATACTTAAGTATATGGTCTCATGATACCATACTCCATGAAAACGCTTAATGACATTGGATAAAAGCTACCACAAAACAACGAGATGATACTTCACCCAGGGATCCATCGTTGCCAAATCATGCCTTTCTGTTGACAGTGTCACATCCAGCTGTTATTTAAGCGGGGTATTTAAAAATCTAGATTCTTCCAGTTGATCGTGTTTTATTTTCCTATAAGGAATTCGACTAATAAAAGAGCCTATAATATACAGAAAAGTATTATAGTATTAGACTATCTCGGATAAAAGAGGAGACGTCTTTATGAGGGTTTTATCCTATATAGTAAATTACAGAATGTATCCTGAGCTTTTCAATAACACGAAGCAGTTATTAATATTATTTTGATATTTTGATGTTATGTTCACGTACTTTAAGATCAAAATGAGGTCCGCATGATCTGTTTTAGATAGGTAGGTACCTTATATATCATCGAATACTAAATAAATACTGAAGACAAAGATTTTATAGAAACGAGGATGTAGAAAAAACACTCAGTTGTGCTTAATTATCTCTTATTTATTTTCCGAAGTTTGAAAAAAAAACCATACTGTGTATGTATAGCCAAAAGCTATACCAAATACCTGACCGCTACAGTATGTTTTATGTGAAAAACCCTGTATACTGTACCTATAGGTTGATCATTCTAAAAAACAGGTTAATATGTGTAATTAATTTGTCATAATACATTAATTAAACATATCAAGGAAAAAGAGACTACCTAAATACATTCAACACTACACAGGGTGTCCGCGGGCTGTCCGGTAAGTGGGGTGAATATAAGTGATCGGACAGTCTACTTAAAAAACTGCTGCTTATAATGATTAAATATATCGAGTTTCATGTGTTTCTGTCGTTAAACAAGGCTAGCCGAACGAATTTATTGAAAATCATCAAGAATAAACTACCCCTTTGAAGGGGTCGAATTCAACCATTTTTTGGCCGCCTACACATGCTTATAATGATTCAATATTGTCACATTAGTACTGGAGGCAATTATACTTGGTGTAAATCCACCCAATTTGCCACTGGTAGAATCGCTAAGCGAGCAGTTTTGTTGCTATAAATAGACACGTTCAGCGAGACGACGGGTAGTAGTTGGCCTACGCTAATTACTCGTTCCCTCCCCGTGAGTAGTGTAACCCCTCTCACTCCTTTCTATCCCCGTGAGTAGTGTAACCCCTCTCACTCCTGTCTATCCCTGTGAGTAGTGTAACCCCTCTCACACTTCGTCGAACTTCAGCGTAATATAACTACTCCTACGATCAACGCAACAGAGAACATGCACATCCTAATCTTATGGTGGTAAGAGATTGTACTGATGTATGGTTGGCAACAATATATTGAAGCTACTATCACAAACTGAGTTTCCCTACTGATCAGCCAAGCTACGTTCCCTAGAGCACGACAGGTGTTGCGGGTCCAGTCGAAGACCCAGTCTAACACCTTACGTGACATTTGGTGGAGGCGCCAACGATCACTCCCGCTGCCAAGACGAGTACCGGGGGACCTGAAAAGAAATTCCATTTGATGTCACGGTACAACCTTAGGTCCAAAAGTGATACGGATGAGTTGGACGAATTTAGACCAGACCAAGGAAGTTCCACAGCAGCGAGCATCTTCACTCCAGTAAAGAACACATCCAGGTTTCCGGCACTCTCTCCCATTCCACATGCACAGAAGGTAGTAAAGGTGCAGTTTGCTAGCCAAGAAGTCCCTATACCCCAGGTCGTTGAAGTTCAAAAACAAAGTACCGAGCAAGAAGCAGCTAATAACCTCTCAGACAGTGTACCCTCCATTGACCAAGAAGACCAGCTAACTATCATAAAGGGCACCATGGCAAACACGACTATCGCCGACGTACTCAGCACAACTAGACAAGCAACGCTACCTCAATTCGTAAGCCCATCAATTTTCCATCCGGGAAAAACATCTCCAACAGAGTTCATAAAGGCTTACGACAGGTCGGCCGTGGCTAATGGATGGGACGATACACTGAAAATTGCCTATTTCGAGACCTTTTTGAGCGGTGCAGCACATATTTGGTTTCAGGAATACAAAAAAGAAAAAGTAAATAGCGCCTGGACTGATATACTGGAAGACTTCAAAATGGAGTTTGAGGAAAATGATTATTTAGAGGAAAGAAGGAGACGGGTTGAGAAAAGAAAACAACAACAGGGAGAAACCGTGATGAGTTTCCTGTACGAGTTACAAGTACTATACCATGATTACAAATCCGAATTTGATATCGGGGATTTTCTGAAATTCGTCAGCAAAGGTCTATCAGAGGAAAGTTATTACCACTACTACTGGTTAACCAGCCCGCCGAACAAGCAACCAAGCTCGCTGGATCAGCTAAAAAAGATAGCGGTAACCATAGACAGGGCACCGACAAAAAAAGAAATAGAAGAGGTCAGAGTACCAATGGAACATACAGCACCAAACCAGGTTCAGCAATACCATCGACCTGGAAATGCCAATAGAGGGGGAGATTATTATCCTCAGCCTAGACAGCAGTACAACTACAGAAGTAACTGGCAAAACTCCCAAGAGAACAACCGGGTTATGGAAACCAGAAACCGCCAACCTCCAGCACAACCAAGATATAGAGGGTCCAGAAGTAGCAATAATAGTCCCAGATGTTACAAATGTGGCAGAGGAGGCCACTTCGCAGCATCATGCAGAACCCAGCACCTAAACGAAAGAGGATGGCAAAATTAGGGTTCCCAGCCATCCACTGTCAGAGGGACACATTCCGATCCAGCATCCCATACATCACGCTCAAAATAAACAACCAATTGTGTGGCGCTGGTTGATACTGGGGCTCAAAATAATGTACTACAACGTGACTGGGCAAGAAACATCACATTCAAGAGGAGTTCCACGGTATTGGCCACAGCAGGGGGTCATAGGATATCAGTGCTTGGTGAAGCAAAAATACAATTGACAATAGAACAATTCAAGAGCGACATAGATGTGAAAACTATCGGGAGCTCACCTTTTCCCCTCATCCTAGGAATAGACTTTCTAAACAAACATAGGGCAGTAATAGACCTCTCCAAGCTGCTCATCTTGGATGGACACCACCAATTCAGGCTATTTCAAGGGAATGTTGAAACGCAACATCCAGTGTCATTCTCTGGGCTACTGTTTCGAAATAAAAACAGGATGGATACACCTCTTCGTTTAGAGGGTTTCTGGGCGAGTCACTCACTGGTAAACAAACAGAAAATAGGAACAGTGGTTCAGGGGAAATTCGAGAACATCCACAAGCTCATTGGTAATCCGGGGCTTTGCAGTAACACGTGACTATCAAACAAGGAATAACATTAAAGCTATCCACAGGGCATTCCCAGCGATATCTAGGAAACATAGCCGACCATTAGGAGCAGTGTCGATGTCAAGGCATGGGGGCAAAACAGCATTCTTTCTACACGTGAGGAATTCTAGCAAGGAGAAACCAGCGCTGGAGGACATTTTCAAGTGCCTTGCAACGATAAGACGTATAGCAAGAGAAGAAGGATACCAAGAAGTAGCTTTCGAAAGAAAGGGATGGCGCTTAAACTCCGAGGAATGGGAGATCCTGGAAAAAATGATGTATACATTGTTCAAGACAGAGGAGACTCGCATAATAATCTGTAAGAAAAGACGACCAGTGTCGATACGAAAGGAAGCACTGTTGACGATAGAAACAGACACCGTACCTAGTAGGGTTAAATTAACAGCTGGGGACGACTTCAGAATTAGCCCTGGAGAAACTGTGACAATCGGCCTCTCACCTAGCGCTGACATGATGGAGGAAACAGCCTATGCATGCTCATATAACGTGGACCAGTTGGTGAAAATGAAGACGCACATCTTCTCCAACGAAGACAAACTATTCATAGAACTAAGATCAACCTCCTCAGACACAGTTAGAATATTCAAAGGCACAACGATGGCTACGTTGGAAACAACAGAGGTAGAACCAAATGGGTCATGGAATTGTCACTTACAGGAAAACCGTGATGAAGACCAAGTTACACTAGCAGATCATAACCTACAAAACATTGAAAACCCGGACACAAGAACGGACTTAGCTAGGTTGTTGGAGGAATATCAGGACGTTTTTTCAAAATCTACAAGAACCATGGGGCATACCAACCTCGCGGAACACGTCATAGATGTGGGAGAGGCCAAGCCTATTAAAAGTAGGCCATATAAAGTGTCCCAGAAGGAGCGACAGGTCATCGATGAACAGTTAAAAGAGATGTTGGAAGGGGAGGTGATCAGACCTTGTCACTCACCCTGGGCCAGCCCAGTCGTACTCGTAAAGAAAAAAGACGGAAAAACTAGATTTTGCGTGGATTACAGAAAACTTAACTCGGTGACCAGAAAGTCAAATTGGCCTTTACCACAGATAGATGATATTTTGACTTACTTGGGAGAAGCAAAATATTTCAGCACTCTGGACATGTTCTCCGGGTATTGGCAGGTTCCAATTGAGGAAGAATCCAAGCAGTACACAGCGTTCGTCGCACAAGGTCATGGTACCTACGAGTTTAATGTACTGAGCTTCGGATTATGCAACGCTGCCGCTACATTCCAGGAATTGGCGGACCAAGTTTTCTGGGACCTAAAATGGAAAGAAATCTTGATATACCTCGACGATATCATTATTTTCTCTAAAACCGAAGAAGAACATATGATGAAACTAAGGAAAGTCTTCGAACGGTTGCGACAGGCCAACTTGACACTAAAGCCATGCAAGTGCGAATACTTAAGGGAGGAGATACGAGTCCTGGGCTACAAAGTAGGAAAAGAGGGCATTCTACCGGATGACGAAAAAATAGCCTGTGTGAAGGAATTTCCGACTCCAAGGAAAGTTAAAGATGTCCAAAGCTTCCTTGGATTATGTAATTTCTACAGAAAATGTATTCAGAACTTTGCCGTCATTGCTAGACCGCTGCACGAATTGACAAAGAAAACAAGGAAGTTCGAATGGGGGCAAAAGGAAGAATGTGCATTTAACGAGCTAAAACACAGACTGATATCAGCACCGGTACTACATCACTACAACCCGGAAAAAGAGACAATCCTTCACACAGACGCATCCACCATCGGAATCGGGGCAATTTTGCTACAGGAAGGTGAAGTCGGGAAAAACCATCCCATAGCATATGTCAGCCGGAGTTTGTCATCCTGCGAGCAAAACTACTCCATCAGCGAGCTGGAGCTACTTAGCATTGTTTGGGCCTTGGGCTACCTTCGACACCTAATCTACGGACGACCAGTCACCGTGATCTCTGACCACCATGCCGTGTGTTGGCTAGACTCCATAAAAGATAACAACCGACGACTGGCAAGGGGGGCATTGAAGATCGCGGAGTTCGATTACAAGGTTACGTATAAATCTGGTAAAACCCACATGGACGCAGATTGTCTATCGCGAAACCCAGTACTACCTCCAATAGGAGAAGAGGAAATAGAAAACCAAAATGAGGTACCAACATTTGCTATGAAAAGCCAGGAAATTGCGAGCCTACAGGACAAAGAACCCGAACTTAAACTCCTGAAAGAAACCATCATTAATCCCGATGTCGCACCTATAGCCATCAGAAGACGAGCAAAAAATTTTAGACTAAATGGAGATTGCCTATACAAACTCAATACGGGACAAGGCGATGTGGAACACCTGCTGGTATTACCAAAATCCATGAGAGAGGAGATAATGTGGGACTTACAATACTTACATGCTGCACCGACCTGTGGGCACTTAGGATTGAGTAAAACCTTGGATAAAATCAGGAATAGGTTCTACTGGACAGGGATGGCGAAGGATGTGGAAAAGAACGTGAAGGGCTGCATAGAATGCCAAGCTAGGAAAGGTCACCATTTAGAAAGACTCCGGGATTTTTACAACCAATTCCCGTTGGATCAATCTTCGACAAAGTAGGCATTGATCTGTTGGGACCATTCCGACGTAGCAACAAGGGCAAGACAATGATAGTAGTTACGACTGACTATGCATCCCGGTATGCAATAACAGCAGCATCACCAAATGGAAATGCCGAGGCAGTGGCCCAATTTATATTAGAAAAGGTGATCCTGGTGAAAGGAGTGACACAATTGATGGCGGTGCGCAGGCAATTCACAACGGCCTACCACCCGTGTTGCAATGGTCTGACAGAAAGACTGAATAAAACCATGGCGGACATGCTGGCAATGTATTGGAACACGGAGCAAACTGACTGGTGTAGTAATGTCCCCTTTGTCACATTCGCATACAACACTGCCATCCAGGACACCACGAAATTCAGCCCCTTCATGCTCACTTTCGCAAGAGAGCCCACTCTACCACCAGAGGCAGGACTCTTGGACAACGAGCTGTCAACCGATACGCTGAAGATGCGGGAGAGAGCTCTGGCAATGAGGGCCGTAGCAGTAGAGAACATACAGAAAAAACAGGAAAAGGACAAGGTGCGCTTCGACGAAAAACACAGGGATCTGCAGTTTCAGGCAGGAGATAAAGTGAAGATTTTTGTTACTGTAAGGAAAGTAGGACGAAGCGAAAAATTGCTGTTAAGATGGTTTGGTCCATATGAGGTAACAAGGAGGCTGGGGGAGGTCAACTACGAAGTGAGGAGACATGGGTGTAGAAAGAAAGCTTTGGATACAGTACACGTCTGTAGAATGCTACCATATAACGACCCTTGGACGGAGAATGCTCCATTAGAAGGAGCTCTAATTGATGAAGAAACAAGGGAAGGAAAGGAACAAAATGGGAAAGAGGAGGACTATTTCAGCTGTACGGATGGCGAGGAAGAATAGTAGCACAAAGGGAACGTAGGAATCAGGGCGGACGAGAGGGAGACTTAGGAAAGAAAGACAATAACAGAGTATTTATTACAGGTTGCAAGTACAAGCAACAGTCGCCCAGAAAGTGGAAATTACTGCTGGAGCCTCATGGAAACCATAACCACATGTCATCACTTACGAAGGATCAATACCAATCACGTACAGAACAGCCTGGTATGAAGAGGTTCTCCCCAGGCCCAGAAGGTCTCACTGTACAGACTCGAGGACGACGTATTGCGAAACGAAAAGACAGATCGAGATCACATCAGGGTCAGTGGACGTTGAAATCGATGAATTGATGGATGTCTGGAACCTAACCCACATGAGACAAACAAACAGACGGAACAAACGCGCTCTGGCATTTATCGGAGAGGGTCTAAACTGGTGTTGTGGCGTGGCTACCCAGAAAAAATTGGACTCCTTGACGATGGACGCTGATCAATTTAGGAACCGTTTGAACTCTGTTACAAACAGTTTAGGAGGGGCAATAAAAACTCTGGGACAAGAATCAGGTTATCTACAGAAAATGCAGGAGAACACGGCAGAAGCATTCAGAGTGACGGAAGATAAAATAAAGAAACTGGAGACCTGCTTAGAAAAGCTCAGTAACAGAGCCAGGGATGAAGAAGAAACGAACATCAACATTAGCCTAGAACTACTGAAGAACAACTTTGATCTATCAAATAAATTGGTTAGACTCACCAGAGCCATACGGAAGCAGGACACCTTGCCAGTGGCGGCTCGCGGCATGACGCAAGTGAAGCGCCGCTTCACCTTGAATTATTATCTTTAGCACAAATTTCTTAATATAATAATATTCGATCAAAATATTTTTACTAATTTTAATTCCGCTTCTGGTCGCCGAATGTCAAGAAGCACAGTTAAGGTTAACCATGTAATCCACTAAACTACTACTTGTTTATCAGCTAGCTATCTTTGTTTTATTTGGCGGCTAAAAAGAGAGAACAATAAAGTATCAGGTTGTCCGATAGTAGGTCCTTGCGAAAACTGTATAACATGCGTCCGACCATCAACGTTTAATGACATCAGCTGCTGCCTGCAAATATGAATTGAATATCGGGCTTTCAGTAAGTACCATGACATACTAGGCGATAAGTCGCAGAATTTAGCGATTTTCCGATTTTCATGTATACGTTTTGATGGAATAACTTGGCAGAAAATCGCAAAATTCTGCCTTTTTCGCCTAGTATGTCATGGCACTAAGGTAAGTTTTCCTAAGACACTAAGACGCGCAGTTCAAAATTCAGCGCGGCAGCTTCATAACATCCATCGGTTACCATGGAAACGTCACGTTTGCTCTATCGTCCATTGATCGATTTGCCGCAAATAAATATTATTTTGAGGCGGAAATTCAGTGCGCGTCTCGCGTCTTCGCGCGTTTTCTGACGTTTAGTTCAGGCAAGCGGTTTTGCAAATAAAATCGGAAGTCGGTTTCGCTTTTTGTCATCTTTCCCGTTTATGATCCGGTATGTGTCATGCTCGAAAAGCTATTTTCGAGATGGACAAATGACGATAAAAAGGACTTTTTAAATTCGAATAGACCGTCGCCGGAGCTTAATGTGACAAAAACTTCGAAATCCAAAAACAGAGTGTTCACGCGGAAATTTCGTAACGAATGGTATTTTCGAGACTGTAACAGTCCGGAATTTTTTAGGTTATAGAACTAAAGCCGTGTACTATTTAAGAAATATGTATTATTTCAAATGATGCCAACCCACCCGATTTTTCGGTATAGGTATCTCCCGCCTTTCAAGTGATAGTACCATAGAATGTGATTTTACGTGTATTCTACATCATGCATGTTGGGTGTGCTGTGCGGTGTGGTTAAAATTTTCGCAATGTTTCCTGTATATGACCACGATAAACGAGAGTTTTTAAGTTGTGAAAAAACCTCCCCACAGTTGAACATTAATAAAGTGGTAAACTGGTAAAACAGTACGAAAGAGTTTACCACCGAAAATTTAAAAAATGGTGGTAGGTATTCCGAATTTGCGGGGTTGTTTGGGAGCTATTACTTAAATAAACTTTTCTGCGTTCCTTGTCTAATAATTGGCGTTCGTGGTGGAATGTGGAACAAAACTGGATTTGCCGATCTCGGTAAATTCTCTCTCTCGTTTTTCGGTTTGGCGGGGGAAATTCTGCTTAACCTGTTTTGGAAGCCGCGAGCCGATAACTGAATAGTGTATAATAAAATGGTGGATGCGCCCGGGAAATTTTTCGTCTGCGGCGCTTTTTTTCACCGCCGGCGCTTTTTTCACATCAGTCTGCTTCACCTACTTACAACACCTCCTCAATAGCCTGCAAACATCACCATATACCTATGGGCATCATAAAACCATCCACGCTTAAGCTTGATTTGAAGAAACTGGCTTGGGAATTGGAGATCAGCAACCATACGCTGGCAATACAGGACACGGCCAAACTATACGAACTGCCCATAGCAGAATGTAGTTTCTCCGACAAGGAATTGGTAGTGCACGTTAAAGTCCCTATTAGGGAAAAATTACAGAAATGGGAAATTTTTGAACTTATAACTCACCCGTTCGCTTGGGGGCGAGAGACATGCACTATTGAACACGACGCATTATATATGGCTATTTCAAGAAACGCTCAGGATCATCGAGCACACTCTCGCCAAATAACAGGAACAGGCCTACATCTTTGCAAGCCCTACCACGACAAACTGTGCTACCTACCCAGATTTGCGGGGGGAATCCACCAGGGGCCATCTTGTGCTAGAAAACTTCTGCACGGAGCAACGGTGCAGGACCTAACGGCTCACTGTCCACTGAGGTGCCACCAATCAACATAACTGATCATAACAGAGATCAGCGAGGACGAATTCCTGTCAACCCACCCACAGGAAGGAATGGTGCTGGACTGTGGAAGTACCACGGTGCCAATAAAATCGAACGTGTCAGCACCCGGATCCTTGAAAGTCTTTTTGCCTTGTCAATGCCGCCTAGAACTAGATGGGAAAATATTGATCCCAAGACGTTTCTCTTGCCAAGAAGACGAAAGAGAACTAAAAATAATACATACCCTCCCAGCAGCATGGACGACTCTAAAAACATTCGTCCTGAATCCTCTCTCAGCCAGCCATCCGACAAAGTTTGATGAAATAGGAGAATGCTTGAACCAGAACTGGACGCTCCAAATCCCATACCTCAACCTCACTTCCAGCAACGACCTCATTGATAGTATCCGTCAATCGGTAGAAGCTCAACCCCCCATCGATGGTTATAATTGGCACACAGAAAACCAAACCCTGATGATAATTTGGAACACAACACTCTCAATAGCCCTCCTTTACCTGTTATTTCACCGGAATCAATGGACGCCTCTGGCCATCATACAGTCCACATCAGCACAAAACGTCACAGACCCACGCCGCCACGACACGATTTTTTCGTTAACGTGTGTAACACTATCCCTTTTCCTGATGTATCTTCTATTCAAAATAGGCCAACACGCTCTTAAATACTTACAGAGAAATCAACAGCCCGTCCATCCAGAACCAGCCACCAATCCCCGAGACAATGAACAAAGCCAGAAAGTCCCACCGTCCTATTTACTAAGGATAACCGAACAGGAAAGCGAGGGCCAATATAGATGCCAACTCATTCCACTTGCGACAGAGACGAGCCGCTCGAGAAGCAGGTCGGAAACAGCGCAATTGGAAACCTCACATAACTTGCAGTGTACAGGGTGAACAGAGTCAGTGAGACCAATTGTGTATAAACATATACATTTTTATTTTTTAATTAACAGCTTATTTAAAAATTTAATTATAAAACTACTTGTATATATAGACCAAGGGACGGTGAGGGCGAACCTTTGCAGTAAGGACCACGATATCCCTCTGGAACGGTCCGTGGTACAGAACCTGCTCCCCCTCCGGTACCTCGGGAGGCCAACACTCGCACGGCACATCTACCAACACGATTAGCAGCCGCTATATAGGAGGGAAGGACAGGCATACGTTCCAGAAAAAAAAAAAAAAAGCAGACTTACCCGGGGAATGACGGGGTGATCCCTCCTCAATAGCCTCCTCACGAAGATCTCCGTTTCCGAGTAATACTTTCGCCTGCTGCCGTCCCTCATGACGATTTGATATAGATAAGGATTTAGTGGGTATATGTTTATGATTTTAATATGGGATGTTATTGTTTATTTTGAGATGTTATTAATATTATGTTTTGACCTGTATAGGATGATGTACTCATATAGACTTTTTGTTTTTCATATAACGGCTACCGGTTCCCACAACCATCCAACTGGAAAATATGGAACCGGTCAGGAATCCACAACCTTCAGCCATATTACAGGGATACCGGCCCTCTGAACTGAGTAAGGGGACTATATACACACCCTGTAATAGGCAACTATCACCGAGGTCAAGGATGATCGGCCGACCAACATTTTTTTTGCAGACGCAAGCATTAGCACTATTAGCAGTGAACAAGCATTGAACGCACGACGGTGCAGTACCACAGGCCAGGGCTTGGGAAAACTAAACGGATGGATGGCAGGACCGGAGCAAGAGATTTTGGCCACAAAATTTGTTAATAGTTTTTAAGTTTTTTTGTAAGGGATGAAGCATGTTCTCTTTTGGCATTGGGGTCCAATGCTCACGGGGTGAGGGCATATGTCACATCAGTACTGGAGGCAATTATACTTGGTGTAAATCCACCCAATTTGTCACTGGTAGAATCGCTGAGCGAGCAGTTTTGTTGCTATAAATAGACACGTTCAGCGAGACGACGGGTAGTAGTTGGCTTACGCTAATTACTCGTTCCCTCCCCGTGAGTAGTGTTACCCCTCTCACTCCTTTCTATTTCCGTGAGTAGTGTAACCCCTCTCACTCCTGTCTATCCCTGTGAGTAGTGTTACCCCTCTCACCCTTCGTCGAACTTCAGCGTAATATAACTACTCCTACGATCAACGCAACAGAGAACATGCACATCCTAATCTTATGGTGGTGAGAGATTGTACTGATGTATGGTTGGCAGCAATATATTGAAGCTACTATCACAAACTGAGTTTCCCTACTGATCAGCCCAGCTACGTTCCCTAGAGCACGACAGGTGTTGCGGGTCCAGTCGAGGACCCAGTCTAACACCTTACGTGACAATATATCGAGTTTCATACGTTTATGTCGTTAAACCATTGATTTAAATAACTATTTGAATCAATGCGTTAAACACGACTAGCCGAACGAATTTATTGAAAATCATCAAGAATAAACCACCCCTTTGAGGGGATCAAATTCAACCATTTTTTGGCCGTCTGCACTTATGCTCATAATGATTCAATATATCGAGTTTCATACGTTTGTGTCGTTAAACACGGCTAGCCGAACGAATTTATTGAAAATCATCAAGAATAAACTACCCCTTTGGGTGAGTCGAATTCAACCATTTTTTCACCGCCTGCACTTATGCTTATTATGATTCAATATATCGAGTTTTATACGTTTCTGTCGTTAAACACGGCTAGCCGAACGAATTTATTGAGAATCATCAAGAATAAACCACCCATTTGATGGGTCGGTCGAATTCAACCATTTTTTGGCCGCCTGCACTTATGCTTATAATAATCCAATATATCGAGTTTCAATAGTTTCATACGTTCATGTTGATAAACAACGCTGGTCGCAAGCTTTGTTTTTTGGTAAGCAAATTACACACCACCTACTCAAACTATAGGTCCCACTACATCAATTATTGATAGGATTTTACTAAGAGTTTGAATTGCAGTTTTTTAAGTAGACTGTCCGATCACTTATATTCACCCCACTTACCGGACAGCCCGCGGACACCCTGTGTAGTGTTGAATGTACTTTATTTAGGTAGTCTCTTTTTCCTTGATATGTTTAATTAATGTATTATGACAAATTAATTTCATATTAACCTGTCTTTCAGAATGATCAACCTATATGTACAGTATACAGGGTTTTTCACAAAAAACATACTGTAGCGGTCAGGTATTCGGTATAGCTTTTGGATATACATACACAGTATGTTTTTTTTTTCAAACTTCGGAGAATAAATAAGAGATAATTAAGCACATTTAAGTGTTTTTTCTACATCCTCGTTTCTATAAAATCTTTGTCTTGAGTATTTATTTAGTATTCGATGATATATAAGGTACCTACCTATCTAAAACAAATCATGCGGACTTCATTTTGATCTTAAAGTACGTGAACATAACATCAAAATTATAACTGCTTCGTGTTATTGAAAATCTCAGGATACATTCTGTAATTTACTATAAAGGATAAAACCCTCATATAGACGTCTCCTCTTTTATCCGAGATAGTCTAATACTAAAATACATTTCTGTATATTATAGGCTCTTTTATTAGTCGAATTCCATATAGGAAAATAAAACACGATCAACTGGAAGAATCTCGATTTTTGAATACCCCGCTTGAATAACAGCTCGATGTGACACTGTCAACAGAAAGGCATGATTTGGCATCCCATGGATCCCGGTGAAGTATCATCTCGTCCACAAAACATTCCCCTTAGAAGTGCATCTCCCATAGAGTAAGGGTAAACCAAGATCAGTATACAAGAGGTTGCCTCACTTCGCCTGAGGTAAAGACGGAAGGGGGGAAATATGACGTCATTTGTGGATAGCGGTCTGAAACAGTCCGGGTTCTGACATTTGAGTGTCATTCCTGTCATGCAATTGCATCGGACTGCATCATGTCGTGTCATGTGTCATTCGATCAATGATTGATAAAACGTTCAATTTCTTGCTAATTTTATCATTTAAATCGAAATAAAATATTAATAGAGGTGTAAAATTATCTTTTGGGACATTATTATTGTATATTATTGGTCAAGGAAGCGAAAATACTGTTCCAAATGTGAGTATTTTCTATATGTATATTCAAAACATCAACCCTCAGACTTCCACAACTTTTAAACTATTATTTTATATTAGTCCTGCCTAAATATACTGAGAAATCTACTATTGAAATATAATGAAAGCTAAATTTACGTTGAATAGTATAAACAGTTGAACACATGTAAACAAACTCTTTTATGATCATTTCTAGACACACCTACCTTCAAAACACTATATTTGATAGACAAATCCAAGGATAAGACACTTATAAACAGTTTTCAAAACGTAAATGGATGATTTCACAAAAGAAAAACCATCGACAGCAAAAAATCTCTCGTCCACCTGGAAATAAATAGTGAGTTTATGATATTGATGAATGACATTCTTGATTTTATGATGGAATGGTTCGAGAAATGGCCGCAGTGGCGCTACAGTAGACACAAATAACGTCATGACCGTAAAAGTGAGGCAACCTCTTATATAGAAACCTTGAGGGTAAACAGTGTTTTTAGTTTTGCGAACTACGGTGAGGGGCGCTGTCGGTTCATACACTGACTGACTGAAATGACAGGTTATAGCGGGACTTTTGAAATTCACAGCTGACAGGTTATAGGCGGGACTTTTGAAATTCGCTTTTTATTTGTATACATTGAAAATATGACTTGCACTGATGGAACCGCCTTAAATTTGATGAAATTTTGATCATGCATTGGTTTTTAAAGAAGCAATGGTGCATTTAAAAATATTATTCCATTTTTCAGTCAGTTTACGTGTTTTGACTTTTTTTTTTCAAAAAAATAAACGTTTTTTTGTGTAATTTTTGATAAAAATGCATGGCTGGCATTATCCGAAAGAGGGACAGTTCAAAATTTTAAAGCAAGACTATGCTTTGCTCAATTTTCAGGAAGTACATAATTTTTGCTCCTCCTTTGGATGGTGATGGCCGTTTTTATCAAAACAAAAATCACTCGTGTCAAAAAGGCACTAACCAAAATCGCCAAGATGCGTAAACTGACAAATGGATTAAAGTTTTCAAATACAACATTACTTATTCTTTGACAACCGATGCAGAATCAAAGTCTTATCAAACTTTAGGCGTTTCATTAGTTTTGTTCATAATTTGTCTTATAGTACGTAGTACGCATTTTTTATTATTGATAATTTGAGGCAAATTGTCCAAGGACTAATTTGCGAGAAATTCACTTTAAGAAAATTTAGTCATAAAAGAATAAACATGTTTTGTATATTAATGAAGATTATATACTTACACTGATCAAAACAATTAGGCTTCGTATATTTTCTGGAATATTTGTTCGGTAATAGAAAATGAGTTTGATATTAATATTTAAAGGGAAATTATTAAAGGACATTTCATAAAGTTCCGCTAAATTTACACAAAGATTAACGGAAAATACTCATACCTGCTTGAATTTGTATACAAAAATATTAATGTTGGCAAAGTTCAGAATGTGCAATCATTGTTTTGAGTACCACAAGTACACTAGGAGATGTCTCAAACAAGACAATCAAAACACCTGTATGTTGATTCACTGACAAATTAACGTCGGAAATGATGAGGTTTTCCAATTTGTTGGTTGACTGAGTGTGAATAGTTCAAAGTTTATTTCAATATTTTCTTTATTAATCAAAAATACACTCACAAAAAATACTTGAAATATTTACTATAATACGATACAATCCATTTTCCAAACAATATCTTGGAACGATTCGAGAAAACGAATTAGAAATCCAAACACAAAACTTGACAAAAGACAGGACAAAGCCGCTTATAAAATGGCGTTGGCTTGGCTTGCCTGAGTTACATTCAATCTCATTTCGAAGTGAAACTTTCAAATTTCCGTTTGGCAAACGGAAAACCTATGCTACCAGCTACATCGAATTTGTGTTACAGATCACGCCTACGCCAAACTCAATGTGAATGGTAGCATATGGTTTTGGATTGCCAAGCAAAAATTTGACAGTTTCACTTCAAAATCAAATTTTAATGTAACCCCTTACTTTATTCAGGATCAATGGGGTCTTCTGTGACGTCAATAACTGTCATCTAACTGTCAAAGCTTCCAGCGCCTCTCACCGTAGTTCGGCCAACTAAAAACACTGTACTGTCATTAGTGTCATTGCCCATAAGAGACACAGTTCTAAGGGGAATGTTTTGTGAAAGCTACTTAAGTAATATAGTCTTGTCTTAGATGTTCATGGTTTGTTTTATTCATTCCATAAAAAGATAACAGATTTAACTCAATTATAACTATGCAACTCAACAGGTTATGGGCCCAGTTCCCAAGCAAAGTGAAATTCTAGGTCAGAGAAGTCCCATAGTTGAGAGGAATTATTAATGGCGGTGAACTACCTCAATAGTGTTCCAAAGTTAATGTGTCGCGAAAATTATGCAGATTGGGCATTCGCAGTGGAAAATGTGTTCGTCTTGGAGGGGCTTTCAAAGTGTCTTGATGGCTCAGAGACAGATACCGTTTCAGTGAGCAAGGCAAAAGCAAAGTTGATTTTGACCTTGGACCCATCTTTGTATATTCATGTGAAGGTTTCAACAAGTGCAGTTGAAGTGTGGAACAAATTGAGACTGTATGAGGATTCCGGATTTGCACGTAAGATTAGCTTATTAAGGAAGTTAATATCCATACGATTAGAAAATTGCGAGTCTATGGATAGTTATGTCAACCAAATTATTGATACTTCACAAAAACTTGATCGAAGTGGCTTCAAATTAAGTCAGGAGTTAATAGGTAGTCTCATGCTTGCCGGATAAACCGATAAATTTGAGCCGATGGTGATTGCAATCGAGCATGCAGGTGTTGACGTCACAGCTGATTCAATCAAGTCCAGATTGCTTGACATGCATCTAAGAGACGGGACAGATGAGCAGGCAAGGACAAGTGGGGCCTTTGCGGCGAATTTCAAGTTTGGTTCAGGTTCAGACAGACATGACAGGAAAATGACACGACTTAATGACAATGGTGCGGGCAACAGTGGCAACCGGAATGGAAACGAGGGCACAGAAAAGGGCAAAGGTGAGGTCATTTGCTTTAAGTGCAACAAGAAGGGTCATTTCAGGAAAAGATGTCCACTAAATACATGGAAAAGGAATAATGATGGATCCCAAAACGCGTTCAATGCAGTATTTTTAACTGGCAAATTCAGTGGAGAAGATTGGTACGTGGACTCCGGATGCAGTGCACATCTAACATGCAGGAAGGACTGGATGGAGAATGTACACAGGAATTTAGCATTGAATGAAATTACAGTGGAAACGACAACAAGTTGACCATCGAGATGGCAGGTCGTGATATGAATATCGGGGCTTTGGTTGAAGATCGGAAGAATTCAATCAGGGTATGTGATGTTCTGTATGTACCGGGATTAACAACCAATTTGCTGTCAGTAAGCCAGTTGATTAGAAAGGGAAATCAGGTGTTCTTTGATTCGAAGGGGTGTCAAATTTTTAACAACAAAAAACAGTTGGTGGCAACAGCCAGTTTGCAGAATACTGTCTATAAATTAAACTGTGTTGAAAGTCAGATTGATCTACTGGCAGGTTTGGCCATATCTGGAGACACTTGGCACCGAAGATTCGGTCATCTTAACTACAAGGATTTGAATATAATGAAAAATAGGATTGTTGATGGTTTTGTGTATTCAGGATCTTCCCTGAAAAGCGAAAACTTGTGTGAAGGGTGCTGCGAGGGCAAACAGTCCGGACTGCCGTTCAGTCATGAAGGAACCCGAGCTAATGCTGTTCTAGAGGTCATCCATGGGGATCTGTGCGATCCAATGGAGATGGACTCTCTTGGGGGATCAAAATACTTCATGGTGCTTGAGGACGATTATTCAAGGATGGTATTCGTATATTTTCTGGAGAGTAAGGATCAAGCTTATGAAAAATTCAAGGAGTTCAAGGAATACACAGAAAACCAGCAGGACAAGAAGATCAAAGTTTTTCGGACCGATCAAGAAACTGAATTTAATAGTAAATTATTTCAGGACTATTACAAGAGAAATAGCATTTTACATCAACTAACCAATGCTTATTCGCCTCAACAAAACGGGATGAGCGAAAGAATGAACAGGACCATCATCGAGAAGGCTCGTTGTTTGATGTATGATGCAAAATTTGAGAAGGTTTTCTGGGCAGAAGCAGTTGCTACAGCTGTTTATCTGAGGAACCGTTGTTCAGTATCAGGCCTGGAGAAAACGCCGTTTGAAGTCTGGCATGGTAGAAAACCAGATGTCAGTAACATACGGCAGTAAGTCAATGGTATTAGTTTCGAAGGAGAAAAGACGAAAATGGGACAGGAAATCCAAGAAGATGTTCCTAGTTGGATTCAGCGATCATATCAAAGGTTACCGATTGTACGATCCACAGGAGAAGAAAATCATTGTCAGTCGAGACGTGATAATAGAAGAAGATGTTCCTAGACCTATATATGAGATACAGGAGGAGGCAGTTTTAGTGGGAGGTGATGATCCAGTTGAAGATGTTCCTGAAACTGGTGAAACATCAAGCGACTCTATGGATTGTGATCAAATGTACAATTCAGATGAAGATTTCATACCTGACGTTGTGGTGGATGCGCCTGGAAATGTAAGAAGATCAAAACGGGCACCCAAACCAAAAGGTTTCGACGATTATGTTACTTACATTTGTATGGACAATGATATGGATCCAACAACAGTCGAAGAGGCCATGTCCAGAGGTGATGGGGAACACTGGTTATTGGCTTTGCAAGAGGAGCTGCAATCCTTTGCAGACAACAATGCATGGGAAGTGGTGACTGATTCACAGGGCAAGACAATTGTGAAAAATAAATGGGTTTTCAAACGTAAGATTGACAATAGTGGAAATGTGAGGTATCGGGCGCGGCTTGTGGCGAAAGGTTTTACACAGGAGACCGGTATTGACTTTGACGAGACTTTTTCTCCGGTAGTGCGTTTCTCAACACTAAGATTTTTGTTTGCGTTGTCTCAAAAATTAACATTGAATATTTACCATTTGGATGTGACAACCGCATTTCTCAATGGCGATCTGAAGGAGGACGTGTACATGCAGGTACCAGATGGATTGCTTGTTAGTGATGGTCACAACAAGGTCTTGAAGCTCAAGAAGATTTATGGACCTAAGCAGTTCTCCAGATCATGGTACGAGAAAGTTGATAGTTTGTTGCAGAAGTTTGGTTACAAGAAGTCCGAGTACGAACCTAGCTTGTCTTTACACGAATGTGAAAGGTGACAAGAAAACTGTAGTTTGTGTTTATGTGGACGATTTCTTCATATTCAGTAATGATGACGAGGAAACCCAAAGTTTGAAACTTTGATTAGGACAAAGTTTCAAAATTAAAGACTTGGGGGAAATTAAGAACTGTTTGGGTATGAATGTCAAAATTGATAGGGAAAATGATACTGTATCACTTGATCAGAGTAACTATGTAGATCAACTCTTACACAGATTCAAGATGACAGACTGTAAGCCTGCAGATACTCCGATGGAAGCTGGTTTGAGCTTGGAGAAAAGTGAAGATGGATCAGATCAAGAAAAGTTTTCTTATCAACAACTACTGGGAGGACTTATGTATTTGACAGTTTTAACTAGACCGGACATCTCTTTTGTCGTAAGTTACCTGAGTCAATTTAATAACTGCTATTCAGAAACTCATTGGAAGCATGCCATGAGAATTTTGAGATACCTGAAGGGGACAAAGGGCCACGGTTTATGTTTTGGTAAAACTGATGGGCCTTTGGAGTGCTATGTAGATGCAGATTGGGGGAGCAACACATTTGATAGAAAGTCATATACAGGGTTTTGCTTTACCTTTGTTGGAAGTCCAATTTCATGGGAGAGTAGGAAGCCGGAGATCGTCGCCCTCTCCAGTACCGAAGCCGAATACATGGCATTATCTGAAGCCTCAAAAGAAGCCATATATTTGAGGAATCTCTTTTTTGAGTTGACTGGTTTAAATGACTGTATCGTATTGTTCAATGACAATATGTGAGCACATAAATTGTCATTGAATCCCGTGTTTCATAAACGAAGTAAACACATCGATGTGGGGCATCATTTCTTAAGAGATGTTGTAGCTAAGAAGCGAGTTCAACTCGAATATTTGGAAACGGCAAAAATGCCAGCTGATGTTTTGACTAAAAGTTTAAGTAGTGTAAGGCATCATAGTTTTGTGAATAAGTTGGGAAGTTAATGTTTAACATAGTTGGTATTTCATGGGCTGTATGATATTGAGCTAGTGGGAGTGTTAGATAATGAGCGCAACACCATACATCTAAACTTGATAAACAAAAAGATAAAAGATACCAGATTCAACTCAATTATAACTCTGCAACTCAACAATCTTTCACTCCCACTTTGAAGTGAAAACAGCTGAATCAAGCTAAGACACACTTTTTGGTCAACGTCGAGTCCAATATGGTGGCCCCCATGGGCCAGTGTGTCCACGGATTGAGTTTTTGTGAGGGGTCAGGGGCTGGTTATCAATTGAGAGTTAACCAATTATAAATGTCACTTTTACATTGTGACATAAACACAAAAAAGTCAATTTTACTGCGAAACCACAAAAAAACGAACTATATTTTTTGGATTTGAGTTAATTGTTTCTTTTTTAGGTTCCACTGACGACGGAAGCAGATTGGCTTCCTGAACGTCTGATATTGATAGGTTTTATTGTTTACTAATAAGCTTTTTTTTCAGGTAATATAGAAGATCCGGTATACAGGGTGTCCGGAAATTACGCGTCAGGATTTTGGTGGGCGATTCTACATGAAAAATTAATGCAACAAACTTCTATACAAAATATTTTTTAAAAAGGTGCTCGTGTTGCATCATCGTAGAATTAACGGTTTCCGAGAAAAACGACTTTAAACATTAACCGTACCTTAAATAATTAAAAATTCGTACTTTGAAAAAATTTTTGAAGTTTTTGAAAAAATTGTATAGAAGTTTGTTGCATTAATTTTTCATGTAGAATCGCCCACCAAAATCCTGACGCGTAATTTCCGGACACCCTGTATAAACACTTGCTTGATTGTTTTTTGATAGGGTGTGGCGAAATACCCAAAAAGATCTGGTAAATCATTTTGAAATGTCTTCAAACAAACTCAGGAAATCATAAAAACGTTTTCGCGAAATTTAGTTTTTTTTTTCGAATATCTTTGGAAGTAGTCGGAGTATTTCAAATTTCAAAATGGCATTTTGTTGAGCATAAAAATGCGCAACTTTGCATACATTTAATCGACCCTAGATCCCTTATAATAACTGAGATCCCCATGCATACACCCGAATCTGTGGCACTCTGTACATGTTACAAAAAGTGCAAAATAGAGCTACAATATGCGAGATTGATCTTGAAATGTAACCCTTATACACCCATTAAATTGATGTGAGATGTGATCAATATGTTGTCTGTCAAACAAAAAGTAATGTTTGATATCCATATATTTATATTTAACATAAAATGAAAGCTGTTACCTGCATGAATACTTACATTAATTAGTGTGATTGAATTAAGTATTTTGAAGGGCCTTAAATTTGATAAAACTCTGATCCCGCATCAAAAAGTGATGATGCATTTAAAAACTGCAATCCATTTGTCAGTTTACTTGTCCTGGCGACTTTTTTCAAAAAGCTGTTTGGTGCGCTTTTTTCACCTTCAAAAAAGGCTACTTTTCAAACTTTTTTCTATGTATCTTTTGATAAAAATGGCTAGCACGATTTAAAAAAGGAGCAAAAGTAATGTAATCCCTAAAATTTCATAATGATTGAACAAAGGATAGACTACCAATAAAATGTTAAAGTTGGCAAAAATGACCCATTTTGCATGATTTCTTCAAAAATGGGTTTTTTAACAACTTCAACATTTTATAGCCAGACTATTCTTTGTTCAATTATCATGAAATTTTCAGGAAGTACATAGTTTATGCCCCTCTTTTGAATGGTGCTTGCCATTATTATTAAAAGTTACACAGAAAGAAGTTACAAAACTAGCCTTTTTTTGAACGGGAAAAAAGGGCACTAAACAATTTTTTGAAAAAAATCGCCAGGATCCCTAAATTGACAAATAGATTGAAGTTTTTGAATGAACCATCTCTTCTTTGATAACTGATGCAGGATCAGATTCGAGTATTCTCAAATTTGAGGCCCTTTCATTCGTACAACACTCGGAACTGTCAGGACTTTATCTTGTCGAAAAAATGTTATACAAATAAGATGCTAAATAATTCACTGTTGTACAGGGGACTCCTTGAAAATAATCACTAAAGAACTATTATTAAAACCTGTGGGAATACAAACGACTTTTAAAGAACATGGCCATCTCAATATTTAGTTTTTTATTGTTCACTATTTATGTTTATTATACACTATTGTGACGTTGCATGGTGAATGCGCCGCCGCAAGCCATCACCACATTGTGTAGAATTGTTTGGAATCGATTGGCTTCTGGTACATTCTAGCAAGGCTAGATGGCGTCGAACATTCTTCGCTTTTCTAAAAATATCTGGATTGTTCTCTCAATCCTGGCGAGGGTATATAATGAGATCCGTCATTTCAAGGAGTTAGTTCAGTCAGTTACGTCGTGAAATATAAATCGTAAAACATAAATAAGCTGTGATTTTGTATGTGAATAGTGAGTTCTGTACATAGTGACTTGTAAAATAAATAGATTAAAGCTGAACAGTGTTTTCTATAGCGAAACTTGTTACATTGGTGTCAGAAGTGGGATTTATTGTGTGCTATAGAAACGGACATAAATATTCACTGTGATGGCTGCGAAACTGGTGTTTTTAACCGGATTGAAGGTCGCCGAGTTGAAGAGAGAGCTGGAGGAGCGTGACCTGGATAGTAGTGGTAAGAAAACTGATCTACAAACAAGGCTTCGTGAGGCTTTAATGGAAGAAGGCATGAATCCTGATACGTTCCAATTTGAAGTTCCCGATCCCAACGCAGTAAAAAGATTATTGGAAGAAAAGTTTAATGAATCTTCTAGAGCCATGGAAGAGAACTCGAGGAAAATGGAGGAGAAGCGCGAAGAATCTTCCAGAGCTATGGAAGAAATCAAGGAGCAATTGGCGGATAACTACAACTGCTTGAAGGCTCATGTAGCAGAGGAAATCGGAAATCTGGAGAAACAACTAGGAGAGACTGCAAAGGCTCTGGAAGACGAAATCGACGAAGTGAGAAGGCAAGTGGCAGTAATCATGCAACAACCGGAAGTTACTTTCGGGAATCACGGTGCGAGTGCCAAGATGGAAGCTGATACCATCAGAATCCACATGAAAGCCCCACAGTTTGATGGCAAACTGTCCTGGAACAATTACCATCGCCAGTTCGAGGCAGCAGCAAGGGCAAATGGATGGACTGGACCGGAAAAAGCCCTGGCATTGACTCTGGCACTTCGTGGGGAAGCTACAGAAATCCTGCAGACGCTCAACACCCAGGAGCAGGAGGACTACGATGTACTAGTCAAGCATCTGGAACTGCGATATGGGCAAACTCACTTGGAGCACGTCTACCACTCTCAGTTGAAAAATCGCATTCAGAAGACCAACGAGACCTTGCAGGAGTTTGAAGCGGATGTTGCTCGCCTTGCACGACTGGCTGATCCAACCACGCCAGAGAACGTTATGGAGAGGCTTGCAGTTCAGGCCTTCTTGGATGGACTTCGAGACCAGGAGATTCGGCAGTCACTGATACTCCATCGTCCCGATAGACTGGTTGAAGCACTGGCCAAAGCCTTGGAATTCGAAGCGGCGAAGCAGTCTGTGAAGCTTCCTGCACGCGTGCGAAGGATGGAGGACCAAGATCTCGCGGAGGAAGACTCCTTCGACGCAAATGTGAGGAGGGTCGTCAAGGAAATGGAGGCGTCCAAGCGAAGGGAGCTACGATGCTGGAATTGTGGAGAGCTTGGCCACATTCGTAGTCGATGCAAGAAGGAGATACGGGCACCTTCTTCGACGTCGGAAAACAAGAGAGGGTCGATGCGAAGGGGCAATCGTCGACCTGTA